>JASCQY010000388.1:10662213-10676692 GCA_030264315.1 Sardinella tawilis | reverse complement strand
CACACACACACACACACACACACACACACACACACACACACACACACACACACACACACACACACATACATACACACTCTCACACACAAGTCCAACACAGACACTGCATGGACTGCACTGGGTGAAACGTATTGTCACCACAATGGGGAATGGAATTGTTGTATTGTCCAACAGAAATGTTGTGTTGTCTTGTTTGTTGTTTTTCTATGTAACGGAAAGGTGCCAAAGCATTTCACTACGGGCTACACTCGTAGAATTGAGTATGTGACAAATAAACTTGAAAATTGAACTTGAAACTTGAAAATGCAGTGCAGATTCCAAAGGCTCAGTCCAGTCCAGGAATGGCTTCCATATCACTCAAAGAAGAACAACAGAGTACAGTATTTTAAAACAAAGCTACTGTGTAGTGTGTACACCCATGTCCATTTTAGCAGCAGTAAGAAGGACGTCACAGTTTGTGGAGATTTTTGTGTCAGTGCATCGGTGGAAATTCACGTCTTTACAAACAAATGTTTAATGAGTTTTAAGGAGCGATTGCTCCAGTGCACCTACAGTATACTACCCTTCTGAGGGCTACCGCAGCAACCAAAAATTCTTGTAGCAGCAGCATGTGTCAAAATTTCTGTCCTTTAAACATTTCGCCCTATACCAGAATCATGCCTCCTGACAAGTGCACCATTACTCTACAGTAGATTTGCTACTTTGTACCTTTGCAACAATATGAGGTGTAGAAGCCTTGAAAATACAAGTTGAGAAAATATTAACCCCTATATCCGTCTTCCCTGAACTCTTGGACTATGGCTTAGAGTTGGTATGTAATAGAACAGGGCCTGAGGCGTATCAACAGAATTTGATACTTTTCCCACTGTATTTAGCCTCAGGATCAGATTGTAATACCAAGCACACTTTTAGTGTGATAAAAGTCGTATATTTCAGTACTTATAGTGAACTTATAGGTATGCAATGATGACCGTTTTGAAGAATTGCCTAAAAAGAAATCATTTGCCCCTAGTAACCCAAATCAATTAACTGTTTATAAGGATAGATAAGGCCTCATCTGTAAACTTCACAAGCTCATCTGTTCTATTTACCCAAACAAACGTGGATGATGGCCTCTGTTCGTCAGACGGCCCTCGAACACACATCAAAGTGCACCCACTACAACCCTGAGTGCATGGTCAGTGGTTACTCCTGGGGTTGTTTGCTTGCCTACCCCTGGTCATATTGATCAGGTTTGTAGTAGCCTAGAGTTTACAGATTTTGTTTGAGATGCACAAATGAATATACTTTGTCTTTTTGAAATGTTTTATTATTGATGTTATTGTATTATCAAAATCAGGGGTTCTCAAAGTTTTAATGAGTGAGGGCCAATTTAGCGACCAAACATTGAACTGAGGGCCACCAAAGGGGCGATGGGAGAAAAAGAAAAATTGAAAAATTCCATTTATAATAATTTGAATTACCAAATTGCATCTCTACAGTTTTCATTATTGCAATAAACCCATTTTAATTCATAACTGAGGCTAAATCTGGCAAAATTTTTGAAAATCTTAGAAAATTGGCAATTAAAGATTTTAAAAATGTTGTCAGATGTTATGGAGGGTCACCAGAAATGTTTTCACGGGCCGCCATTGGCCCCCGGGCCGCACTTTGACAACCCCTGATCAAAATGAACCATAAATAAAGCATATTTTTATATTGTATATACAGTAATACATTATAAAAATGGCTCATCAACAATAAACATAACCTATTTTTGTCTGTGTGTGGTTTTCAGATTGAGACCATCCCCACTCAGTTCGCCGACCCCAATGTCTATATCTGGAACATCTCTGGGAACGGTGAGCTGCGGCGCCTCGAGGGAGTCCAGGCTCCAGCGATCCGGCGCGTCCGCCACTGCACTGACTACGCCTCTGTGCGGCATCAGGTTTCGGACATGCGCCGCATGCACGTCTCCCACTTCCACTTTGCCCTCAACTGGTCCTCGGTCACCCCTACGGGCAGCGTGGCCGAAGCCAACACGACGTTGCTGGGTTACTACCGTTGCTTTGTCAGCGAACTCAGCCGGGCCAACATTACACCCGTGGTCACTCTGTGGCATCACACACAACGCCGCTTCAGCCTCCCAGCACCGCTGGAGGCCAGAGGCTGGCAGAGTAAAGCCACGGTGCGGGCGTTTGCTGACTACGCTCGGCTGTGCTACCGCTGGCTTGGCGCGCACGTCAAGATGTGGATCACTTTGGCTGAGCCCAATTCGGAGTCGCTGGGTTACGAGGCTGGGCACCACCTGCTGCTTGCCCACGCGCAGGCCTGGCACGTGTATGACACCGAGTTCCGTGCCGCCCATGGAGGCAACGTCTCGCTTCTGTTGCACATGGACTGGGTGGAGCCGGCTGTGTCCTTTAGTCGTCAGGATGTGGAAACTGTTGACCGTGTACTGGCCTTCCGCGTCGGCTGGTTCGCCGAGCCTGTTTTCGGCAGCGGCGACTACCCGGAGCTCATGCGGAACTGGCTGCAGCACCGCAACTCTTTGGACTTGTTCAACTTCCAGCTGCCCACCTTCACCGAGGAGGAGAAGCAGCTGGTCAGGGGGACCTATGACTTCTTCGCCATCAGCCACTACACCACCAGCGGCGTGCTGCACAGCCAGGAGAGCACGTACAAACCCAACCCCGCACTGGAGGTGCTTTTCATGAACGATGCCACCTGGGTCGGGGCGCCGGACAACTGTGTGGTGCCCTTTGGCCTACGCAAAGCTCTCAAGTGGGTGCATGCCCACTATAAGGACGTCCCTATTTACGTCATGGCAAATGGCGTGAAGGTGGATCCCTCCCAATTCAAAGATAATTTGCGAGTTTACTATTTGTACAACTACATCAATGAGGCTTTAAAAGGTAAGTCATAGACTGTGTGTGACTGTTAGATGCAGACCTATTGCACTGTAATGGTAGCAAAGGGCACTGACAATTATTAAGTATTGAGCAAGAGTTGTACATACAGAACAGTACTGTAAAGTACAGAAAGAAGGTACCATGATGGGGTTCTAACAGTGATGGGGACGATGCCGCTTATTTTAAGACTGAGTCAAGACTGATTCTTTGAAAGGTCAAAACCAAGTTGAGACCGAGACCATACAGTAGTATCAGTATCAGTATGGAGTATTGGGTGTCATGTTATGACTACAAAATCTTATGCTACAAAAACTATTGGTAACACTTTATGGTAAGGGTACATGAATTATCATGAATTCATGCATGAATTAATGCATGATTCATGCATGAATTATCTCTGAATATCTCATGAACACTCAGGAATTAACATGAATTCATTGTTTGTCATTAATGACCTCATGCATAAATAACACATCATCTTAAGCATTAAGTATTGAGGCCACATCATTATGAATCATGATCGTGATGATCAGGTGATTGTACATGAATTATCATGAATTCCTGTTTACTAAATGTTGTGATGTTCCTAACTTTTTGCCTTCTCCACTCATCAGTGTTTAAGGACTTGTTTACCACTTTAGCTGAGGAGCCACAAATATCATGAACTCATAAAAAAATAATAATGAAGATAATTAATAATGATGTGCATGCATGAAATAGGATAGGAGAAAACAGAAAATGACATCATGATCATGTGTAATTAATCATGATTCATAATGATGTAGCCACAGTACTTAATGCTTAAGATGATGTGTTATTTATCCATGACAAACAATGAATTCATGTTAATTACTGAGTTTTCATGAGATATTCAGAGATTAATTAATGCATGAATCATGATAATTCATGTACCCTTATCGTAAAGTGTTACCAAACTGTTTTCACCTTGGGCAAGATAAAAAAATGTCTGGTCATTGTGAAGTTGCTGCAGAGATGGTTTTGTTTCCTAGAAGTGTTGGTTAAAAATGTGATGAGTATGATTTTTTGGAACACACACACACACACACACACAAAGACACACAGACCCCCATACACACACACCTCCCTCAGCTCTCTGACCCCTCAGTTCAGACTCACAAACAAGCACGCAGAAGTGTTTAATCATTGACAGGAGAGCAGACACAGCT
Organism: Sardinella tawilis; assembly: GCA_030264315.1. Lineage (NCBI taxonomy): Eukaryota > Metazoa > Chordata > Actinopteri > Clupeiformes > Clupeidae > Sardinella > Sardinella tawilis. The sequence goes on along the minus strand of JASCQY010000388.1, from coordinate 10,672,614 downwards.
CACTGAATGAGACTGGCAGTGCACTTAACACTCAGGATATTTATGTGTGCCAGCTAACACACATCCATGTGAAGTACACACACACACACAGTACACACACACACAGCCATTATTATATTATGTGCATTCATTTTTCAATTTTTCAGCAGTGCAGTGTGTGTGCATATTTGTTGTGCTAATGTACGTATCGCTTTGGTAGTGTCCAAGCAATCCCGCTGACATTACAGTCATGACCTGTCCAAGCACATGAGTAGTTTATCCACCATTTATTACATGGCTCTTCATAATGCTGTAGAATGCTCCATTCACTTCACAATGTTCTACAATGTTCTACGGTCTGATATTTCTCGATACCGGACCATTGTCAGGTAACAGAACGTTGCCATAACCAATCAGCTGATCTGTAAATAAACAGAGCAGGCAACGTTTCCTTCGTGGAAGCTATTATCTGTCATTAAAATGACTACGAAAGCAGCGATAAAACAATTATTCATTATCATGTTGTTGATATATTCAGCAGTAGCCGTGTAATAAGCAGGATAACATTCTGTCAGGCGGTCATTATCTTGGAATATTCTCCCTTCAGAGTGATTAAAGAGCCCCCCGCTTGCGCATCACTTTTTCGGGAGAATATTCCAAGATAATGACCGCCTGACAGAACGTTATCCCTTACTTATTCGCTTTTTTTAATAAACTCTTGTCTCTGTTTCAGCTCATATACTAGATGGTGTAAACCTTCAGGGCTACTTTGCCTATGGCCTTAACGACCTCCTGGATCCCGGTTTTGGCATGTATGGCTATGTGCAGGACGAAGTCATCGAGAAAATATCGCTGAGCCACTATCGCAACATCATCGACCACAATGGGTTCCCCATCCAGGAGTCGGCTCCACAGCAGTGTGCCCGGCCCGCCGAGCCCTGTAGCCTCTGCCGTGTGCTGGAGAAGCGCTCCGTGCTCGGCTTCCTTTCCCTGCTGGGCTCTGCTTTGGTCGTCACGATTGCCCTTACTTTGTACTTCGCCACCAGAAAACACAGTTGAAGCGATTATCTGGAGTGAATCAACCCTCAGCCCAAATGTCTTTTTATTGTGCCCTAATCAATTAGCGTTAGCTGCCAGTCTGCAACTTCGGTCTATGTTGTACCAGATGTTGTTGGTCTTATATCTTCCGACAGCACTTGGCAGTCTCTGAGAACAGGGATGAGGGCTGATAGACTCTGGATTTTTTCCTTTAAACACCTCTTCATTCTCTGTTTTCGGTGCCTTTTGTGATGGCAGATTGACCAGACTGTGAGCAGTTTCACATTAGATGTAGTCTGACAAGTCTTTTACGTAATGAAACTCAAAACATCAGTCAGTGCTATGCCTCTGTATGCTTTTTACATTTCTTAGTATTTATTCATTTGTGGGACAGTAATCAATGAGACCTTTTTAACCAAGTTAAACTGAAATTGTTCTGTGTAACTGTGCTTTTGATGGAAACAATGTTGTATATCGTCTGATGTCCTTTTTGTGTCGATCATTTAAGAAATCTGTGTTGTATTTATTACAGTTATAAACATGTTATATTTGCATAGGTCTATGTAATTACATGCAATTACAATGCATGTCCCTGTGATGCTTAATATTTTCAGTAAGTGTCTGTGACAATGTGTCCAATGTAATCCGAAATAAATTGTTGATCTGTGCATATTTAGTATAACTATTATGTACAAACATTCTAACATACAGTAGTATTTTGCTTTTATAAAAAAAAACAATCTTGATTATTACAGTGAATGTGAATTGTTTCAAATTAAAGTGCATTTACTGTAGTGCATCATAGTTCATTCGCCACCTTGTTCCCCTGGACCTTATTATAGGCCTGGAATCAGCATTTAATGCCAGAATCTGCTCCCAGAAACAGTTAAATATCTGTGACACCTTGTCCCATGGTGAGTGCTCCTTTCTGAAAGCTGAATCTGGACTTCTCAGCACTTTATTTGGCCAACTCTCCTGGAAGCCACATACTGTAGGCCTAGCCCTGCTTTTCAGAGAAATGCGCAGAAGTCCCGCCATCACTCACCTACATCACAGAGTACAGAGGGCAGGTCTCACTGTGTGACGTCAGGCCTAAGCACACAGAGAGTGGCTTACCTCATGATCTAGACAGTGAGAGGAGACAGACAGAGGAATCCCACTGACACAAGCATTGAATGATTCTGAATAAGTGTTTGGAAAAGTCGACTAAACCTGAAAGTGTCAACTACATTTGCAGTTAACATGAAAATGTGTGTGAGTGTGTGGTATCACATACAGTATTTCTGTGATGACAAGCTTCTTTCACAAAGTTTTTTACACACACACATACATATACAAATACACAACCTAACACTTAAAAAAAAAAAAAACGTATTTAAAGAGGATCTGAAAAGTAGGCTATTTGAAGAGTACATGGAGTGGGAGTCATTGGTGTAATTCTCATTTCAATCCCTAGATGGTGTGGTTGTATGCATTTCAGAATGTACGTCCTATTGTCATTGTGTTGTAGCCTGTCAAACCAGATAACCGAGTGTATAGTCGGGCCATGGCTGAGACACCAGGCTCAATCCAAGGGGTGAAATCTGCTGTTGTCTTTCAAACTGCCTCTGCACACTGATAAGCTAGTGCTAAAGAACATCATGGCGACTCTCTGTAAGGACAGAGCAATGTCACTGGTCTGACCAAACCTTGGAAGAAGATCCGCTGGGGCCCTATGGCTCATGGCTAGATGTAACAGCTCAGCAAAACTATTTTAGCCTAATTACAATTACAATTTATGAAAGAATTGGTCTGAAATGGTATAAAGTAAGTACTGTATATTGTCATCTTATCATCTTTTAAATAACTTATCATATTTTATCACAGTCACAGTCACATTTCTGATTCAGAAGTATAAACATCTTTATTTCAGTTTATTAGAGTATTTTTATTTTGCTGCCATTTTTCTTCCATAATCCAAAGAAAGAAATGAGTAATCACAAATACTGGCCATGTGACCATATGGTATGTAACAAATCTTTTTTGTTCTTTGATGGGAGAGGGTTCATTAAAGAACTCTATAGGAGATCTAAAACTTCTTAAGGACTTAAACACTCCAAGGTACTCAAGGAATAAGTTGTCTGGGTACTCCACTCCATGGAATGGTGCCATAAATGTCCGCGAGTTGGATATTTGAAGAACCTCATCATTAAATGGGTTCTTGAAATGCATTAAAGTCATCAGGTGACTTGGGTATCTTGTTGGATATTTGAAGCACTTGTCATCTTTACAGTGTGATCTACGTGTTTTGCTGAAAAGGATGGAGATGGTGTGGGGGAAGGGGCTGGGCATACCACCACTTCTAATAAGGGGGCGAGAACGATGAGCATGAGGATGCTGTCAATTCTAAGACGCAAAAGGAGCAACTACAAGAGGAGATTTGGGAGACAAAACGGTGAGATGATGTTATGTTTTTTTTTTATTAATTTAGGCTATGCAGAGATATTTGTTAGGAAAAAAAACAACATAAATGTATTATAACTTTATCCTATCTTATACATTTTGACTGCCAGAGGTTTTTCCTTTTTCTGTTATGAAGCTCAAATCTGTATTTATACTTGTTTCTTTCTGGGTACTTCCAAATAATCCATACATTTTTATTGAAATACCATTTAAAATACAAATTTTCATATCACCATATTTAATCATGTTGTTGGATTGTGTGAAATAACCGATAAAATATTACAGGAATAATCATAAGTAAACTAAACTAATAAGTAAAATAATACTATGACTAGCAGGGAACAAACAGACAAATTCTGAAACACTGACTTTCAAATCCAATTACTGAAACATTAAGTAAAATGAAGAGATGGTGTAACTCATCAATCATCAATATGAAATATGTATAAAAACAAGCATCCTTGGAATAAACAACAAACTACTACTGGTCTCACTGTACAGAATATATCAGTTCCCAGTGGAAATGCGTTTTGGTGGTTTTAGCGTTGCTACCAGCTGTTGTATTAGTTGAGAACAACAGAATATCCTTTGTTTGTATAGGTGTTCCATTGGATTGTTTTCAGCAGTGCAGTGTGTGTGCATATGTGTTGTTCTAATGTATGTATCGCTTTGGTAGTGTCCAAGCAATCCTCTGACGTCTCCAAGCACATGAGTAGTTTATCCACCATTTATTACACGGCTCCAGAGAGTTTAGAAGGATTATTTAAGAATCTTTGACGGCTCTTCATTATGCTGTGGAATGATCCATTCACTTCAATGAGACTTCACAACGTTCTGGGGTCTGATATTTCTCGATAACGGAAAACTGTTGCATTAGTTGAGAACAACAGAATATCCTTTGTTTGTATTAGGTGTGATCTGGTCAAACCTTATCAAATTGAGTTGAATTTAGTAGTTAAATGCAATATACGTCCCTTTTAAGTCACTTTCATTCAATATTCTCACTGTACAGCTCTGGAGCAAATTACTGCATTTAGAGCTTTAGACAATGACAAAAAATATTTACTTTCTGACAGTTATTTGAAAATCAAGCCAAACAATTTCTCCCTCCCACCCTGTTATGGAACAGTGAGCACACAGAATGCTTCTAGCATAACATGCTTTAGGAGGACAGAGTAGCTTGGAAGTAGGGGAACAAAATGGTGATATTTCCAGCAGAAATATCAAGTTCATTTCCTCTCGCTAGCTCTCAGGTTGGTCCAGCACAAACATCTCTTAGCCATCAAGTCACACAGATGAAAATATACCATGCTGTGCTTTCCTCCAGGGTCAGGTAGGACTCTCTCAGGGCCATCTAGGGATCTTGTGTGAGTGGAATTTAATTGGTCCTCGTAGACGAATAAGACAGCAGTAAAAAAAAAAAAAATAACATTTAGACTTTGAAGAATTAGGAGGGGCTTGAAAATATAAACGAATAAAAACATCATTTAAACTTCTGTAGAGTGTAATAAAGAGTACAGATATTTCTGGGGGAAAACAGATTGTTATTCCAAATTTCTTTCATCATTATTTTTAAAGAAAAAAAAAACCCAGAGATGTTTGATTGACACTTACACTTAAAGGAGCAGTATGTAAGTTTGTGGGCTAAACTGGCGCTGCAATTACATTTGAAATATAGTAATCCCTTCTCCTCCCAGTCAAGAGTTTGACAGTTAGATTGCCGAAATCAGATAGGTCAGGGTGGCACAACATGCCAAAACCTAATATACACATAATGACAACATCAACAGAAGTTGAGGGTTGCAACTTCACTTTTATAATGGGAAAATTCAGGCTGGATTACTGTTGTCAGTGAGGAAAGTATTTGAAATAATCATGATTCCTTAATGTCTGGTGATATATCAGGTCTATGTTATGATAAATGTATTTATTTATTACATACCGTTCCTTTAACTCACATGATTGCTGACAACTCTACTGTATGTTACAGTATGTAGTCCACTCCTTTTTAAGCCCCTTTTAAGTGAGAAGAGAAACTCAGAAAATGGAAGACCAAAGTGGAAAATCTGAGCGAGAAAACCCTTCAACTGCAGTTGTGGCTGAAGACCAAGAGACTGTCTTTGCCACAGAGGCGTCTCTCCACCAGACACCAGGCCAGAATCGAGGGGGTGAATCCTCTCACGCCCAGCCCATGCCTGAGGCTCTCACATCCCCTCTGGCCAGCGGTAGCAGCCCCCAGCCCCAGGAAAGCTGCCGGAGGTCCAGAGAGCTATGGAGAGGCAAGACGGACTTCCTTCTGTCCGTCATAGGGTATGCTGTGGACCTGGGAAATGTCTGGCGCTTCCCGTATATCTGCTACCAAAATGGAGGAGGTAATAACCAGTGCCATTTTTCTTAATATAAATACTGTATGTAAGTGCATTATTTATTTGTAGGCTTATACCACTGCTTTATCAAATTTCTTATTGTGATGCGCTATTGTGAACATGCATTAATTTTCTATAAATGCACAGCTTTGAAATAGTTCCACTTTTTTCTTTGTTCATCAGTGTTTGATTTTATGACCATAAATCAAGAAAAATGTCACATCTATCCACAATTTTCCATGATTTCTTTTCTGACACCTTCAATCCTCTCCTCATTGACCCCATTCCCCCAATTGGTCTACAAATTGGATCTGACTTGCTAACCAGGGGCATTTCTGGTGCCATACCTGCTGATGGCTGTGTTCGGAGGAGTGCCCCTGTTCTACATGGAGCTGGCGCTCGGCCAGTTCCACCGCACGGGATGCATCTCCATCTGGGCTCACATCTGTCCCGTCTTCAAAGGTATGACAAGCATCATACATGACATGCTCACTTCCACATGAGGTTGTGTGGGGATAGACGTAGAAAGAAGTGTCATTATATGTTCATGATATATGTGCCATGTTTTGTGATACATGCCATGTTTATGACAGATTCATGTCAGTCTTATGTTGAAAAGTGTTACCCAGTCATCTGTAGAAATCTGTTAGTCTTCAATTTGTGAGTCATTTGTGAGTCTGCATTCCTGTAAAATTGAGAAAATTAATTCATTAATATGACCATCATCTTTCTCCACCTTGTCATTCAGGTATTGGCTATGCCATCTGCATCATTGGTCTATACACAGCGTTCTACTACAACACCATCATGGCCTGGGCCTTACATTACCTGTTGTCTTCCTTCCAACACACCTTGCCCTGGACCACCTGTGACCACCCATGGAACACCCCACATTGTGTGCTCTATGGCCCCCATGAGAACAACCACACCTGGACCAACACATCCACCTCCCCAGCAGAGGAATACTACCTGTGAGGGGGGAAAACAATTAAGGATTTACAGTAACTGAGAATTTATCCAAAACATAATTTAAAGGCACGATATCTAATTGTGTATATCTAAAGATCTAACAGCAGTATTAGAGCATGATATGCTGACATATGCTATACATACTGGGATAGCATTTTGATATTACATATCATTGTGAGTACATTTAGATAGATAGATAGTTAGACAGAAGTTTTATTTTTAAAATGTATTCATCCTAAAGGAAATTGCTTTATTTTTTTCTCCGTAATATGTGCTACTGTTGGTGACCCCATACCAAAGCCTTTTCTTTTTCTTCAGTGAACTTAGCAGGCCTGTATTGCAGGAGGGAAGTGTGTGTGTGTGTGTGTGTGTGTGTGTGTATGGGGGGGGGGGGGGGGGGGGTGTTGCGGAGGCCAAGAGAGAGGAGCTGCTTGGGTTTCAGGCAGAGAGGAAAATAGGGATCAGAGCACTGGCGTGTTTTTTAGGGAGGGAGTGTTTATTTTCCCCAATTCTCACCCAAATATGTCATCCCCCACCATCCTGAGGTTTCCCTAATACTCCCCAGGTTCCGACGGGCGCCAGAGATTCCTGTTTTCAGTGAAAACACCTCCTTCAATCTGCCCCTCAGATGGGTGTATTTTTCTCTTCCATTTTTCTCTTCCGTCGTCTGTTTTCTCACATCATTCTCACACTCCAGCGACTACTATAACCTCCAAATATAAACCCTATAATCTATACCGTACATGCACAGTATGTTTACGTGTATTTCTGTTCCATGTAGGTTAGTCTGTTCTCAATATACTAAGCAATGTGTATATGTCTGTTGATTTGTATCATTCAGATGTGTAGTGGGCATCTTTTAATTGGGGGTTCACAATTTTAATGATATAGGCCTAATTGTCACATGCACTTTTAAAATCTACGTCAATCCCTGCTTTTGATTATGGTCATCTTATAATGTTAAGTTGCAGTTGTTTATGGCAATAGAGGGTATTTTGGAGAGGTTTGCTTGATGTGTGCACTTACTGAATGATGTTGTACATGGATTAATTAAAAATGAATATTAAAAAAGTGAGAAATACATAAATGATCTGTTCCAAGAATTGGGGGCCCTCTGTATCCACACGTCCAACGCCCACTACACCACTGGTCTTTTTTATCTTCTTTGATGGGGTTCATTCTAAGGGACCAGGCACTGACAGGGGGCCCAAAATTACATTTCCGTTTAGGGTCCCAAAATTACTAGCGGCGCCCCCTGGATGTCGTAGTCATACCTCTGCTCCCCTTCCACAGGCGTCACGTGCTGCAGGTGCACCAGTCCCCGGGGCTGCATCACCTGGGCTCAGTCAGCTGGCGCCTGGCCCTCTGTCTGCTCCTCATCTTCACCGTGGTCTTCCTCAGCATCCGCAGGGGCATCAGCACCTCAGGCAAGGTGTGTCGGGAAGCATATAGGGGCAATGGGTTCTCAACAGATTTCTTAAAGGAGAAATCTGGTGGGAATCAACTAGCCTGGCTAACACCAGCCTAAATCGCAAGTGAGATTTAGTCTGGGGACCACCTACTGTATATATTTTCTTGTACGGGATTTCAGGTTTCATTTGTCCAAAAGTTTGCGCATCATCTTGTCATCTCTCCCCGTTGTGTGATTGGTTCCCAAATTCATGCGAAAATTTCGGCCATGGTCCCCAGGCTGCCGTGCACCTGATAAAACATTGACCGAATAGCGAACTAAGTGGGGCATTGGGAAATTATACTGGAAGTGAGTTTCTGTGTCTCGTTTGGTTAGTGTCAGCTGCCAATTCACTATTTGATTAAAGGTGCACTATGAGATCCTGAATGATGTCTCTTCTGTTGACGTCCCACGTAAACAAACGAAGCGCTACTCTCAAATTCACGCTACTAAATCAACTTTGTTCACTGCCCCCCACCCATATGTGCATGCTCGCTAACCCCCACCCCCTCTGCTAACCATCTAGTTGCTGTTTGGCTGAAATGTGGTTTGTTATGTTTTGGGGCACAGCCTGTGACACCTAGTGTTTGTTTGACGTTTGCTGCCCCTATGTTGTCTCCAGAGAGGGGACTTTATCACAATTCGGGGGGAAGGCAGCAAGCTGATCAAAGGGAGATCAAAGGGAGCTGATCAAAGGGAGATGCCAACGATTTGAGACAAAAATGAAATTGCGCTAAAAACCATGCAAGATCTCATAGTGCACCTTTAAAGTTGTGTCAAATGTTTTCATTCTTTTTCATGCCGACAGCACTCTTGATTTTCCCTTTAAAGGAGAAGTTCGGTGTGAATCAAACCATAGCCCTGTTGTTCAAGGTCACTGAAAGCTGTTTATAGGAAAAAAAACGAAAAAAATTGATACAACATAAGCTGAAAAACGAACCAGGCAACTAACACTAAGTAAATGGGGCATAGTGTCTTACTTTCAGTTTCATTTCGCTATGTCCCATTTTTTGCTACAGACAGCATTCAGTGACCTCTAACAACAGGGCTGTGGATTGATTCACACCGAACTTCTCCTTCAAGTGCTCCAGCGTTTGTTTTTCATGCGCAAGTATCTGGTGGTGTCATGTCGTGTCTCAGGTGGTGTAGCTAACAGCAGCTACCGTGCCTCTGCATGTGTCTGCTCACTCAGGTGGTGTGGGTGACAGCTACGCTGCCCTACCTGGTCCTGTTTATCATGCTCATCAGAGGAGTCACCCTCCCAGGGGCCTGGAGTGGAGTTCTCTACTACCTCAAGCCTGACTGGGCCAAACTACTCAACACTAAAGTACTGTGTTTGTGTGTGTGTGTGTGTGTGTGTGTGTGTGTTCATGTTCATGTGTTCATGTGTTCATGTGTTAACGTTTGGGCAAGTTGTGTATGTGTATATGAATTGTACGCATGCAAGAGTAAATTTTCTCAACAGTGCTACAAACCTCTCCATCCCATGAGCAGGTGTGGGTGGATGCTGCTGCACAGATTCTCTTCTCCCTGGGTCCAGGCTTTGGGGTTCTGATGGCTCTTGCTAGCTATAATCATTTCCACAACAACTGCTATAGGTGAATTTCAAACACGCACAAGCTTGAAACTCCAACTGTATTCTATTCTTTATTTAATCAGATGTGTGAGTGGTCTACAGTACATGCATTTGGATATGAAGTTGATCATTTCATTGCTGTTGAATATTGGCGCTTTATTTTGTGCCAGTAGTATGTCACAAATCTTACCTTTTATAGCCAAGATTTCACAGAACAACCACCGTCACTATCTACTCACCAAAAGACATGTTAGCATGTCATCAATATAATTTCTGTACTTAGACGAGTAGTTTTCTGCTTGTAACATCATTTTTTTATGTAACTAAGTGTAAAAAGTGATTGGTATTTATCTAACAGGACCATTTATCCAAAGCAACACAGACACAATAGGCTATGGGGTTCGGGAATCGTTCGCCCTATTGTCGGTAACCACTGCTCTATCAAGGCCACTATGGGTGGCCTACAGTAATATACTGTAAGGTACTGCTGGAAACTGCTAGCCAAGAAATCTAGACCACCTAGCGGCAGAATATATTCTTGCCGAGCTACTTGGTCTAGTCTCGCACGGTAAAGGCAAATC
>JASCQY010000388.1:10625827-10642339 GCA_030264315.1 Sardinella tawilis | reverse complement strand
GAAGAGTAATCCACATGAATTGGTGAGAATGTATAATCTTGTTGCTATATTTTAAATAAATCGCTGCCTGTAGGGGGAAGGCTTGCATAGTGCACCTTTAAGTTAAATGACTTGTTTTGGGTGAGACCCAGTTGGAGAATGCAGTCAGAAAGACTGTATTTCATCATTAGTAATTATGGTGTGTGTGTGTGTGTGTGTGCGTGTGTGTGTGTGTGTGTGTTTGTGTGTGTGTGTGTTTCCAGCTCTTGTTCCATTGGCATGGTTCTCCCCCTATGGAGTGACACACTGATTCATTTGGACGGAGATGGGTGAGTTAGTAATGTTTTTTTACTGGCTTGCCAGTCTTCATAAACACGCTTCAAATATTCCGCTACTGTATGTTATTGTGCTGCTTGTTGTGTTGAGGTCACCACACTGTATTGTATAATTGTATAGATTCTTAATCAACTGAAAGACGCATTACTGTCTCTCTTGTTTATCTACTAGTATAGTAGCCCCAATCTAACCAGTCTGTGCTTTGGACTGTTTGCCTTCACAGTGGTTTCAGCGTGTCCACAGACAACAAAATCCACGTGTTCAAGCCAGTCTCTGTTCAGGCCATGTGGTGAGAGCCCTCAACTTCCTTTCCACTCGTCTTCCACTTGACCCTGGTCCTCTCATCCTCTCATCCTCTTATCCTTTTTTTTCTTTCGTTCTCATAGCCTATTGTGTTGTCTATTGTTGTCTAATTGTGTCCTGCAATGTAAGGTATGCAAATTGGCTTATTCTGCCCAAGTATTCCACCAAATGGAAACATTTAAGTTAAAGTCTACATAGTCCCCTCCAAATAAAAAAAATAGATAGTTATATCTACCCAGTCTTTTTTCCTTATATGGCCTTATAATGCATTTCTATTTCAGTTCTAGCGCTCTCTAAGGTTGTCCATCTCTGTCTGTCGGTTCTCCCTGTTTCCCCATCCCAGGTCGGCCCTGCAGTCCCTGCACAAGGCCTGCGAGGTGGCCAGGGGCCACAACTACTTCCCGGGCAGCCTGTTCCTGACGTGGGTCAGCTACTACCAGAGCCGCATCGCGTCGGACCAGGCGCGCGTCAACGAGTGGAACGCCATGCAGGATGTGCAGTCCACTCGGCCCGACTCCCCCCTGCTCTTCTCGGACGTGTGAGTGTCCTCGATGTCCCCCCCCCCAACCACCACCACCACCACTTACTGTACACCATTCACCACCTCGACCCCAAATGAACTGCTGTGGTGTGCAGTATTTGTGGGCCTTTTCCATGGCTTGGTATTTGAGAGAATGTTGTGGGACTTGCAGTACAAGTCAGGGCTTGTGACCTGACTTCCTTCTCTGATACAAGTTTATTCTGTAACCGCTGACGCAGATAGCAACTGCCAGCTCTGTTTTGGGCCCCTGATCGGACACACACTGTGTTGCATGAGAAATCTCTCTGGTATGTGTATCAGAGTGTGTCATCCTCTCAGACAATGCAGTGTGCATCTACATGTTGGTACATGTTATGATGCAATAACATACATGATGAAGTAAACTCTGTTTACTCAGTATGGATAAATTAGGTCTGAATTTAATTGGATTTCATTCATCTTTTAGACTGTTCAGATTCATCTGAATTGGCAGAAGAACTACTAGATTTTATTAGTTATGAGGTTAACATTTTTCCCTTTAGTTTAACACACTGTATCTGCCTCCAGACTCTCCACTTTTGTATTTTCAAACATTTTATCTCATTGTAATATTGCTCTCCACCAAAGAGGATATTTCTGTCAGAATGAGACTACTTAGTGACGTTTTGTCATATGTATGTTGGCTTCATTTCCCTTCTGCGCAGACATGTTTTGTGATTTTTGAATTTCACTACATTTATGTTTGCATATTTCAAATGCATGCAAATTTGAGGCTGCCCATAGAAAACAAACAGGCTCATGCCCTAATAGGGACTGAACTAGTAAGCACATGGATATGCAGTAGATCTCAGTCAAGCATGGAAACCCTTCTATGTAAACCAGCTTTTCTCATTCCTCTCCCACAATGGCAAAGAATATGGGAACTTCAGTCTATTAGTTAATTCTCAGCAAGAGGAAAATGCGGTGAAGTGGTTTCTCAGTATTGATGTGATGTTCCTTAATTGTGTCTACGTGTAGGCCAACGGAAAGGGAGCGAACGGAACGACTCATCAAGACCCGCCTACGGGAGATCATGATGCAGAAAGACCTGGAGAATGTCACATCAAAAGAGGTCTGTGTGTGTGTAGAGAGGACAAAATACTCCTGCTTTTTCTTTTCTTGATACCACTAATGCAATTCACTGATTCCTCTCACTTACACAAATGGAATCTCCACTTCCAGCAACTTACTCACACACACACACAAACACACACACAGCTTCTCACAGCCACACACACACCTGTTCTTATATATATACATATGTGTGTGTGTGTGTGTGTGTGTGTGTACAGTATCTGTGTGTGCATGTTGTCTTATATCATTCTGCCCTGACCCCTTGTCCAGATCCGGACAGAGCTGGAGATGCAGATGACGTGTAACCTGCGGGAGTTCAAGGAGTACATAGACAACGAGATGATTGTCATCCTTGGCCAGATGGACAGCCCCACCGCCATCTTTGATCACGTCTTCCTGGTCAGTACCATGGAAGACCATTCACTCTCACCCGCATCTGAATCTCACTGCTCCAGTTACCTGTTTCACACCCATTAAATTATTTATCCGGAGTGAGTAAACACGTAGCCCTGTTGTTTCACGTTGCTAACTGCTGTCAATAGGTATGAGAATGACAGATTTTCATGCACGGTAGACCAAATAGCGAAACGGTAACAAACGCTAACGAATGAGGGCGTGTCCGTTTCATTTTGACATGCTCCTATCTGTTAGCGTTAAGAGGCCAGTTCGCGAATTCGGTCTACGTTGTACCTACGTTGTACCTACTCAGCAGCCTCAGAAAACGGGGCTACAGGTTGATTCACTTTTGATAATTCTTTTAAGGTTTTCCTCCTCATGTTTCATATAAAACACACTCTACATTAATGCCATGTTCCTCTCTTTTCTCAACCCCATGTTCCTCTCCTGCCAATGAACACGTGCAGTCATATAATATTGTACTTGTATCACTGATATAATACTATTATGTGATAGTAATACATATATGTGATATAATATACTGTATGTACTGTACTTGATTGATATATGATTGATATATGATTCATAGACACATACAGCATGTCACCCTTTCCTCCAGATGAATACATATTTGGCCAATCCAGACTTGTCTTCACTATATCAGCAAAGAGAATTTCCCAATCGGAGAATGATTGAAGACAGACTGGTTTGGGTGCACAGCAGCGAGATGTGGCTAATGCGAAGCAGAGAGCTTCTTTTTGAATGTGAACATCTGGATGAGGGAGCAAAATGACTGTGACACACACACTGCACACATGTGATCCAGTAACTGACTGATCTGTCTCTGTCTGTTCCCAGGGTTCGGAGTGGAACGCCTCGAATCTAGAAGAACTGCAGAATAGTGGGTAAGTCCAACCCTGATCATTTAAAGACCTCTCTTCGTGCCTCCTCGAGGCAGAGGTAATCCCGGATAGGCCGGTGAGGGGTTTGAAGCAGCGTTACAGATTATAGTGAGCACACACATACTTGCCTGACATGGTCAGACATCTGATTCTCTCTGGGCTTACTGATGAGATAAGAGTCTGTGGCCAAAATTTGAGCAGTGTGTACAGTTTAGTGGCAGACCCCTGTTTGTGGCCGATGTAACATGTTCAACATGGCAACAGAGGGGTCGGCAGTGAGGGCAGGTAGTTGGTATTGTGGTCAGTTCTCTGAAATAGGCCCAGTGTGATGTGGGCGGAATGTAAGGGCCACAAGGTTAAAAACAATATGGTGGGCAAAGTTTAAAGCCTGTCAGAGCAAGCCCAGTTTTTTTTTCTACATGACCTATAGCTATCATGAGGGGAGTATTGAGCTGACTTATCAATGTTTGGACTTCAGTGTCTTGCCCTTGGTGGTAAATTATCAAATTGATTTGGCCTAGTTATTAGTTTCGGTTTGACTTTGGCAATAATTCAGATTGACCCCCCCATCTGTTAATGTGGCTGTCCGTGGTGTTTATAGATTGTGTGTTTTTCTGTGTACTAGCGAGTCCGTATTTATTGAAACCATCTGGCCTATTAAAACAGCCCTTGCCATGCAGCGCCATCGCACTGTTCGGCTCAGCGTTCATGTCGTGTCTCTCCTACTCTACCCCAGTGTGCAGTACATCCTCAACGTGACCAGAGAGATCGACAACTTCTTCCCCGGCCTTTTTGAGTACCACAACATCCGCGTGTACGACGAGGAAGCCACCGACCTTCTGGCGTACTGGAACGACACCTATAAGTTCATCTCAAGGGCAAAGTATGTGCATGTTTCTCTTTTTCTTTCCCTTTCTCTCTCTCTCGCTCTCTTTCTCTTCGCCTATTCTCCATCCGTTCCTCGCTGATTGCATCAGCAGATCTCAAGATTGAGACGTGAGGAGGTTGTGAAGCTGAGTGTTATTCATTATTCATCCCCCGGTGCCAGTTGAAGATGCCATGCGGAGTAACTTATTGGCTTGAAACCTCCAAATGACCTAAGATAACAGCAGAGGAACTATTTTGACATATCAAAGGATTCATGGAAGTTGCGTGTATAAAGTTAGCCTACAAACCAGCTACTGCTGGGGCAACTCCATGTAATTCCATGTTGGCCACTGTATTAAATTCAACATAAGTCAATTGCTGAGTGCCGAGTGTGGGTTTACTGTAAGATGGGAATTTTCTGCTTTCCCTGTCGCTGTGTCTTACCATGCCCTCTCGTTCCCTTGCTTCTCCCAGGAAAAACGGCTCCAAGTGCCTGGTTCACTGTAAGATGGGCGTAAGCCGCTCGGCAGCGACGGTCATAGCGTACGCCATGAAGGAGTACGGCTGGGACCTGGAGCGCGCCTTTGAGTATGTCAAGGAGCGCCGCACCGTCACCAAGCCCAACCCCTCGTTCATGAGGCAGCTGGAGGAGTACCAGGGCATCCTACTGGCCAGGTAAGCCCACACAACCACTCAGCACACACCTGGGACAGACTGTAGCCCAGTCACAGTAGGGCCAGGTAGGCCTACAGAACTACTACTCACACCTTTGACAGACTTATGCCAGTCATAGTAGGGCCAGGTAGGCCCACACACAACCACTCATCACACACCTGGGACAGACTCAGGTCAGTCACAGTAGGGTCAGGTAGGCCCTCAGAATCACTCTATACCCCAGTGACAATAAGGAGGATGGCTGTCATCTGCATCATCACCATCATCATCATCATCATCATTATGGTCTTGATTGTGGTTTGATCATGATGAGGATTGAACCTCTTATGAATCTTCAGCGTCCACATTTACTAATCCTTCTACTGCTACTTACACCTCTGCACCGTTTTTCGAGACACTCTACTGTCATTTAGCTCGATATCTGGTCATTCATTATTCTAACACATTTATTTTATAATATAATATACTTTGTAACATAATGCAATATCATATACTGTAATGTCATAGTAGTACATCTGTATAGTATGAGCAAGATATAGTGTAGCATACATTGTATTGTATATGCTATTCCTTATGCCTTATTTCAATCAGGCATGTTAAACAAACAGATCCATTTCAAGCTACTTAGTCTTTGTGTCATGAGTGGATGAAACATAGTTGACTGGCTATTCACCCATGTTGTTATAGAGAGATTGCAATCAGAGATGTCACAGTAATGATTTAGTCTTGTCTGTGTGGGTGTCTTGGTAGCTGTTCCACAACATTCCATTCTCACCTCAACCTCCTGTGTGTGTGTACGTGTCTGTGTGTGTGTGTGTGTGTGTGTGTGTGTGTATGTCTGTGTGAGTGTGGGGGGTTTGGGGTGGATATGCACACGTGGCACGGATCTTTGCATATTCAGGTCTGGCCGAGTCTTTTGAAATATTGAGCAACACAATGCTGTGGATCTAAATGACTGTAATGCACAAGTTTTAATTACCCGTCATTGTCTGGGGCTTGGGTTGCAGCAGCGACTGACTGGTCCCATGTAGCAGTCAGTGGCCAGCAACGCGCTGGAATGTCGACTATGTGCAGAGCTGTCAACCTGGCGGCTGTGTGTTTCCTGCATCACCCAGTTCTGCTCGTGCAGACACTATATTAGCAGCTGCCCTACATCCACATGATAGGAAAGGTTGACAATGTGATGAAAGAATTTAAATTTCTCACAAAATGATTTTTTTTAAATCTTTCTTATTCTTTTAGTGTTCAGATCTTACACTGTCTCTTACTCTGTCCATGACCTCTGTTTGGTTGAAGGTATGTCAAATTCTTACTTTTTTCATAACTAATGAAATAATCAATTTCTCTCTCCCCCTCTTTCTCTCTCTCTCTCTCTCTCTTTCCTCATATTTCTCTTTCCCCCTCTCTCTCTTTCTCTCTCTCTCTCTCTCCCTCTCTTTCTCTCTCTCTCCCTCTCCGCCCTCTAGTAAGCAGAGGCACAACAAGCTGTGGCGCTCCCACTCGGACGGTAACCTCTCTGAGCACCACGAGCCCCTGGTGAAGCCCACCCTGGGGCCCTACACGCTGGGCCGCTCCAACCTGCGCAACCAGAGCTGCACCAACCCCTCGCCCTCCCTCCAGGAGTTCCTCCAGAGCCTTTCCCCAGCCTCCGTCAGCAGCAGCGGCAGCACCCCGGCCGCCCACGACGCTCCGGAGGCCCCCGTCTCCAACGGCTTCTGCGACCCCCAGGAGGAAGGGGTCCCACTGCAGCCGGTGGCTGCCTCTGAGCAGGGGCCTAATGGACCCCATCGCTCCCAGCTCCCTCAGCCACGGGCGGCCACCGTGGTGCCTGAGGCGAGGCCCGACGTGACGGCGGTGACGGTGGCGGAGACTGTGCCGGTGGTGCGTCCTCACCCGCCGCCGGCTCTCCATCACCTGCCCCCCACGCCTGTCCCAGCTCAGGTGGTTCAGGCCCCAGAACCGACCTCTGTGGCCTCTACGGAGGCGTCCTCCACTGTGCCTGATGGAAACACGCACATATCAGTGTCTAAGGCTGCAAGGACCTTTGACTCGAGCTCACAAGCCATTAGATGTGTAGGTGAGGGCCCTAAAGCGGGGCCTTCCGCACAGGTGCCTGAGAGCAAAAGCAGCCAAAAGGGTAACCCCACGTTCTTCATCGGCAGGGAGGAGAACGAGGTTGGGGGTAGCGATGATGACCACCTCAGTGCCACGTTAGAGCACATCTCGCTCGACGCCAAGCCAACTCTCAGCACGGACCACATCGACTTCTTCAGCGCCCGGGAGAAGTTCCTCGGCCTGTCCCAGGAGGGTCCTGCCACCTGCCCTTCGGAGCTGACCCAGCAGCAGCACTCTCCCCAGGAGAGGAGCCCGGGGCCGCCAACGGAGCCTGTGGATCAAGACGCACATGGAAACGTGGACCAACAGGCCAAGGTACCCACATGAAAATGTTTGCTCGGATGATACAGATGATAGATATGGGAGTTGCATGCTTAGAGGACAGATGAGAATAGCACAGTATGTTCTCTATACAGGACTGCGCTATATGGGTATAGCGTATGATTATGATTATGGTCAATAGTCATTAAATCCCCTTTGGTTTGTACAGTGCCAGTCACTGTGCATATTGGATATTAATTGCACAGCAATTGCTCTGTACGGTAGATCCAAAGATCTACGGATATGAGTACCAGTAATTCTAGACATCTCCTTTTCCATAGCCTTTACTGCCCCCTAGAGTTCAAACAAGATGTTGCATAGAAATGTCATTGTATAGAATAGTGAATTTATCAACACACTTACACTGTTATTCTTTACTAAAAGCATTTCCCCTCTTTCTCTCTCTCTCTCTCTCTCTCTCTCTCTCTCTTTCTGTCATACATGTTGTTCTACAGGAAGTTGGTGTTTCTGTGCACCACATTGTCACGGAACTGGAGTCTGGTACACACACTGTAGCCCCAGCCCTTAGCACTGCTTGCCAATCAAACCCGTGCTGCTCCAATGGCAGCAAGGAGGCGGTTCCGAAGAGGGCCGAGGAGGAGACGGCGCCCGCCGAGGACCACCAGCAGCCCGCTGCCGCTGGCCCCTCCATCCCCGCCGAGCGTCTCAAGGGGACCGTACGCCGGGCCACCAGGGAGCTGGAGCAGAAGCTCAGACAGGAGCTGGACGTCCCCGCGGCCCCAGCGCCCACCTCAGCCCCCCACAGTCCCCCGCGACGGTCCCCCATCCACCTCGCCCCCAAGGAAGCCCCCGGGCAAACTGCTGAGCAGAAGCCAGCCACGTTACAACCGCACCCGGCCCAGACGCAAGACGGTACGGACAAACGGCGGGAGGGAGGGGTGTCGGAGGCAAAGGAAGAGAAAGATGGTGGCGGGGGGAAGACGGTAGCCCAGGAACTCGGCAAAAAAGAGACGAATGCAAAATCAGCAGCAGCTGCAGCAGATGCAGAGGGGAGGTCCGACAGCACCAGCACCACTTCAAGCACAGCCGGCTCCACGCCGAAGCCCGACCACGCCGCCGCCGCCACCTCGGTCTCCGTCATTCGCCTGGAGGGTGTTACCGAGCAGGACTCGAGCACCGACAAGCAGGGCCCGTTCGGTCCACGGACCGAGGCGGACCTGCTCGAGGCGTGGGAGACGCTCAAGGAGCTAGGGGCCTTCCTGTGGCAGGTGCGAGGCGCCCTGGCGTCTGACCTGGGACCGCCGTCGTCGTGGCTACCGGGACGAAGGGCCAAGCTGCGGGACCCCCGCGAGCGAGCCAGGCAGGCGGAGGCGCGCATCCGACAGGCGGGGCTCACGCCTCCCTCGTTGATGAAACGCTCAGCTTCGCTGGCCAAGCTGGGCTCCCTGGAGCTGACCGCCAACGACCTCGGCGACTGGGACCTGGATGCCACTGCTGACGCCGCCACTGCCTCGGCTGCCGCTCACTGCCCACTCGGTGTGCTGCCCGCAGATGATGCCTCCAAGAAGCAGCGGGTTCATCCTCAGCATCACCCTTCCTCCTCCTCCTCCTCCTCTTCCTCCTCCTCCAGCCATTCCCAGTCATGCACAAAAGACCCCCTGAGGAAGGAGGAGGCCCTTGGTCATGACGATGCGACCGTGCCAGCGTCTGCCACTGCCCCATACCCGTCGGGTGTAGGGCGGAGCGGCATGGCATTGAACTCTGGGCTTGCGCCCCAGTCGGTTCCAGCCTTGATTTCTGTGGCCACACGGCAACAGTATGGAAGGACGCACCCTCTGCGCAGGCTGAAGAAAAAGACTGTCAGCTTTTTGTATCACACCGTGTGACCTTTTCGCTGTTTGTGAGTGTGAATGTGTGTGCGTGTGTGTGTGTGTGCGTTTCTGTGTCGGTGATAGTGTGGGTTTATTCAGGGCTGTATCAGAGGTATGTAACTATGACTGTAATGTTATTAATTTTATGTGTGTGTGTGAAAGAGAGACAGAGAAAGAGAGTGTGTGTGTGTGTGTGTGTGTGTGTGTGTGTTGTGGAGCGAGAGAGAAAAAGAGAGTCTGTGTGTACAGGTATGTGAAAATTTAGTTTGCTAGGGATTGTGTATAAAAAGCTTGGGCCGACTCATAATGCAATAACTGCACAAAAGAAAAAGTATACATTTCTTGGAGGATATGTCATAACAGTCTAATACAAAATACAATGCAATCCAATTCAATAATCAATCAGTTTTACTTGAGAACCCAAGGGAATACATTGGTAATATCAATTCCATTGTGTACATGGAAAAACATTCTGACAATGGGAACACACACACTTCTTGCTTGAAAACATCAAAAGCATAAGCCTTTCTCTTTCTATGATTTGTGTGCGAGTGTTTGGACTTGTCACAATGCAGTTGATGCTGTGTTCTATTTAGTACACACATACCTTATGTACATCATCTGATTACAATAACAGGTAGAGAATTAGACATGGTAGTGTTGTCAATGGCATAAGAATATGTGAACATGCGCACAAAGTGAAAGATGTATACTTTATGTCCAGTTATCACATTATGGGGGTGCTTGAAGAGTTGGAGGCAGATATAAGTTTGCATATAGAGGCATGTGATTATGGTGTTAGGGTCTTTTGTCCTGTGTAAAATTGAATTGTATTGCTGTTGGCAAAAAATACATGTTTTCTTTTTAGTGTTTTTAACTGTGACAATTTTTAAACCAAATTATATTTATTTTGACAAAGAACTGTGTGGTTGTGCTCTGTATGATCTTTGCAGTGGTGTAGTACATTTTAAGCGACTGGTAGTTTTCCACTGATAATTCATGAGCACATAACTTAAACTATACCAACATATACGTAGTTGCTTCTCCCTTCAGTTCCTCAATATATTATTTGCTCTGTCACCCAGCATCGGAATTATACCACATTTAATACACACAATACATACTGTATATTACAATGCAGTCTTTGCTCAGAAATCGCCTCTGTTGCGTTTGTATTAAAAACTTGAGGTAATCATATCTTAACGCCTTATTAGCTATCCAGATCTTCATGAACCGAGTCAGGCTGTGAAGATATAAACGTCATCCCTGCTTACCAAGTGATTCCCGGCTGCTTTTCGCACTGTGACCCGCTTACTTGGAAGAATATGCCCTGCTCCGACATGGACCTTTCGAAAATAGACAGGACCGCCTTGACCCCAGCTTATATACCTAGCCCTCCCTCCCTAGGCTGCCTGTCCCCCTCGTCTCTCTCTCCCTCTTTTTTTCGCTGCGCGGCGCACGGGGACGTCACGTAGATAGGTCCAGTGCCTCTCCTGAAAGTCCACACCAAGTTCAGTAAATTGGAATACGGGGGGAATATTCACGACCGAGGTGGGTTTCTAGAGTATCTAAGAAGCCGGGAAGGGGGTGAACGAGAGAAACGCCACAAACGCACTCCATAAATCGGAGGTGAGTAGTAACCCATGTATGTCCATGAATATGACTGGAGCTGTCGCTATAGTTCGAGTACAGTATATCTTTACGCATTGCCTCAACAGACTATCGTTGCAATTGCTTACGTATTGAGAATGAATCGAACTTCTGCACATGAATTCCTACAACAGTAGCTATCCTAAACTGACCATGATGAATATCTATCATGCCCTCGGACGTATATATAAACATTATGTTTGGCAAGTGGCTGCAGTTATTCTAAAGGGTACCATATTGCATGGTCATTGAGAGCTGAAATTTGCCGCATGAAAATCACGACTTATTTCAGTGTTGTAACTTTTTAAATTCGGGAATAATTTTGGACTCTGGGGCACGCAGGGGGAGTGTGTCTGAGGCAGTTTGACATGACTATATTAGGAAAGTGGCCGTGTCATTCTTTCTGTCTCGAGAGCCATGCGCGTTTTGGGGGCCCTCAGCTCTCCCCGCGTGGGTTAAGACGATGCTGCTTAACAAGCTTCTGATGAGACTCAGTTGAATTATGATGATTAGTGGGTAGTTTTATAGCATCTACACCTGCCGTAAAGTGTCATTAATGGGGACGGTTTGCTTTGTGTTGTGGAAAACCTTTATATCATTGGTGTCCGTGTCATGGTTGGGACAGATTGATTGGTGCTGAAACCCTTGTTTCACTTGGCTCGCATTCCTGAATTAGATAGCATTCATGAATGGTAGTTCAAATTTCCACTGCCAGCTTTGAGAAATAGACTGTCGAATCATCCATTGTGGTCCGTCTGAATTAAAATAGGCAAGACACGCGCACAATGATGGAAGGACACTGTTAGTGTTTTGTTGGCAGGGTGTTCAATCAGGTCTTTCTCTTTCTCCGCGTGGTGGGATTACTAACTCGACGCAATCTCTGCAAATAGGCATGCAGTTATGCGAGTGAATTCCTCTCCCAGGCAGCAACTAGGAAACACTTACATGTTATCTGAACAAATGGACTCGAAGACAAACCACGACTCACTGTGACTTCAGCTTGTCATATAACCTACTTCATCAAACTTCATTGCCTACTCCCTGTTTATGTAGGGTATTCAAAATAGTTTGCTAACTATAATGTTTATCTTGTAGCACCTTAAAACACTGGTTGGGTTAAGATTTCCAATACACGTTCTCTTTAGTAGGTTATGTTCGCTTTTGCTTGAGACATGTCGGAGACAATTAACCTATTTTTGTGAGAACATGTTCCTTGTGTTTTTAATAGAGGCAATCATCTGCCTTGTCAGTCTCTCAGAATAACAACAGAACGAGAGAACGACAGGGCAGGGCATGACAACAGAAAACCCCACAGCATAACAGATGTAAACATTACCATGAGGTATGACAGTAATACGCAATACATTGTAACAACTTATCAACCTTTGCTGCAATATAAGTTACATATTCTCATGGAGAAATGCAGGGGCTGTAAAACCAAGAATTAAAACAATGAGCTGCCAGTAGACCATACTGTATGTTGATGTGTGAAGAATTACAATGACATTCAAAATCAGTATTAACAGCTCAAATCGACTGTTTCACAATGTCTTAGAGTATTGTTCTATTCCTATTTAAAGTGTCCCAACAATTTTTCCTCAATGTATACTTGTGTGAGATGTCAACAACATTAATAAGGTTTGAGATTGAGATTGTCAGCTGAGGAGAAATACCCTTATTAGACACATATAACAAATAGTGTGGAAAATTAGGAGCCATAAATCTGTTTGAAAGCAAAAATGAAAGACCTTAAAGGAGAAGTTTGGTGTGAATCAGTCCATAGCCCTGTTGTTAGAGGTGACTGAATGCTGTTTATAGCAAAAAGAACCAGAACATTTGATGCAACCTAGACTAGAAACAAACCATTAACTGTTGTTAAGTAAATGGGGCATAGCGATATGAAACTGAAAGTAAGTCACCTTGCCCCATTTACTCTGTGTAAGTTGCCGGTTCAGTATTGATGCAGTGTTGCATCATATTTTTTCATTCTTTTTTCTATAGACAGCATTCAGTGACCTTGAACAACAGGGCTTTGGATTGATTCGCACCAAACTTGCCCTGATTTATGCATACTTTGTCACAAATATCCACAAAAGCATTAAGATCCCTACCTGTCTTAACCCATTCATGTACAACTCATTTATTACAAATACAAGACACATTACTACTCATCATAAGCATTTAATAGTATAGGCATTGCTATTCATTGTTCGTAGTTGTCCCCCAGACTAACACATGAGATTAAAATTGATGAATGGCAAATGAGTGGATTAGTAAAATATAACCTAAATAACCCTGTCCCCTAAACCCTGAGCCTGGGGTTTCAAAGACTCTACTGGTATGAATCCAACTTCATGATTGGCTCATTCATACAAGTTAAGTCTTCGAGCACGCAGGGCTTAGGGTCTAGGTAGGGCATTGGTCTTGATTGATGGTCTCTTCAGCAGTGCAGACCTTGCTGACTCATCAAACCTCAGCGCTGTTGAGTGACACTCTGCTCTAGTCTCCGCCTTGTCAGACCACATCAGGTCGCTAATGAGGTTTCGTGTTTAGGCCCACTAACCTTCCCAAGGCAGGCATGACCCTTAGAGTGGGGAAACTGAGGATGGAGAAGGAGAGCTGGCATTCAAATAAATCTGACATGACCTGACCCCCTGAGGAGGCTGGGATGGAGGCCGTGTAGTGTTTTATGATAGGCTAGGTCTTAATTAGCAGCCCAGCGATGACTGCAAGCCTTTGGCTTTAAATAAGCTTAACAAATTGGAGATATGTGCACTCCAGCTTACCACACATGACCCATCACGTCAGAGATTGAAAATAAATTTGATGGATTGCTGTCAGAACTTGCAACTGGAATATGCTTTTGACATTAACAAGAAAATAACATCATTTATAGATATTTCACTTTGAAATACTGCATATGGTCCTTTCCAGTTGCTGTGATACAGGATCTCCAAAGACCAAATCTGTTTTTGAACACTGAACTCATTTGCTTTTCTTTCTCTTCCCCTAGCAATGAGTCGAAGCATCGTGCGCACGAGTAAGTTCCGGCATGTTTTCGGCCAGGCAGCGAAAGCAGAGCAGAGCTACGATGACATTCGTGTTTCCAAGGTGACGTGGGACAGCTCCTTCTGTGCCGTCAACCCCAAATTCCTCGCCATCATAGTGGAGTCCAGCGGAGGGGGTTCCTTCCTGGTTCTGCCTCTCTCTAAGGTAAGCACACTTAGTGGACACTGTCCCTGAGCTTCAAGCATGTTACGATGAGAGAGGGTGGTTTTGGATGATTTTCAAAGGTTGAATATGGATATCCAAAGATGGATGTACAGTAATGTTTGGGTACTTGGACATTAGCTTTTGCTTAGAGGGACCATGTAAGCATGAAGTAAAATACAAGGGCTTTGCCCTGGTTTGGACATTCTCAGACGAATAGTTAAACAACAGCAGCAATGTCTCTCAGGCTTCTCCACCGATGACTCAGACATGCCTGGAAATGAAGGCCAAAGTCAGAACATTGTTGCTCCTATTAAACTATTACCACTGGAATGAGAAACCTACTGAGTGGATATTGTATTTCTTATTTTAATGATAATTTGCCATTGGCCCATATATATGATGCAGTTTCGCTAGAATTAAGGGTGGTGGAATGCAGGCCTGTTTCCATCCGCAAGTGTCACTGAAGAAGTTCAATGTATATACCATAAGAATGTTCGAGATTAGGAATATTCGTGGTTTGCTGTTGTGAAGTGTAGCTAAATCTAACTCTTCTGTTGACATGGAAACACGCACGCTGATGTCGACAAGTTCATCCTAGTCTCCTAGTTATCCCAGTATCCCAGAACACCCCTCCCCCAGCCAAGCTTCTAGTTTCACTCTTTTTGGGCTACTGGGAGGGATCGGACCCCCTGGAGAAGACAGGGTGTCTGTCTGACTGTCTGGGTGAGGGAAGTCCCCTCATCATACAGTGCATGATGTGGAGCAAGAATGGCAACAAGAAACATAGGCCATTCCCCCATATTTAGAAGTGTCACTTCGCTTACAGTAGCCTAGCCGCAGTTTCACCATGCCCATGTAAAGTGTTGAGGAAACAGATTTAAACTGTGGATGTTCACAGTCCATTTTTACTTTGCTTGTTGCGATGGGTCCTTACAGTATGTGCTTCACAGGCTACGGTACCTCTAGAACTCCATGAATCAGATCTGTGTGTAATCACAGGACATTTGTTACATGTAGATGATGTATTCAATCGCTGTGTTTTGAGCCTAGTCTCTATTTGCATCCGTTTATTATGGAAATGTATCCGCGGATGTGGGTAAATGTGCTGATGTGTCTCTGGTAATGGGCTTCCTCTGGCTGCCTGTGCTCACATACACTACAGTTTCCATTTTGCGGGCAAATAAGTGTGAAGGGCCTTTATCGTGGCAGTGCCATCTTTACCGCCGGGGACACAGGCATACATTACAGGGCTTTGGACAGACCGGCTATAAATACCCCCGCGGCTTGCCATCTCTCCTCTCCCCTCTCTCTCTCTCTCCCACTCTCTCTCTCTCTCTCTCTCGCTCTCTCTCCCACTCTCTCTCTCTCTCTCTCTCGCTTGCCCCTGCACAGAGTCCCTCTCCGGCCAAAAGAAAAACTCCCCTTTCATCGCCTCGTCATGGGGTTATAAATACACACACATGCACACACACACACACACACACACACACACACACACACACACAGAAGGTCTGCTGGGAGGGGAGTGGTCATAGCCTGGAGGGAGTAGGGGTTGTTGGAGAGAGGGGGAACAAGGGGGTGGGAGGGGGTGTCAGTTGGTATTGGGAGACGGTGTCAGCAAAGCAAGAGGAGGAGGTGGTGGCTGTTGTGGAGAAGAGCCGACACGTGTTCACACTGACTAAACAGGAATTAGCAGAATAGGGCGGCCATTACATCACCACCCAGGGTAGTCATGACAGTGCGCTGAAAGACTCTAGCTAGGCTTGGATTCCTTCAGGTGGAGCATGTGGCGATGCCATCTTAATATACCATGGCAAGATTGCAACCCTGTGACAGCAGCTGCCAATGACTCGATGTTATTGAGTCTAAAATGCATGCAGAGAAGAGCTATATGCTAATGGATTGTGTCCTGCACCACCGCTCTATTGTTTTTGTGAGATGTGATGCCTCGTCATGGTAACCACGCTTGTTTTATGAGCTGAGATTAGGTTATTTTTTTCCCCCAGAATTTTCTCCCAGTTGAGCTTTCTAACTTTACTTTTCAGTAGTTTTGCAGTCTTCTCCAATATGTATGCATCTACAGTACAGTATATGAAGAAAAAGTCTGGTCAAGTTTTGCAGCTGCCACGTATACTTTTCTTAGTAAAAAGAATCATAATATTACGTGTTAACACTATTCATACTTAATATATAGGCCTAATTAATATAAATAAATACAAACCCAATTCCAAAAAAGTTGGGACACTATGTAAACTGTAAATAAAAAATAAATGCTATAATTGTCAAATCA
>JASCQY010000388.1:10606923-10624306 GCA_030264315.1 Sardinella tawilis | reverse complement strand
CGGTTCG
This sequence comes from Sardinella tawilis, assembly GCA_030264315.1. Classification (NCBI taxonomy): domain Eukaryota; kingdom Metazoa; phylum Chordata; class Actinopteri; order Clupeiformes; family Clupeidae; genus Sardinella; species Sardinella tawilis. Next base: position 10,624,299 of record JASCQY010000388.1, on the reverse strand, counting down.
GATGCGGTTCTAAGTACTGCGGGTATGGGTCGGAACGGTTTTACAAAATTAGACCCGTGCAGGACTCTGCTTGTAACAGTATCGGTGATATCAGACAGAATAACATACATGCTAAGTATGATGTGTTTATGACATACTGGGCATGCTGTCTTTTGATGTCGTCTTTGATCTGTACAGTATGACACCATACTCTCCACGACCTAACAAGGCCCCTTGTAACCCAATCGTATGTTGTTTTGATGTGAGCATTGGGCCTTGTGTATTCAGTAAAGCTGCAGCTGTTGTCTATCCCTGTCCTCCATGGAGAGATTGATTCTCTGAGTGTGCTGCTATTAGTGAAGACAAACATCAATGCTGTAAAATGGAGACCTGGTGATTGTCTGACTATTGAAGGTTGGAGGTAGGGTCAAAGCTAGGAGGAGAGCTTAGTCAAATTGAGTCGGTAGTTTTTCACACAGTACTTGCAGTCTTAAAATTCAACAGTTTTTGCTCAGGCGAGCTCTGCCAGTTTCAGTGCTTACTTTCACATTACTGCTCAATGTGGACAAACATGTCTGATCCCGTTCCCGCTTCTTGTTTATTTATTTTTTCCACATCTCAGTTATTTGAGATCCACATCAAGCATGAATTGAGAAAACAAATAAAACGTTGAGCAGTGTGCATCACATTCCTGCTAAATGGATGATGATAACATTTAAATCCTCTCAGGCGGCAATCCCATTTCAGCAACGATCTCACCTCGTAATTCATGGCCTGTTTACTGTGTATGACCTAGTCATTTACACGTGTCTGAAGCTCCAGGACTGTGGTTGTGTGTGTGTGTGTGTGTGTGTGTGTGTGTGTGTTTCCGTGTGTGTGTGGTTGTGTGTTAGCAAGTGTCATCACTCTCCAAAACCACCCCATTGCTATGCGCTAACACTGCTCCACACTTTACCACTTTAGTCTCACCCTCCATCCCTTCTGTCCATCACGTTTCTTAGATTTACACAGTATATGGAAAAAATGATTGTTTTCCATTCCCTGTATGAAAACAGCTGCCGAGATAGCCACATATAGGGGAATAATAGACAAGGCGGGGAGCAAAGAAATCCACAACAGTTTGGGGTCTATATAGGATTATTTACAGTATTGCTGAGTCCTGATTCCAGAGTGCCTGAACCAATAAGTTGCGTTCAATCATATTTAATTCATACTTTTAGCATATACAGTATACTGTACCTGTGTCATGGTAGCATTAGAGCATTTGGACAGCATGCTACCAGCTGAGATTGCTAAGAGCCCTATTGTCAATAGTGCAGTTCTAGAGCTGTACGTGTACCTGCACAAGATCTGTGTGCAGTGTTTTGTTTGGTTTTGTTTGATTTTATATCTTTGTGCTCGTACAGGTTTGGCAGATCCCCGATCACACCCCTTCCCGCCCCATATCGGAGCCCATTGTGGTTTTGGAGGGCCACTCCAAGCGTGTGGGCATCGTGAGCTGGCACCCCACAGCACGCAACATCCTCCTCACTGCTGGTGGGCACGCATCTCATCCTACTTCATCCTACTCACACTCTAGAAACTGACACTATACTGCTATTTTTATCCATGTCAAAATGCTTTATGCCACTCTCTGTATATGTGTGTGTGTGTGTGTGTGTCTTCCCCGCGTTGCCAGGCAGTGATAACCTGGTCATCCTGTGGAACGTGGGCACGGGCGAGCCCCTCATCAGCATGGACGACCACCCGGACCTCATCTACAACGTCAGCTGGAACCGCAACGGTAGCCTCTTCTGCACCACATGCAAGGACCGCCGGCTTCGAGTGTGCGACCCCCGCAAGAGGGAGGTTGTGGCGGTAAGGAGTGCAGTGGGGAAGGCTGGAGAGGTGGGAGGGATGGAGGATAAGATGGGATGGCTGGATTGAATGGTGATAAAGGAATGAAAATAATGATTCTGATGGAGTCTAGTCTAGGATGCTAGTTAATCTTTAAGGGTTCGGGGCTTAGAGTGAAACGGGCAGGGGGGGGGGGGGGCGTTGGGATTCAGGCAATGCAGGACAAAAAAAAATATCAGATGAAAGTAAAGTAAATGTCTGCACACTGGGAGCTCCCCAAAAGACTGATTTTTATTGGATTAAAAACATGGCACAGTGTCTCAACCCACCAGGATCATAACACTATTTTAGGAAAGAGGATATATACAGAGTTCTATACTGTAAGTAAGGAATATCATCCGCCGTGATGTCCCGTTATAGGGAATAATGGACGAGGTGGAAGCGTTCTAACAATCTGACGGCGAAGCTTCTGCCAAGTCCATTATTTCCCTGTAACGGGACACCTCGAAGGATGTTAGTTCGTATATCATTTGGTTGCAACTCACACGTATAAACAATAACCAAGCGTTTGAAACATGAAAGAAACATGCAGTTCACTTTTAAAAGGAGCTAACAAACTGTTCAGTTGCTGTACTATTTTGTTTGATTACTGACCACAGTGAGCGTGATGATAAAGACTGATTCTCAACTATCGTTTTCTATTGTCGCCATAGTTACCATTCAAAAGAGCATTGATATAGTGATTAAAGTTTTTTACCAGATCTACTTCATAGGTGCCCCGTTTTAGCCCGGGGCCTGGGCCAGCCCTGATTGTGGAAGTTGGTCAAGCTCGAGCCTTTACCCCAAACACCGGGGTTTTACCCCATAGTGGAAAAACACCACTTGTCAACCAATCAGAAAACAGTATTCCATTCCATCAGATCATAAGTGTTATATAGTGTTATGATCCTGGTGTTTTGTAACAGGCAATGAATTCAGGAAATGTCTGACATGGACTGCTTTATCAGTTGTCTGCTTTATTGTCTCATGATATCTGTAATCTGTCATCTGTAAATGGATCACAAGTGGACTTTGAGGGTTTTGCACCGGAACTCTTCATCTGTTGTTGACGTCCTCAGGAGAGACTGGCACCTCACGAGGGCATCCGGCCGATGCGTGCCATCTTCACCAGGGAGGGCAACATCTTCACCACAGGCTTCACCAGGATGAGCCAGAGAGAACTGGGCTTATGGGATCCAGTATGTATAAGCAGCATGTTTACCTCAAACCACATTTCACTTACCCTTGTTGTCAGGTGAAAAGCATGTACTGTATGTCAAAAACTACTTTGTAAGAAATTGGACAAAAGATGGATTTTTTAAATAACTGAACATCATGTTGTCAAAGTTGGTCTTATATCTTCTTAACATATGGTTATATGGTTAGCCTACATGCTGATTGTGTCTAAAACTCACAGGCCAACATAATGACTGATCAATAACATTGTTCTATGAAAAAAATGACAATAATAGACTGGAAGTGTGTTTCATCTGACAGCAACGATCTGTTGACCTCCAATTATTATTATGTCCAAAGAGACTTAAACATTGCATTAGCAATAAAAAATGTCACAGCCTCAGGAATATATCAGACACTATATTGTAAGCAATTTCTTTCAAATGGTAAATATAGAAATTGGACTGTAAAGTTGTAAAAATTTCCTCACATTTTCCTCTCCCAAGACAAACTTTGAGGAGCCCATTGCACTATTGGAGTTGGACACCAGTAACGGGGTGCTGTTACCATTCTATGATCCTGACACCAACTTGGTCTATCTCTGTGGAAAGGTTTGTCACCTCCAGTCCCCCACTTACCCCTTCATTCTTTTTTTTACCTTTATTTTGGAAATAGACCCACGGATACAACTTTCTTTTTATCGATTCATTGATTGAGGATTGATGATTAATTCAATCATTGATTAATTGATTAATTCTTTATTTTCTTTCTCTTGTCCTATCCCTCTCTCTTGCTCTCTTTCTCTCTCTCTCTCTCTGTCAGGGTGACAGTAGCGTTCGTTATTTCGAGATCACAGACGAGTCCCCCTATGTGCACTACCTTAGCACCTTCAGTAGCAAGGAGCCCCAGCGAGGCATGGGCTTCATGCCCAAGAGAGGGGTGGATGTCAGCAAGTGTGAGATTGCCAGGTGGGGCCCTGTCCTGTCCTTGACCTTCAAGGCAACGGCCTAATGTCCACACTACTACTCCAGCTGGGAGTCAGGCACAGCCTCTGACTTTAAACATAACCCAACCAATGGCTCCTGCTTGCATTTCATTTCGTTATGCTTTATTGGGCTTTGGAGTTGGGCTTCCATGCTGCTGAGTTTGATGGTACATAGAGTATGTTGTAAGCAAGCGAAGTTTTTTTTTTTTTTTTTTCAAACATTCATAACAGATTTTTTCTCATACTTTCAGGACAGGTGCAGAATAGGTTACATAAAGTCTATACAAAATCACTATAACGAAACACCAAGTGGTCAGTCAAGTTTCTAAACCATACTTTCTAGAATATAAACAACAAAAGGCAAATAAATGAATAAGGAGCAAAGCAGCATAAAACCAAAGACAGCACATTATTCAGGCAAGATGGGTGGTACAACTGTAGACTTGCTTTTCTATTTTTCTCTCATCTTCTTGGTTCAATTCTCCAACCTTCTTGGTTTAATCTCCAACCTTCTGGTTTTGGGAAGCATGATTATATGAAACTTTTGCAAAGGCAGATCAGCTCACTTCTAATGGTTTGGAGTTTTTCCATTCATAGTGCTGTTGTACAAGCTTGGTGATTGCTGTCAAAAGCAAGGAAAGCGAAAGAATTGGGACCAACTTAGACCAAATAGCAAATCGGCAATTTACGCTAACTACATGGAACACAGAAAATGAAAGGGAAAGTGAGCTTACTTGGTCCATTGAATAACCATATACTGTTCTACCGAGCTCGTATAACAGCGCTATGATTGGAAATACTCCGAACCATCACTTTAAAGGACAAAAGAAACGGTGTGAATCAATTCATAACCGTTGTTATAGCTGACCAAGTGCCGTCAGTTGGAAAAAGAACAAAAACATTTGATACGATATAGACCGAAGAGTGAACCAGCAACTAACATGAAGTTAGATGGGCACAGAAACTTACTTTCATTTCATTATGCCCCATTCAGTTAACAATTAATGATTGTTGCATCAAATTTTCTGGTTCTTTTTCCTACAGATATTAAGTGACCTTGAGCAACAGGGCTATTGATTGATTCACACTAGATTTCTCCTTTAAACTGATAGTAATGCATAGGGAAAGGGAAAGCGTCTCTCTCTCTCTCATATTATGTTGTAATGCTCGCTCTCCTTCTCTTGTGCAGGTTATATAAGCTCCATGAGAGGAAGTGTGAGCCCATCATGATGACGGTTCCCAGAAAGGTGAGCAAACCCCTCTGCCCCAGTCTAAGGTCACAGCAGTGGCGGCGCAATCAGCACCAGAAATAAACAATGCTGAGGTCAACGCGTCTGTTTACATGAGTTTACTTGATTACACAGTTTCAAGATGCTCACACGAAAACATGCACTTGAGGTAGTTTAGCTCAGAATTTAGGCTTAGAGATATAATTCTCTCACAGTACTAAACACATATCCATTATTTTGAAGCCCACGGTTTATTAAATGTTCAACTCAATAAAGTCAACTCATTAGGAGTTTAAAACCGAATAAATATTGTTGTTATTTATTTTGTTTTTAATTTTGGTGAGTGTACTTCTGCTGGATGTACAACAAATTGCCCCTCGGGGACATTAAAGTATACCTTGAACTTTGAACCTCATTAAAGTCCCAATTGAAGTCTATTACAAACCCTAATTATTCTTTTTATGTCATGCAAACTCATGTAAACACCTGCTAAGCCTCATTGTTTGTCCTGCAGTCGGATCTCTTCCAGGATGACCTGTACCCTGACACAGCCGGCCCAGACCCGGCCCTGGAGCCGGAGGAGTGGATGGAGGGGAAGGACGAGGAGCCCATCCTGGTGTCTATGAGGGACGGCTACGTACCCCCAAAGAGCAGAGAGCTCAAGGTCTGCAAGAAGAACGTTCTGGACTCCAGGCCGACAACTCGCCGGAGCATGTCTTCTTGTGACGGGAGCAACTTGCCGGTAACTTTCTCTCTCTCTCTCTCTCTCTCTCTCTCTCTCTCTCTCTCTCTCTCTCTCTCTCTTTGGTTCATTTCTACTGCATGTCCTACAGTTTCCTTTCCCTCTGTTAGCTGCACTCATTTCAGGCTTGTCTTTTCAACCTTTTTCTCTTCCTCTTCCTTGCTATCTGCTGACTGTGTATTTCTTCTTCTCCCTCTTGACTATGCCCTCTGCTATCTTTGACTTCATCTTCTCATTATTATCATTCCATCTTTGTTCCTTCTCTTCATCCTCTCCTCTCTATCTCTCTTTTTCTCTTTCTCTTGTCTTTAGCCTCAGTTGTTGGAGAAGCTTCTGGAGGAGATTCAAAGCCTCAAGGCCACAGTGATTGATCAGGAGAAACGAATCTGTGACTTAGAGAATAAGCTGTCAAAGTACACCAATGGCACAGTCTAACTCCCCCCACTCCACCCCAACACCCCCTAACCTCCATCCCCATCAACACCCCCCCCCCCCCCAATACACATACATCAAACCCCACCACTGTTTCCTAATTAGCTCAGAGAGAAAATCACCAAGTCACTGTCACTGCCTTCTTGTTTTGCACTTCAAACAATAATACCCCACATTTAAATCAGACATCTTTGAAACCTTATAGTGACGTTATTGTGCCAGCTCTGCCATTTCTCCTCGCCTTAAAGCATATCATGAAAGTGGCCAGAGGGGTTAGCGGCCACAAGCTAATTGAGCTTACTGAGCTGCCATTGTGAACACACCTCACCCTACCTACAAACAAACTCACCTTGCCTGAGCTAGGCTGGGCTCTTTCTTTGCACATTAAGTAATTTTAATCTATACATATCTGCATTACATACAAAATAAGCTTAAATGAGCATCGACTGATTAAGAGCACAAGACTAAACCAAATATGAGTGGAAAGCACACACTGGGGTCCTTAGTGAATTGCTACATGGCGTCCTGCTTTGGTGATCACTAGACAGTGTCGTTATGTTCTGAGAAAGGTGATGGGATGTGGACTGGAAGCGATGAAACTTTAATCGGTTTCTCATAACAGAAGTCTTTAAAGGTAATGATTAGAACACATAAACAACCTACTTTGAAGTGACAATATGTCATTTTTACTGTTTACTTTAGTGATCATTGTGATCATTTGGAGGGAGCCTACTCAACAAAATTATGATACCATAATGTCCAGTCAGCTATCAGTGACATGTTTACTAAGTTTTAGGTTACTCACAAAACTGTGATGTTACCTTCTTTTTGTTGTTAGCTTGAAAATTAGGATACACATTCTGAACAAAGAAGCTTACTGCAGCTTTTCTGTAATATTTTAGAACAGTAACTCAATGGGAACCTTGGTCTCATGATGGTACCAGTCATACAGAGAAGCACTCCTCATGGTAGTGTGATAAGAAGTTAGTTGGCTATACATCTAAATGATTTTCAGAGAACTACAGGAACAGGAACATAGCGGTTCTACTGTACGTCAAACCTTTGAGATTTCTGTGTTGAGAATGAAAGAAGTTTCTTTTGTGTGTACAGTACAGTAAGTGATTGCAGTGGGAAAGTGATGCATTGCATACTAAGCGATGTACTTGAGAAAGGATTCAGACATGTTGGACAAAATAAGCATTTTAATGTGCAATGGCATATTATGACATTTCAGGACGTATTTCAGGATGCAAAGTCTAGATACTTCAATTATATATTTGACTGAAAGTATCTGAAACCGTTAAATTGTTTAAGAGTGTTTAGTAAGTTTGAAAAGTGCAATTGAATGAATGTCGCTTTAGCTCTGTTTGGTTTATTTTGATGTTTTTATATCTTACGCGATTTTCTCTAAAAATATATTTTTAAGCACTCCCTTTTGATAATCCCATAACTACATTCATCTGTGTATCATTTGTTTACTTTTTGGTAAGGAACTATTGGAAGGCAATAAGGTAAAATAACACCTTTCCTTATTTCGAAGACGATCCTGACATTTGATAAACATCCTGTTCAGTCCACCTGAACATAAGCTGTGTCTGTATGCTACTGGCTGCAGTCTGAATGTAACCTTGCTGACTAACACATTGCGCAGTTGCTGCTTAGACACAAGGACCATGTGCCTTGCTCCGCCACCAGAACCTAACTGCACATGGTCTTCTAAAGCCTTTCAATGTGTAAATATATAATGAGGAAAAAAAAAAAAGAAAATGTGGAAAAATATGAACAATTTTAAATTTACAAACCAAAGACAAGTATTGAGAGAAATATTTTGTGTGTTCTGTTGATGTTACTATCAGATGACATCAATAAAACATCCTTTTGTAATAAACATGTGTTGCTTCCCATTTTTCTTACCCCTTTTGATATACTGTACTGTATCTACCGAGTAATGAACAATAGTCTGACCCAGTTCATACATGAATACACTCAGTTATTAAAGCTATTCCTGTTGTACACAGTTTGAACGGTTTCAGAGGAATGAGTGGGAGGCATTTGGTAAACCAGTATACATAGCCACTGAGAATTTGATTGTCATCAAGTATCTTGCAGGATGTGAAACTGAATTCCTGAGTAACAACATACCACTGAATCGCTGTGCAATTTTCATGACTGTCAGGATGGTGGTATTCACTAAAGGGGAGAATCTGCTTCTCACAGAATGTTGCTCTGTAGCCTAGATTGTGCAATGATGTGCAAAATGGCAAATGCAGTTTTCCCAGATTTTGGGTGAATATTTAAAGGAATATTCCACCCAAACATGAAATGAAGTCAGTCTCGGTTACCCCCAGACTTAAAGGAGTTCTCCGGAGTGAATCAAACCGAAGCCCTGTTGTCTGAGGCTGCCGAGTGCTGTCGATAGGTATCAGAACGACAGCGGAAGGTACCAGTGGTGGACAGTAACGAAGTAGATGTAATTCGTTACTGTACTTAAGTAGCATTTAGATGTATCTGTACTTTACTCAAGTATTTAAATTTGCCGAGACTTTCTACTTTGACTCCACTACATTTTTAAGTGAAAATTCATACTTTTACTTAGTTACATTTATGAAAACCCCTCTCGTTACATTTTACCAAAGTCAATCATATTGAGAGGGCACCATCAGGCACCAATCAAGCTCCACGCGAAATTTGCTCTGAAGTCCTTTCGATTCGTCTGGTTGATGCGGGAGAGCTACGTGGAATTCATAACAATGGCCCACAACACTATGACCTGACGCGCTCAGACGGACTACGCAGGCTCCTGACATTTTTGCATCGTTAACGTTAACCAAGTTAACATCACTTTTCTTGTTATGGAAGGCCATGTGGGCTAAAAAAACGTTCATCCGTGTATCGGAGAATTTGTCATAGGAGTAGATACTGTTGGGAGGGAGTAACACAGTGTCGGGAGTTTAACAGATAATTTTAGTTCAATAGGCTAACTAGATATAGAAAACTTCTTTGCACATGCAATGCAGACACCTTTTTGTTCTGTATTGGGAGCCTACATTGTTGTTTTGATTTAATTTGGGGAAATAATTGATAATTAGTATTAATCATTCGATTAATCATTACATTTATGGAAAAAAATAAGCTTTAGATTAATTGTTAAACAGACCTAGTGCACAAAGATGCCATTAAGGCCTACTGAGTGGTTTGGGCACAATGGGGATCAAAGCCGTGGACTCTCATATATGCTGAGCGGTAGACATGTTGTTTTTTCCAGTCCGCCAACATCAGCCTCAAATCTCTGCCTTATGCGACCTATTTAAAGAGTGGCATTCGTATTTCAGTATTCAGTATATAAGGTGATTGAGCAGGAGCTTTGATGTGAAAATGATAAAAAGCCATTAAAACCATAATTCATTGAGGTACTTTTACTTTTAATACTTAAGTATATATGAAGGCAAATACTTTTATAGTTCTACTCAAGTGGAAATTCAAAGTGCATACTTCTACTTTTACTTGAGTCATATTTGACACAAGGTATCTCATCTAACATTTCTAAATTTTAATTTGTGAGGAGATCAATGTTTTCTGATCTAACAAGGCAGGATGTTTGAAAGAGATATGCAATTTCTTTACATTTTCTTGTCCATTACTCCTGGAGCAGGTGGTGAGCTTCCTGAGCAACCTGGCCCTTTTGAAAGAACAACACAAAAACATGCACACACATTTTAAGTCATTTTAGTGGTACAGCAAATACACAAATATGAAACCATCAAGCCATCAGCAGTCATTTGGTTATGAGCTAGCAGCCAGGAGGAGAGTTGCACTAGCAGGGGTCCCTATGAGACCTAGAGACTTGCACTGATGACTTCACCGGGCCAGTTCGGCCAGTTACACATTTGTTATATTTTACATAGCCACAGACTCCTGCATGACTAATCGGACCAAGGTCAAGTATTACAGTGGCACTGGAGTTGTTGGTATGAGAAGCACTTGGAGGAGGAACAGCTGAGGGACAGTTGTCCATTCTGAGGCATTCCGCTTTGTAAGCCATCTAGTGTCTTGAGCACTTGTGTTACATTGGCTTCACTTACATCTGTTGACATGATGCAAGTTATAAATTATGTGGAAGAAGAAGAAAATGAAACTTATGAAACATATTATGCCAATCTGACACTGGCACCTGTTCCACATTAGGAGTCAGAGTTTGTTTTTCAACCCTCAGGCCTTGGGCTTATTATTGATCACAGTGATTTCAAAACAGTTAACCTTCCCTACCAATGGCACTAATGACCTCTGGGTTTAGTTACTGTTTAACCTGGCATTGAGCTCTGCATACATATTAGCGTTACATGCAAGCAATCAGAATTTACACATAAAGACTACCAATCTACTCAGAACCTCCAAAAACACCTAGAATGATGTATTTGGACCGCTGGTGAGTAAAAAAACAACAAAAAATCAGGAATCGATTTTGATGGGTTTTTTTGTTACCATGGCTATCAATTGAATATCCACTCAGTCTCATTACCACAGGAGTCCTTCCTTGCCTACAGGTCCTCGACTTAATCAGCCATTTGTTTCTGTGTGCACGGCTTCCAAGCCTCTCTTTCCATTTATGGCTCTTGAGATGCACGGAAGCATGTTGTGAATGCAGCCTGGGCTATAACACACACACACACACACACACACACACACACACACTCACACACACACTCACTCACTCTTTTCTGGAAGACTGCTGGCTCGCTCAAGAGGCTATTAGAGCCTTTTATAAGACACTTAGGCAAGAGGTTTGTTCTTTTGCAGTTGTGCAGTTGGTTTACACAAGAGGGAGGAGGCTGGATGTGAGTGGAGAAGGAAGTCCTTATTTGTAAACCAGAAAAGGCAAATGTGTATATGTGTGTGTGTGTATGTGTAGAGCAATACACATGAAGAGAGAGAGAGAGGGAGGTATTGTGACCCTCCCTCTTTCCATGCTCCTTGTCAATTTGTATGCCTGGCCGGGTTTGCTTGACAAACACGCTCACAATCCCACACAACTGGCAGGCTTGTTGCCATTCTGGCAGTGACCCTGTCTTTGGAATCAGCAGCGTCCTCCTCACCCCCATCCAGTCCAGTCCAGTCTAGTCACCATGTGGGAGTCGCTCTTCTGCCTCCTGCCCTCTCTTATGCTGCTCCTGGTGGCTGCGCTCCTGCGCTGGTCGCCGGTAAGCTGCCTGCTTGAGAGGAGCTCGAGGTGGGCCACCTGGATCCTGTGGAGTGGGTTCTGCTGGGTCCTCGAACTGCCAGCGCCAACACGCGACCGGTGGATTGGCGGCGGCTCGGACGTGGCAGGCACGGAGCCCAGTCTGGTGTCCAAACCCACGGCGCTAGCCCAGCATCTCCTGCTTCACTGTCCCACTCTTGTGCATCCCTCATTGGCTAAAGGACCTCAGGGTGACCCTCACCTGCAGACCCTCTCCAGCCTGCTATGGCCAACAGAGGGCGCCGTTTCTGGTGGTGGTGGTAAAGTCCACTTCACCCGCGACCACCTGCTATTAAATGATGGGGGCATCGTGGCTCTAGACTGGGCCATGGGCCTGAGAGGGGAGCCTCTGTTGGGTGCTAAGTGCGAGCAGCACCCTGGAGTGTGCAGGGGCTCAGGCTGCCGGAGTGGTAGCGGTAGCGGCAGCGGCAGCGGCAGTGGTAGCAGCCCCCCAATCCTTATCCTCATCCCCAACTGCCTGGGTGTGGTGACCCCCCACCTCCAACGCCTCTGCTGTCTGGGGGTGCGCCAGGGCTACCATCCCGTCATCTTCAACCGCCGAGGCCTGGGCAGCTGTCCTCTGACGACACCCCGCTACCAGGAGTTTGGGGACCCCCGGGACTTGATGCAGGCTGTGGCCTACCTCCGCTCACGGCACCCCTCCGCCACGCTTCTGGCCATCAGCGAGGGCTCTGGCTCGGGGTTGTTGCTCTCATACCTGGGTGAATGCGGATCGTCCTCCTACCTGACGGCTGCAGCCTGCATCTCACCTGTGCTGCATGGGCGGCTTTGGTTCGAAACGCCATTGCCATCCCTTTATCACTGGGGGGCGCTGTTCTACCGCAAGCTGCAGATCAGCAGGTAACAGTAAAAAACGAGGCAATATCAATACAGAGGTGAACATGTAGGCACTCTGTCCATAATGACTCTTATGAGCAGTAATACTAGAAATAGTATTTCTTATAATGGTGACACAGAACAGTACTGAGCCTGAGGTGAGGTAAATGGCAATTCATACCACCCAGTTAAATAACCTGTAGACATTTTGGGGGTGTTCAAGGATAAATCTGGGGTAAATCCATCCATAGTCCTGTTGTTCAAGGTCAAGAGTACAATCGGAAGGAAAAGGGAAAAAAAATGAAATTTGATGCAACAAATAGCAAATTGGCAGCTAATGCTAACCAAACAGGGCACGGTGACTTACTTTTAGTTTCATTTTCCTATGCCCCATTCAGTTATGCTCTGGCTTGGTTTCCTGCAGACACCACTTGGTGACCTCAAACACGGCTATGGATTAAACCATACCAGATTTCTCCTCTAAGCAATATTAAAGGCAAATGACAGCCAACACTAACCAGTGACTTACAGTATCTAATTTTCTCATTCTTGTTCCTACTGACAACTGTTCACCTTGAACAACCATGCTATGGTTTGATTGACCCAAGAGGTATCCCTTTAAATAACCCTAGCAGTAGCAAATAGTTTTGCTCCACTGGTATATCTAGAAACGAGCCATTAGGGCCTCAGTTGCTCTTCTCCCAAGTTTGGTCAGACCAATCATTGGCTAGATGTACCCATAGCGTAGCTTGTGCAAAGGCAGTTTGACAGAACCGCTGATTCTGCTACTTGGGTTGAGCCCAGTATACCAGTCATTGGCAGGCTACACATTCTGATATTATATTCTGGCTTGTCAGGCTAATGTGCCCTGATGTAACAAACAGATTTCCTTCTTTCAATCACTTGATACTAAATCTAATGTTTTTCACCTGCTGTTGCCTGCAGGTATGCCAGTGCTCTGAGTGCTCAGATGGATGTAAGGAAGCTCCTGAGCTGCAGATCTCTGCGGGACATGGAGGAACTGATGTTCTGTGGTCCCCGAAAGCCCACAGCGGCAACAGAAGCAACTGGTGGCGAGGGCCAAAGCCAGGTGGAGACTGCTCGAAGCTGGGAGGCTTACTGGGAACGCAACGAGCCCCTCCGTGACGCAGACGAGGTGGCAGTGCCCATCCTCTGTCTGTGCAGCGCGGACGACCCGCTAGTACCCCCTGCTGCCACCATACCCACCTCCCTCTTCTACAATAGCCCCTACTTCCTCCTGGCGCTCACTGCAAGCGGCGGGCACTGTGGCTTTGCCCAGGCGGGCACAGGGAACAGAGGCGGTACTGGCAGTAGCAGTGGTGAAACGTGGGGCCACGAGGCTGTGCTGGAGTACTTGCGGGTGGTGAGCGACTTCCTCAAGGGAGAGGAGAGGAGGAGAAGCCGGTGGGCCCGTGGGCAGGAGATGGAGTGTCTCGGTCTGGGTCAGGGTCCGGTCCAAGGGTGGCGTCACAGGAGTGGCACCATGTTGGCACGCCGGAAGAGGCCAGTGCTGCCCATTCGTAGGGAGAGGCACCAGACGCACCAACCTGCCCACAGTGAGTTCCCAGAGGACCTGTTCACCTGGAACCGGTCCTACACACGCTAACCCTGAAGAGAGCGCGGTGTGGAAGAAAATGGAAATGGGTAGGAGAAATTTCTGGGACCTGCCATCAGAGCCTGCTGAAGACACAACTCAAGAAGTCAAAAGCTGTCAAGTATCTGACCTGGAGGTGTTAAAATGACATCTTATAAAAGATGCACCACACACATATAACTTCCTGCCCTCTGATGAGCTTTCTAGAAAACACCCTGCTCAGCTGTACAGACTTTACACACTGGTAAAAATGTCAGCAACCACAGTACGCATCAGTTTTGTTCCTACTAACTCAAACAGTGCAGTTCTGAGTGATTTTAAGGTAGTACACTCTGTAATTCACTGGCTGGTTAAGTCATCCGACTCTGATGTGACCACAACACAAACTGACCTTTAACCATGTTTAAATAATGTGAGCAAGAGAGAACATTCCAAATAGGTCACTATCGCCCCTTATTTGGGAGATGTGGAACTAACCCTCACCTCTTTGCTCCCTACCCCCTGTACTCATATTGATTACTAACTATACCGGTCCAATGTATGTGATGTGTAACATTGTTTTTAAAAGGTGCACTGAGATCCTGCATGATGCCTGACGTTCCACATAAACAAACAAAATGCTACTCTCAAATTCATGCTATTAAATCAACTTGTCACTGCCCCCCACCCCATACAGTATATGCATGAAATGGCTGCACAGCCTGTGCCCTAGTGTTCGACTTTTTACAGCCCCTGTGTTGTCTCCAGAGACCGGACTTTTTCACAATGTATTCAGGGGGCAGGCAGCAAGCTGATCGGGGGAGATGCCTACAATTTGAAACCAAAATGAAATTGTGCTAAACAAACATACAAGGTCTCATAGTGCACCTTTAAGACATCTAACTTGCTCAGCTAACTAAACATCAAAGTTCATGCTGTTAAGGCTCCAAAATTCTTCAACGGTTTCTCCTAGGATACTGCCTTTTTGACAAGTCCCATGTATACGATTTGTAACATCATTTTCAAAACAACCAATTTGGATAACACAACAGGTGCATAAACAAAATGAAAATTGTAAAGAAGAAAAAAAAATAGTCAGAAGATGTACTAAAATTACTTTATTACATTTGATTCTTTGTCCAGTAGCCCTCTGCCAACAAATGGAGTAATTACAAACAAAACATTACATTTGTCCCCTAAAGTTTTTTTTACTGAATCTTTTCTTTTTTACATTTATTTTCTGTTGTTTGTTATGAATATTTGTACATTTTTGTAATCTCACAAACATTCAGCTTTTCACAATCTATACATTTAATACAGGTTATAATGTGGATTGTTATTGTAATGTTGAATCATTGAGACAAAAAAAAAAGAAAAGAAAAGATCACCATAGTTTTCAGGAATACTGGCAAACACTCTATGCAAATGTGACTGTCTCTTTTGAAACTGTGTTTGATCACTCCTAATGCTTTAGAAAATGGTCCTCAGAACAGAGGTGAGCCCTGGACAGCACAAATGCCCCACAGTACCGCATTCCTCCACTAGATGGCGAACATAGCATATACATATCATTCACAGCTTTCCACTCTCCCCCCTCTATTGATCTGGTAAAAGTGATTTGAGACTGGGCTTGTTATTTCCTTTCTGACTAATTCCATCCATTCACAGACCTGTGTGTCAGCTTTTTTTCTCCAACACTGCAATTCATGGGGGTCTAAACTGTACTATAACTGCAATTAATTTATGAGAGGAGTAGCCAATTGTCATTGTGTTTGTATAGAAGAAGGCATCATTTGATAAAAAGCAGATGTACTCGGGAAACCAGGTTTCAAGGGAGCACCCTCTGATAGGACCTTGTACCCCCCCCCCCCCCACCACCCCATTTAGCACCAGTCTTGCAGGACTCGCTGAGTGCTGGTCTAAAACGGGTTTGGCTCGTTTTGGTGTCGTCGTGTCGCAACATGTCAGTAGGTGCCGCGCATACTTATTAGGACAGCGAGACGAGACAGAGACATGCTGCGCTCAAGACATTCACCAACCCTAAAGAGGGACCAGGGATTTCCTCTGTGAACTGCTCCAGGTGGACCCAACGATTGGTCAAAGTACAGAAGAGCAGGGAAGGGTTAGGTACTGAGGTGGGGTGGGGTGCTAGTCAAGAAAATAAACACCAAAGTCACTGTTAACGCTCCAAACTTGGTTTCTGACAAACCAAAACAAAATTACCAAAAAAATGTTTTTATTTTTCCGAGGCAGGCTAACGCACCCATGGGTAAGAAAAAGACTGGGATGTGCAAGTGTGTCTCCTTGGATACAGCCTTAGTTTTTGAACACAACACAGATATCAAACCAAACTGAGCCTACTTGAACATAGAAAAAGAATATGATGCTTGACAGAACGAATCCCCCTCCCTGCCACCCCCAAGCAACAGGGTGTTTGGCTCAGCCCAACATGAATGGAATCATGGCAAAGGGGGCCTCCATGGAAATGCTAGAGATCACTGTAACATTTGTAATAACCCACTGAAATAAAAAGATACAGAGAGAGAGAGAGAGAGAGAGAGGGGGAGAGAGAGAAAGAAAGAAAGAAAGAGGCAGAGAGAGTAGATGTAACAGAGAGTAGCAGATATGAAAGGGTGAATACATGGCGTGTTCCACTTCCAAAAATTGCCTTTTTTTCACGGCTCTTGGACCATTCTCCTTGTGTATGCTGTTAATTCTCTTTTGAATATTCATGTTAGAAACCAAGTTGAATCTTTTTTTGTCTTTACATACAAGCAATTAAATTTAGTCTTTTTTGTATACTTAGATTTGCTTTAGGTATCCATTTTTTTTTTATTCAAATATACAGTATAAACAAACTTTTCCTATACATTCCATTCAATATAGTGTCTCATGAAGACTATATATCCAAGCCATGTCACCCTTTGTATTAGTAACGACTTCCAAGCATTTTCTCTTAGACATTGATTTATTTTTGTACAAACTCTCTGAAGTGATCTGTAAAACACTTCTCCAAGCCAAAGGGGCAGGTGGTTGGCTGGAGGGGGGAGGGTGGGGGGGGGATTGGTAGTGGGGTATTGTGGGTAGATTGGGCAGCCTGACTCCTGGCTGGCGGAGGGGCAGGAGGGCAGTCGAGAGGGATGCCTAGAACGATGGGAGTTTTGCAAGGGCAACAGCAGCGGCACCTGAGCCGCCTGTGACGAGACATTCATTAGTCGCAAAAGCCAACCCATCCCCCACCCCCCACCACCCCCCATATCGAAACCCACCCTCCGCCCCTCCATCTTATCA
>JASCQY010000388.1:10556883-10575048 GCA_030264315.1 Sardinella tawilis | reverse complement strand
TATTTTTGCACCATTCGGTAGAGGTTAAAAAGTGTTGTGTCACGCATAGTGGGAATGAGTTATTTTCCTGTTAACATAATTTTTCTTAAACTTTGGGACCTGGGCTTCAAGAAAATACCCATGAAGTTTAGTCCTGGGGGGGTGCATGGGGACCCCTCCTAGCCCATAGACTAAATGATTGTATAACACACACACACACACACACACACACACACACACACCTGAGTCGTCATTGAATAAAATGAGTATGGGAGGATGTGTTTGGGAGGAGGAGTTCAGTGAAAGCGTCTGTCATTACCATGGTGACGTTTCCATGTGGTTGATTTCATCGTTGGCTAATGGCTGCAGATGTGATGAGGTGGAAAGCAATTAACGACAAGTTCATCTAATTAACATATCCAGTTAGACAGTTCGGCTAGAAAGAACTAGCAATTGCTTCACCGAGTAGCCTAATTGATTAAGCCACATCAGTTTGTTACACAGCAGTATCTTATCAACTTAACGTTGGTCAAATACGGTTGGGCCCAAATACCAATCCAATGTTTGGTACCAATGTTTTTCGCCATCTAACCATCGAGACTTACCATCGATAGATAGCTTTTTGGCTGAGAGAAGCTGGTGATTCGAGAAACTACGTTAGCTTTACTGTGAATGAAAACCTGGATTTGTTTTTAAAACATTTACCAGCTAGCAGGACAAGATACAATACTAGCTAGCCAGATAGCTAGCTGGTGTTCTCTTGCTACTGTAGTTGACGTGAGTGTCCAGCTTTTTTCAAA
This sequence comes from Sardinella tawilis, assembly GCA_030264315.1. Taxonomy (NCBI): domain Eukaryota; kingdom Metazoa; phylum Chordata; class Actinopteri; order Clupeiformes; family Clupeidae; genus Sardinella; species Sardinella tawilis. The sequence continues at coordinate 10,574,269 of JASCQY010000388.1, read as the reverse complement.
GGCGTAAGTAACACTTGCCCAACACAAAACCGGGAAAATTGATAGCTAACTGGAATTGTACTATGTTTAATTTATTGACTTGTCAATATCTAGTCCAATTGAGTTGACATTATTTCCTAACATGGCTGTTCATGCTCATGCAACTTGTAAAACGCACGAAAACAATGGTTATTTGATAAGTATTGCAGGCTATGCATTATGTGGGCTAAAAGCAATGAATATAAATATCAGGACTGACCTAAAATGAAATTAAGTAATTTTGTGAATACTCTGGTCTCATCACTCTGCTTTTCAGGTCATGAATTTTGCTAATTATGCCACCGTTGGGAGCCAAGAAAATATCCTTGGTGGAAGACCAATGGATGGCTCACGGATGCCAAGAACCAAGCAAAGAACCGCACTTGGGGTTCTGAATGAAAACGACCAGCAGAGCAGGACCATTTCACTGGTAGGCTTGTTATTCATGAATAAATTAATAATTAATAATAATTTAAACAATCAGATTTTATGTGTCAAATTCAAATTGAGGGAAACTCTTTTTGCTTTACCCAAGGGAGCCCCCAAATCCAAATCTTTGGATGAAGCCTCTAGCTATGGAATTCTAACCCAATCATGCATGTCTAACTTCGACATTGATGCACACTTGGATGATCCAAGCGAGATTGTCCTCACATCTACGTGTTCCACTGGTTCGGAGAGAACTACGCACAAGGAGGATGATGCTTTTCAGCAAGAAGACTTTCAGTTGGTCTTGGACCAGAGTGGTGGTAAAAGTAAAATTGTTCTTTTACGGCAGCAAAAAAAGCCTCGATAGTTGATCATAACCACAACATTTAATTTTTTTCTTATGATCGATGTTGCAGGATCATGTATGGAGACATCTATGCAAGATCTAACTGAATATGAGCCATTGCCCTCCCAAGAAGCTCGTTCAGTTGAAGAGTATGCTGAAGAAATTCATCAACATTTGCGACAGAACGAGGTCTGTATTTCATTGTGATGTTTTAAAATGATAATGTGTGGAGGGCGGTATTATTGGTTTCTTCCTACTGTGTTTTTTTTTTTTTTTTTTTTTTTTTTTCCCTCAGTTGAAATTCAGACCAAAGCCTGGATACATGAGCAAGCAGCCAGACATTACAAATTGGATGCGCATAATTTTGGTTGACTGGTTGGTTGAGGTTGGAGAGGAGTACAAATTGAATTCAGAGACCATCTTCCTGGCTGTCAACTACATGGATCGATTCCTGTCCAGCATGTCAGTTCTCAGAGGAAAACTGCAACTTGTTGGGACGGCAGCGATCCTATTGGCTGCGTATGTACACAAAAGAACATTGAGTAGGGGGCGGCATGGTCTCATCACTGGACTTTACAAAGAATTTGCTCATTTTTTTCCTGTAGAAAATATGAGGAAGTATACCCACCAGAAGTTGACGAGTTTGTTTACATCACGGACGACACCTACACAAAGAAGCAGCTACTCAGAATGGAGCATCTCCTTTTGAAAGTCCTTGGCTTTGACCTAACTGTGCCAACAACTCATCAGTTTTTGATGCTGTATCTAACTTTTGAGCCCATCAATGCCAAAACTGCACACCTTGCCCTGGTATGTCGTGGCTCTCTGTCAATGCTAGTGCTGGGTATGATCTCCGACAGATTTACTAAATTGTACCCTCTTCCAGTTTCTTGCAGAGCTGAGCTTGCTAGAGGTTGATCCGTTCCTTCGACACGTTCCCTCTAAAATTGCAGCTGCCTCTTACTGTCTTGCCAATTATACACTCAACAGAGCTTTCTGGGTAGGAGTTACAGGGATTTACTTGGCTCTATCATGATTTCTTTGCTGAAGTCCTTGTTAATTGTTCCATTTTATCTGGCAGCCTGATGCCCTGTATTTGTTCACTGGGTATACCTTGGCGGAACTTGCCCCCTGCCTAAAAGACCTCCATAAACTCCATCAGAGTTCAGCAAATAGACCACAGCAGGCAATAAGAGAGAAGTACAAGACCCCAAGGTATGCCGGTTTGAAAATGCTCTCCTTTGAGTTGCCTGTGATGCATAATTTCATCCATGTAATATTCCTCATCTAGGAATGGTGCTGCTTCGCTTGTCACTCCACTGGATTCCCTGCCATTTCAGTGAGGCGTCTGTCCTTCCCAGTCATCCAACATCAGCTCTTATCCTTGTCAACTCATGACTTAAGTGGTGAATGTATATATTTTAAAGAACTTTTAATGCTGTGAATGGTTTTCATTTTATCACTTTTAAAATTTCTAGGCAGATCTCGAGGATGGACATCACATATTTTTTTTAAAGAAAGTAGGCCTTACATTCTGTAAAGACTTTTTTCCCATTGCTGCATTTATCCTTTTCTGTGTCTGTATTGACCTATGCAAACAAGTGGTGGTCTAACCACATTGTTTTTACTTTTCAAGTTGTACAGCTCTGCTTTCTTAATCATGGAAATGTAAAACTTCACAATGTGAAATAAATGAACTGCCTCAATTTTCCTTGTCTATATCTCCTGTTTATTCTAAAAACGATCATATGATATGGATTGTTACGGATTTATTTATTACCCCACAAGATCTGTGAACGTCCACTCTGTTTTTAAAAAGTTGGATCACAAATAATTTCAGAAAGCTGAAAATTATAAATTAAAGACTACTCGTATTAGTGAAATTTAAATGAACAAAACAATGTCGCCTGTCAAGTACTTGTCCCTGCGTGGTTGCCATAGTTTTACTGGGCATGATAACAAGCAGGTGGGTGGTTCCTGTCTGTTTCTCTACACAAATTGGACATAGTTGTGCGCAGCTGTAGCTAAGTTCACAGTATGCGGCGAAGGATAAACTTTTCATTAAACTCGGTAAGATCACTATATGCTCTAACTTAGAAAACTACTCGTGTAACCTCATTTCATTGTATGGGCTCTATAAAATGAAGTGTGACATTAATTTTCAGTATCACAGTGGAAATTCGTACTATTTCATAGGGCAACATGGAGCGACCAATAATTGTCATACTTCTCATCGTTGCCTGATTGAATCGAAGCAGGACAGGAGGATTCAAACGTCTCTACAAAACTAAGACCACTAAAATGCTTTTAAGCAATGTAGCCGTTCGTTTTTATATGATTTGTTTAATTTAACAATCACGCCAATGACTTTTTTCCCCCGTGCATGGTGTGGTTTACTCGGGAGTGAGAGCTGTGTTTCTGCCAAACTGGTAGAACCACATTCATGTTAATGTGGACAAGTCGCTTTGTGTGCCTTATGCTGGATGGGCCAATGGCATGTCAAATCAGTCAGTTTATTGATCAAGTTTCTAATCTTTTTCTATAGGTAGTTTGACTCTTCTTTGGAACATGGACCCAGCCGAGGCCAACCTGCAGGTCATTAAAGAGTATTATGAAAGGGCTTTTGAATGCCTCAACACAGGACTCTCAGAGGATGAGGCAGGACACAAGGCCTCAGCGCTGATGTACTATAGGCTGGGCCGCCAGCACCTCCTTCAAGGGCTTGAAGTTCCCACCCATGGAGAGGCATGTGTCGGCGCAGTCTGGGAATCAGCCAGGCAGATGCAGCTGAAGATGACCGAGACTCTGAGCACCATCACGACTCGCTTGGCCATATTAGAGACGACACCCACACTGGAAAATGCTGGAGCCCGATCTCAGCACCTTTATCCCGCCTTGCCTGTCATACAGACAGACTCCATGCACAGTTCCATGGTGGCCCCTGCCCAGAGTCTGTATCCAGACCTACCTCAGATAGAGGACTCGGGACCTCGGGGAGCGGGCCTGTCAGAGAACCTGCTGGAGTTAGGCGAAGTCCCTTCTTTGCCAGTTTCTCCCGTGATGGCTTTGGGGGTACCAGGAGATCAACCCCCAGCTTACACCCCACAAGCCTCCGATGGCCACCTCTCCTTCTCCCATGGCAAAGAAAAGGGGCTCATGTCTTCTACACAGGATGACTGGGAGCTGGTGGACAGACAACATGTCACACAGAGTTTAGGGGTTGATGGACAGGAGCTCTTCTACTTGGCCCAGGGAGTACAGATTTTCTTTGTTGCTGCAGATGGTCAAGTCAGTGCACCTTCCTATCCAGGATTTCTGCGCATAATTTTATGTGCTGGAAATCAGCATACAGACTCCCCTCTCAGTCCTCCTCCTGCATACCTACAGGTAAACAAAATAGCCATCAGGTCTAAACTGATTCTTAACTAATTATCACAGTGTAGTAGTGTTTAAAATTGTATTTTGCAACCCTTAGGACGGATTAGTCTGTAGTCTATTACATGTAGTAGCACAGTACAGCTGTGACTGTAATGTGTTTTGAGTGACATCACATTTTGTGACCATGTTGAGTGGTCTGAGTTTCTCCTGTTCTCTTGAACAGTGATCCCATGACAACACGATTCACAGAATTCACATTGTCCATGCTTCTCACGTTGAGCTTTTTAGTCGCGCCAGTGCAAGGAAATGCCAGCGGGGGTGGGCCAAGCCTGCAATCACATTACTAAACGAGAAGCAAACGCTCAGAAATTAGCCTCTCAAAAGGGCTAAAGAACAGATGCCCATGTCACGGCCATGTCATTTTTCAGTAGGCCTATAGACTACTCCACAAGACTACTCTAGAAAATCTGACTGTCATTTCTCTTGAAGAAATGGACAAATAGCTCATAGCAGCTATTACAAACCATTGTTGACAGTTTTTTTAAATAATTTCACAATGTCCTTCAGTGATTATAGAAGTAATATTATTGGATTGACAAACTCACTGAGTTGTCGTGTACTGATATTTTCTGTCGAACATTCATGACATTCATGTCTCACATTTTCCAGACATGCAGTAGCCTACCAGTAAATTGGAATGAGGAAACCTGCTGCCAAAAATATTGTTGTCAAATATTGAATCAATTTTATCCTGTACTTTGAGACATCTTCTTGTTGACTTTTTTTTTTTGTATTGTTTTGTTTTCTCTCTCATGAGTTGATAGACAGTTGTAGTCACATGGAGATCACACACTGTCAGTTTGCCAAACTGGACTCAGCATTGTTGGCCAGGCTCCCTATGTGAAAGCCAGCTCTTTCGACTCAGCACCCCCGTCCAGCTGCCTGCTTCTGCACATGTGCCTGTGCACCAGAGCACGCGTCTACGGCCTGACTGCCTTTGTCTCATTGTTGGGCCCGGGAACAATGAAATAGTTGGCATTTGCTGCACTGCTGAGCCGTGCCAAAGCCAGGCCAAATGTCCGCATACACGCCTCTCTGGGTTGCTGTAGTCCAAGCTTGTGTGGCTGACTAGAACCACTCCTGTCTGCCTGCATTTCAAATTTCATCTACTTTCTCTTTCTGTTAAAAAGACATTTTGGTGTGATTTAATCAATTGCCCTGTTGTTTGAGGTCACAGAATGCTGTTTGTTGGAAAAAAGAACAAGAAAATTTGATGCAACATAGACCGAGTAACAAACCAATAGCTAATGTTAACTGAATGGGGCATAGCGAAATGAAACTGAAAGTGGGTTACTATGCCACATTAATGTTAGTTGCAGGTTCAGTATCTGGGTCTAGTTTTTATCAAATTTTCTCGTTCTTTTTCCTACTAACAGCACTTGGTGACCTCATACAACAGGACTATTAATTGAATCACACCAAACTCCTCAACAAATTTCATTAATTGAAAGCAAATCCTGATTCACTTTGTAAAAATCACAGTCTCTGTTGTTAGGAAGGGCTACAATACTATACATACAGTACGTACCCTCTTCTGAAAAGAAAAATGATTGAATCAATTGATTCTTTGTTGCTCATTTGCTGGATGAGTCACAGGCTGTATTAAATGAATAATACATCCAAAGATGTAAATGATAACACCTCATAACAAACACAATACAATAACCAACAAACAAATATGTGTTAGGTCGTTAACGCCTATGTTTATACTGTATAGGTGTAGGTATAGTTGTGTTAATGATTGACACTCGTCACTGTTATGACGACAGGTATGCAACTGGCTCTACCCACTGTACCCCGACTTGCCGGTCCTGCTGAGTAACACGGGTGTGTTCACATTCCCGGACACTACGGCTAACGCACCTGGCTCTTACGTGGGTGTGGTGCTCTCATCCGCACTGCCTGCGTCAGATCGAGCCCGCTTCCGTGAACACCTGTCACAGCTGACCCAGCTCAGGGTGCAGGTATGAGAAAACACCCAAAGCTGCTTGATGAAAGTGTTCTGTGCTGTAACATACTTCTGTGAATGATAGTACTACACTATAAAATAGTATAGTGATAGTGCTATACTATAAAATATTTAAGGGTATACTTCTCTGCATTTATTGGGCATTTGTTATTTGATTGTTTCCTCTTGAATTCTCTCAATCAGTGGGTGAATTCCAATGTCCCCCTTCAGTTTCAACCCTTAAAGACTTGACTGACATGAATCAGCCAATCATGAGATTGATCCACCCCAGTTAATTCTTTAAAGGCTTATGGCTTAGGAGGGTCATTCATTCATAAGATTCAGCCAATGGCCCTTTTTCATTTTCATCACATCTTTTGGTCTTGTTTCCTCTGCAGACTGCAGATGAGGGTGCTGCTGTGGAGGCCATTGACCTGGGTGAGAAGATCCCCATAGATCCAGCTGCAGGGTCCTCAGAGAAGATTTTGCCTGAGTGGAGTGACAAGTTGGCCCAGAACATCCTTGCAGGTTTGTGCCCTAAGGTTTACATTAACAGACCAAGAAAGTCAGGGTCAATGACAATTTATTTTAAAGCACTTTACAAATAACAGCATTCGACCAAAGTGCTGTAAACAAAACAAAACAAAAATTAAAAAACAAGTTTAAAAACACAGATACAAGGAGAAACGAAAAAAAAAAAAGAATAAATGGCTTAGTTTAACAGACCGAAGATGAATTAGTTCAACAGACCAAGGATAAACTGCTTCTAATGCACTGTTGGTGATCTGATTTTTAACCACTGTCCTGATGGTGGCACATCGATGTGATGATAAGTCATAAGGCTCAGCAGTGCTCAGTGTTGGTGATCATATTTACATTTATCTATGTGTCCTAGAAATGGTTGAAATCAACATGAAATAGTCAAATGACAATTTCTGGTACAACCAGTCCTGTATCTATCTAGTCAAACATCTATTGTTTACAAAAGTCTCTCAGTAATATATGTGGTCACTAGGAGGCAGCATTGTCTTCTAGAAAAGTTGGTATTGAACCGCTGAAGTTCGTGTTCTGTAGAGTGCTTACAAATTTCTACCATGTGTTCCTGCAGGGGCATCTTGGCTGGGCCGAGGCCTGGTGAAAGGAGGAAACTATGCTGGGAAGGCCATCCAGAAAGGAGCATCCTCACTGAGGGACCACATGACCCCACGGGAGGTACCGTCGGAGGTCAGCCCCAAAGTCACCAGGGGTCTGAATGCTGCCAAGGACGCCACCGGAGGGGCTGTCAAAGTTAGCCAGTTCATAGGTAAGGCCCTCAGTCCCACCTGTGTCAGATGGTCTAAAGACAAAAGAAAGTATTTAAAGAAAATATTTATAGATCTATTTTTGTTTATATTACAATGTATTTGTCAAATTAATTCATTTGCAGAATGTTGGTATGTTATGCAATAAATACATTAAACATAAACAACCCCCTCTGATTATATTTAATTATTTATTTGAGGAATAAATAAAGGAAAGATTTTGGTCATGCTGTCTTCTTGAGAGGATATGTTTTACCTTCAAGAATGATGTCTTCTGTTGTCTCTTTGTACAATTGTATATTTACTGTCTATAATTTGCTCATTGCGTGGAGTTAAATGTGATCGTCTGTTCCTTTGTCCCAGTGGATGGTATAGCCACTGTAGCTGACCGCGTTGGAAAGGAGCTGGCACCGCATGTAAAGAAACACGGCAGTAAGCTGATTCCTGAATCACTGAAGAGGAATAAAGATGGGCAGTCAAATGTGGACGGAGCGCTACTGGTTGCCTCAAGTGGTATACAAGGTAGCCTGAGACCTGTTTGTTTTCACTTGCTAGATTACATTATCAATGTCATGTCATGGTCATATCGTCATTGTCATTTGGAGCACTTTTTGCATGTGGGGACTGTTTTATAATAACCCTTTGCAACCACTTATTAGAAATTCTGAAGGCAAAACAAACAATTGATAGTTCCATTGAAAATACACTCTCCTGCTTGGTTTTAGGACTATCAACCGTTTGGACGAGCATGGAGACAGCAGCCAAAAATATAGGGAAAAGTCTAGCCTCAGAGACTGTCCAAACAGTACGGCACAAGTAAGTATTTTTTAATTATTTCACACAACAAAGATGTTAACTCTCTAACTGCATTCTTGGATTCTTTGACTTGGACCTCTCATTTCCCACTATATTTCATATTCTGGTTGTCGTCTCTACATAGCATCACGGCTAACTTCAATTGTTGTCTTGATCCTTACACTGCTTCAGTCAATGGCAGAACAACCGATATTGCTGAGGAAGTTAGCAGAGATGCTATGTAGAAATGCACCCCTGGTTGCTTGGTGATATGGGGATATTTTCCATCTTTACTGGGTTCTCTCTGTCTGCTCTCTTTCCAGATTTAGGGGTCTAGAACACATCTGGGATCGCCCTAGGAACATGTAACAGACCCGAGTATATTAGTGAACACATTTTGACTGAATATTGTTATGCAGTTATACTAACACTGTCTGATTTTCTCTATATTTGATGCCTGTATCTTCTATATCAGACATGGGCAACATACGGCCCGGCTACTGCTTCAATGCGGCCCCCGAGATGCCCTCGAAATTTTTTTGGGAAAAAACACCTTCTTTGTCTTACCCAATCTACCCTATGCTATTATTATGTGTGAAATTACAATTTGGTTAGAGGTCAGACAGGCAAAAATAAACATCATAATTTGTACCATTTGGTCGACTGTTTAATTGCAGTTGTCTAATGGGTGGCCCGCCACTTACTTTTCCGAAGTAAAGGTGGCCCCCAGACTAAAACTGTTGCCCGCCCCTGTTCTATATAATGCCTATATCTACTACAGTATATTCAGTATCTTCAGTGCCTTAATGGGGGATTTATGGCATAAAGGTGTCTTTCACCTTCAATACACATGTTTTGGCCTCATATTTACAAATAAAATTGAACATTTTGCAATGGGAAGTTGGCCTCTCTGTGCATTCATTCGTTTCCTTGTCAGTTATCTTTCCATCTCTGTGTTGGCAAACGGTTGATAAGCTAACTCTCTCTTTCACTCATTAAGGTGCTGTCTAGAACTTCAATGTTCTGCTTAAAACACTTGAACCTTTAATGTTTAAAGATGTAAAGGGTTTAGAGTAGAAACAAAACAAGATTATCTCTAATTTATAAAAGAATCCAGTCAGCACCTTAATAAAGAAGACTGCTCCCTGGGGACCATTAAAAAAGTAATTTCCAAAGGCTCTACATTTGCATTTATTTCTGCATGTGCAGACAGCCCTCTAACTCTTCCACTGTTCATAAAGGTATGGGGATGATGCAGGCCAGGCGGCAGACACCACTGTCAAGTCTGTTATCAACGTTGGCATGACTGCGTACAACATTGACAACATTGGTATCAAGGCTGCATTGAAAACCACTGGAAAACAGACAGCAAAAGCCATGATAAAGAAGGAGGGAGATGATGAAAAGAATAAGGAAAAGGAAACAGAAAAGGGAAAGGAGAATGAGGCAAAGTAATACTGTATATAATGCATGTAATCATCATTCACAATCTTAGTGTATGACAGAGCAGCTCTAACACTAGGCAATTTGTGTGTCAAGTTGCTATGGCAGTTTCTCAACACTTGTGTACAAACCTTCTAAAAAAAGAAATAAAAAATAAAGAATTGATGTTAAACTAAGAGGTCTAATGGGAACCTTAGTTATTCCTGTGTCCTCTCATCTGATATTATCGAAAACTGGCTGCTGGGGCAGTTTTTGGACAAAGAATAGAATTAGGAAATACTGTTTCCCAGACCTGGAAATGCATGACAATATGAGTTAGTCTTGAAATGTCTGGAAGCTCAGTGTGCAAAATATCATGGTCAATAGTCGAAATCCCAACAACTTTACGCACTTAACGCACATAAAAAGACAGATGGTATCCTATCTCATGAAGCAATGGGGAAATGCCGTATGTATTATTTGGGAATAGTGAACAGAATACTGTAAGAGGTAAAGCAAACACCAGCTAGTAAAGGGACTTTCGCGCACTGGACTCGTCAGGATGATTACCGGAAATGAAGGTCTCCAATGGAAACGGGAACACAACTCTGAAGTTTTCGCTGTTTCTCGTTATGGAAGACGCAGATTTAGGAAAATTCGACTTGGCCCGCTTGCAAGCAGAACTTGATCAAGAGATGGAGATGAAGTAAGTCAACAATGTAGTAACCATATGCACCACATGAACCACACGAAAAAGAGAGAACGATAGACCAACAGGAAACTTGGTTCAGTATCCCCAGTGCGCAACCTTTTGTTGTCGTTCAACGATGAACAATAATGTTGTGTCTTTCCCTTTGAAGAGAGTTGTTGGAAGAATCTGTCTCAGATCTTAGGAACACCATGGCGGATTTGGAGGACAGACTCCACAGTGTAGAAGGTGAAGGTGTGTAGGCTAAAAGTGTCATTTATTTCGCTCTTTGTCATGTGTATTTATGATGAAGTCAAGTGCTTGCAGAATAAAAGGACGAGAACGTTACCCACGTCTGAAGAACACTGTCTTTTCCATAACGTCTGTTTACATTAGGAAATGAATGGAAGACCAGATATGAGACCCAGCTGGACCTTAACGGGCAGCTAGAGCGGCAAATTGCATTTGTGCACGGGAGACTAGAGGATCTCCGAGGCAACCCCATGGGTATGTAAACCATGGGGAAAATATAGCTTACTTCAGTTTCATCCAATAAATATGGGCTTCTCAGATACAAGTAGGCCTATATGACATGTACCCTCGTTAGACTCTCTTAACCTAATTATTGTCTTTATGTATAGATAGACTTGCATCAATACGGTCCTATGATGCCATGTCAGAGGTAAGCTAGAAATTATGATCAGTATTCAACAGAAGAATTTTACCTTTGAGGGGACTCTCCCCCATCACACACACACACACACTTGAGATTGTTGATTGCTGTTTACAGGATGCTTTGAAACACCACCTCAAACTCCTCAGCACGGAGAAGTCCAACCTTCACAGTCAGCTTCTGGCCCTTCATACAAGGATCATGCAGGAGGGCAAGGTCTGCTTTGGCTTTAGTTATTTGTCTTACCATTTTTCTTCTCACTAGCCTATAGGTTACAAAAGCACCATTTTTCCTTCAGATGATGTTTTGTTCTTAAAGGTTAATTCTGGAAAAAAAATTGTTATTAAAAATGAATTAAATGCGTTGTCTGCAATGCCGCAGATTTTTCCAACATCACTGTATTAGATGGATGCTCAAAATGGAGGAGCACCAGAGAGACACTGCACCTAAATCAGTACTATTAGTGCTATCCTGCAAACCCTTTTATTTAAAACACCAAGTCTCATTGTGTCTTGGCTGCTTTATAAAAGAAAACGCTGCCTTATAAGAGCCGTTTCCATGTGATAGATCAATGCTGCCTTTTTTAACAACATGAAAATAGCTAAAGGGGATGCAGGAGATTAGCAGAGATAAAAAGGCAACACTGGGTAATAATCCGAGAGTAGATTTACATTCTTTGCATTCTGTTGAAACCATTAAATGGTTTTAAATGAAAATCTCAGGGGCTTGCTTACAGTTTTGTTACACTGTTCTGTTGCACTGTTCCGTGTTAGCCTACTACTGTATGTGTTAAATTGTAGCTGTCCTGCTTGCTTTAACCAGGCTTATCAAAAAACAAATGAAGAGAGACGTGCATACATAGCAGAGATCGCAAAGGTTAGTCACTGATGAACAATATCATATGAAATACTTTTATACAGTATTTTAAACATTATATTGACCTCTGCCAAGAAGGTTATGTTTTTGCCTGCATCTGTCTATGGGAAAGATAACTCAAAAGTACTGCATGGATCTGGATGAAAGTCTAATAGTGAATGATTTAAGATTTTCCAGATTTGTATTTTGTAAGTCTAGGTTATTCTCCAAATACTTTATGAGTATAATATATTCTCCAGATGTGTGTTTATGGTGGCTGTCTCATGCAACTTGCCATAATGATGTTCTAGGTGTCATCAACTCTGGGCATGAGCAGAAAAACTCAGCTTTATCAACAACGGGAAAATGGCAAGACTCCAGTGAGAAGGTGCAGTACTATATTCAAATACAACGAAGGCACATGAATTGTCCAGGCAAATATATCTCTCCATGTTTCTTATCTGCCATTCAGTCAGAGACACAACTATTGTACTGCAGAGGCACTATGGGTAATATGTATTTGTTTGTGTTTACGGTAGCCAGGACAATTTGCCTAACAGGAAGTGTAACACAAAGGGGAAGACAGGGGGTGCCACAGGAGCCCACAGTGGGAGCCGATTACCCCGACTGAAGCGCTGAGTCATCAGGCATATTGAAAAACTCAAATGCAGGGCTGGATCAATAATGTTTGGTCCATATATCTATTCTCCACTGTTTTTTTTATTGACCCTCAGCAAGCTAAAACTCCAGTGTTAATATTAATTGCAACTGTCATAACCAAAAAACACTTTTTAAAATGTGTAAAACAACATAATGTGTTAGAGCTATTGTATTGGTTCATAATTCTACCAGATTCTTTAAGTAGAAAATTGTGTAGCAACACTGTTTATCTTTCTGTTGAGGTGTAAGTCCATGCATGTGTCTTTTTGACATTGTGCCTTTTTGACACCCTCACACCCATATGATATGTGCCCGAACACCACACAATAAGAACCATATGATCTCATGTGAGACTGAAAGCTACATAGAATCAATTAAAACATGGATTGGTTGAACCAAATAAATGAGCAGCAGTGTCATTTTTCAGGGGGTTGTTAATAAACTATGATGTAACACAGATCATGTAAATACTGTATGTTAAAGGTGAAAAAGCAGTTGTTTGTCTAAGCCCCTCTGGAACAAGCAGTGAAATTGTTTATGGCAATAAATAAGCTCTGCCTTGTAGTAATAATTTAAGAAGCATCTGTAAATCTGTAAATATTGCCATAGTAATAGGAGGATGAAGTAAAAATCTGAAGAGGTAACCAGAAACCTGAGTGCCACCTAAAATGGAAATGTTCCCAAGCAAATAGAATGTAGCATGATTTTGTAAAACGTAACCTGTATTTGTCAATAAGAAATAACTGAATATTTAGGCAGTTATAGAGGCAAGGGTAAATCTTTCTCTTATTCTGCATCATCTTTATATCTATCCATCTAACAAAGGACAAAACAACAAGCTTCCTCAGCTTCAACCCGTGAAACGTATCAGCCAAATACAGATGCAAGGGTTCGGTTGATATTTGCAACAACCTTCTTCATGTATTTACAGTAAAACGTTATAGGTCCTAGGGTACTAATCAATGAGAATAGCTGAATGTGCATTTCCGTACATGATCAACATTAGGTAGTTGTGACGTCAAGGCCACCTTTTGCCAGTCGTGTACGTTGGGAGGCGTGTAGTGGCTGTGGCAGGTCTTCGGTGGGACGCTGCATTACAATGAGGGACTAGCGAGCCAATGTAAATCACGACACAACAGCGAGAAGAGAGGACAGCAACTGCAGCGCAGCCGCTGCGTAGCCGACTTTAGCAAGCGATTGCTCAGTTTATTCGAAGCACTGGCTTTTGGGTCAACAAAGGCAGTGTAAATCTGCCTAGGTGTCATCTATCATTACCCAACAAGAAAACGGCGTATTCACAGCTGAAAAGCAGATTAAAGGAACCAACGGAGAAGGTTGTTTTCAAATTAAGAAGGTAAGCACTAACAAGGGGAATTTTGCTGATTACTTGGGACAGCGACCGTTGTCTTTGATATGACTGAAACCTGTAACGTTTTGAAATCAGATCTCCTAAGAGGTCACTGTCACCACTAACTTTGACGTTTGACTCAAGGTTGTGATACATCAGTCGACTTTGCCTCTCTTTGGCTTAATTTCTCTGCGTAAAATGTGGTTAAGGTCACTTATTTATTTCATGTTGTGGGTAGACTCTGGCTTGATTTGGTTAGCGTATGTCGAAGTTCAGAATAGCTGGTATTTTCAAAGCAGTCTGTGGTGAAAAGAGAAAGCTGGATACGTCTGCGCAACCAGACCAACAAGTACAAATCGTCTACAGTCTGAGGCTTAGACAAAACACTGAAGACGAGCATTTAAGCCGTCATTAAAAGTTATTTTCGGACCAGGATACACGGTTTGGAAGAGGCTGCCCGCTTTGCCGTGGATGCGGCTTAATGAAACAACCTTTTTACCTCTTGAATTTTTCTACAGAATCTTAATCACAATCAAATATCATATACTCTGTGTTATTCTTCAGAGATGGAGAAGGAGCATTTTGAAGAAAGGGACCCAGGTCAGAGGCACAGCTCTGGTGGCGCACGAGCTAACGGGTTGCCAAGTCCGCCACATAGCGCACATAGCAGCTTGTTCCGAACGCGCACACTGAAGGCACTCAGTTTGGAGAAGAGGGCAAGAAAGGTCCGGTTCTACCGGAATGGCGACCGGTACTTTGATGGCATTGTTTACGCAGTCTCTACCGATAAATTTGGATCCTTTGGTGCACTACTGGCTGACCTGACCCGCTCTCTCTCAGACAACGTCAACTTACCGCAGGGTGTCCGGACCATCTACTCAGTTGATGGATCAAAAAAGATTACAACTATTGATCAGCTTTTGGAAGGTAAGAGGATGAGCAATGAATTGACATTTTATCCATGACAGCCTGTGATGTGTGCCAGACAGGTAGCCTCTGACCGGAAGTCCTGGAAGAAGGGATCTCCATGCCAGACCTACCTGTCACCAAAACCGTTGCTGAGAAAGGAGCTGTGTTTGTTACCGTATTACATAGTATTGTAGCCATTATTGCAACAGATTAAATTGTTCCTCTATATCTGGGCTAATAAGTTCAAAAGCTTTTAGGAATTCAGTAGGTTTGTTTGTGTGTTAGTTTGTTTGTCTGTTAGCAAGATAACCCAAAAAGTACTGCACGGATTTGGATGAAATTTTTGCACAACATTGGTATTGGGACAAAGAACAGATGATTAAATTTTGGTGTTGATTGGTCACACCATCTATAATTTGTATTGGGTCAATAATCCATGTCGCCTTGGCGGAGGTTTGCTCTAGAAAAGCACTGGGAGAGTGCAAACTTCCGCCAAGACGATATGGGTCATTGACTATACAAATTCCACCAAAATTTAATCATCTGTTCAAAAAAAAAAAAAAACATCCAAATCCGTGCAGTACTTTTTGATTTATCTTGCTAACAGACAGACAAACAAGCAAATAGACAAATTCGACCGAAAACATAACCTCCTTGGCGGAGGTAACAATGTCAGACTAAAATTTTGTATGTGTTATGCCATGTCAGATACAGCGCATTCCCAGAGCAAAGATGAACAGTGCTTTGACATCATATTTTCTCTTTTTTTGCTCTCATGTGCAGGGGAGAGTTATGTATGTGCATCTATTGAGGCTTACAAAAAGATTGACTACACCAAGAATGTCAACCCCAATTGGTCTGTGAATGTGAAGGCCTCGGCCAGCATCAAGCCACCACCATCCTTGGCAAGTACTAAACTAGGGTCCACTGAGGTAAAGATATACAAGGACTTCATCCGGCCGAAGTTAGTGACCATCGTCCGTAATGGCATGAAGCCCCGCAAGGCTGTGCGCATCCTCCTAAACAAGAAGACAGCCCACTCCTTTGAGCAGGTCCTCACCGACATAACCGATGCCATCAAGCTTGACTCAGGCGTGGTGAAGAGGATCTACACTCTGGATGGTCATCAGGTAAGGGTCATTTTGTTGTTGTTTAAGGAAAAAAACTGGAGTCAGTCAACCAGTATCCCTGTTCTTTGAGGTTGCTGAGTGTTGTCGGTAGGTATAAAAATAAAAACATTTGGTAGAATGTAGACCAAATTTCCAAACTGTCAGCAGCAAATGCTAACAGATGGGCACTAAAGAAAACAAAACTTCCTTGCCCTCATCAGCTGGTTAGCATTTTGTCATTTGGCCTATGTTGCATGAAAATTTCTTGTTCTCATACCTACTGACAGCACTCGGCAATGTAAAACAATGGGGCTATGGGTTGATTCACTCCGGATAATGCCTTTAAATTTGAATCAGTCTTTTTCTTTTTTTTTTTTACAGTATTGGGTTTCGATTTTCTCCCTTCCCCATCTCCTTTTCTGAGCAAAATTATTCATTGAATTATTTATTTAGTTGTTTACACACAAGTCATAGGCCTACTCTGCTTGCTGTGGATGGTTTGTGTCCTGTGTTAGATCTGTAGTGAAACCCCACATTGTGTTGCTACAGTAAGTCATTCTAAGAGGCTTTGCCATTTTTGTTTAGTGGTTTTGTAAATAAACTGTTGTATGGAAAACTGCCGTATGTTGAATGGAAGGCTTAACATCAGTAGCTTACTGGGCAGCTATTATATTACAGTATTTTTTCTGTTCTCATCAATTGTCATCCTTTTAAATATATACAAAACAGTATACACTTATCAAAAAGTCTTGGATGGATCCAATGTGCTTCTTTCATTCTTGATCAAATCCTTGATCTACATTGAGAGGGGGGTCATTGATTTGTGCTCCCATCAGTTGTTTGTAATTAGATGACTTGAGTTTGCTACATTTGAATGACATGGTTTTACTTTAAGTGGCACATGTTTTATTGACCTAGCCCTAGTAAGAGGTCCCCAGACATCATGAGATTCTGAGACAGATTTGGCTGAGATTCGGCACAGGTCTGTCTCAGTTCAGGGCCGGATTAAGGCCCACGCTGAGCTGGAGTGAGTGAAATGGTATCAGTGGAGACTGAATGAACGCCCGAGTGAATGAGACGTCTGTCTGAACAGTCTAGGTTAGATCACTATTGCACTAAATGCTAAAGGTTTACTAGTCAAGGTTTGTATTGTGAATGTATCCACAAGTGCTTGGAATGGCCCTTGCGTCGTGTCAAAGAAAGGTGTGCTCTGAGTTTGAGGAGAGGTAGGCAGAATGGCAGAGATAATATGAATGGGGTCTGAGAATTCGCCCACTCCGTGCCTATATTTGCCAGTCATTTAGAGAACTGCTGGAAATAGAATTCTCTCCTTTAGATTCCGCCCACATATCTGCTGCCTTCCTTCACCTAACAGACACACACACACACACACACACACACACACACGCACACACACACACACACACACACACACACACACACACAC
>JASCQY010000388.1:10545161-10556783 GCA_030264315.1 Sardinella tawilis | reverse complement strand
CACACACACACACACACACACACACACACACACACACACACACACACACACACACACACACACACACACACAACCCCATATCTGGGCAGGCAGGCAGGTAGCGGGAAAGAAAGATACCATCTGTCTGGCATTCATCAAAGACTAATTGCGCTTGCAGCAGATCTGGTGTCTGTGCCCATTGATCTCTCAGGAGACGTGTCTGACAGAACTTCCAACATGCCATGTAATCCTTTATGTCAGTTCATCATAATTTGTCTGACTTGTTTTGCAATGTTAACTTTTCGTATTAAAATATGAAACATAAAAGGGGCCTGAATGCTCTCACCAGAGGCAATGTTTGTGTGCTATGCACAGAGATGTTACCCACATTTTGTTTTGTTTTTTTGTTTTGCCCATCATTTTACACAAATTAAGATTATATTTTTTTTTCCTTAGCACTTCCTTAGCATTTTCTGTTTAATTAAAATGGTTTAAGCCCAAGGGCAGTAACTGTTGTTCCTGTTTGATCGGTGTACCAAAGTAGAGCATGCATATTAATTAGTATTTTTTATTTTTTGGAGGTGGGGGTGTGTGTGTCTAAAAACAGTTCTCCTGATCTGCCCAGTGTTGTCGTGGCCATGAGCCCTTGGCCAACTCCTCTCTGTGTGTGTGTGGTAATAATTTCCCTGGTGATGAACTGAATAAATTAAATTTCTCTAGCTCATCTCTGTATGTGTGTGTGTGTGTGTGTGTGTGTGTATGTGTGTGTAATTCCCGCAAGCTGTGCCAGCATAACTCAGCCTTCGGCCTGCTGACATCTCTGAGCCACATCTCTTAACCTCCGAAACTAAAAATTGCATTAATTTGCACATTCGTTTGCTCTTTGCATACGGCCCCCAGTTTCCTCACACATGAGTGATGACTGCGACTAATACAGACGTTACAAAATGGGGCAACCTAGCCTGGCTCACCCCTCAATAGAGGTAAGAGCATTATGGGTAGTTCTATTTATAGCCTAGGTGATTGATCAGGCCTGGAGGCACCATGAACCATGACAGATGGGCTGGGCTTAGACCTTCTATGCTGTGCAGCGTGCACGCTGTATGATTACGCAATTACGGGACATGCAGGAGAAAGAGAAGCATGGTGTAGTAGGAGAACGAGGGAGACGCCTGTGTATGGATGAGGGAGGAGAGGACGAAGGGGGAGAGGATGGAGGCATGCAGTGGCAAGAAGAAGCATAGCTGGGATTCTGTCAGGAGACCACTTGTCATTTATGATTAACGAGTGGAGGGGGAAGGACAGACGGACACAGGGATGAAAGAGATTTGGCTGTGTGTTGGGTTAGGATGTAGCTGTGGCTGTTTTCCGTATCTCTCCCCCTTTTCTCTCTAGCTCCCCCTTTTTTCTCTAGCTCTCTGTGTGTGTGTGTCTCTCTCTCTCTCTCTCTCTCTCTCTCTCCCTCTCTCTCTGTCTGGCCTTTCGGTTGAGTGGAGTATTTGCAAACTCAAATCTTCAAGCCCCTCTCCTCCGGCTCTGTAGGGGTATTAATTTTTCAGCAAGATTTTCAAAATGAAAAGAGAAATCTCTCAGTCAAATCTCAATTTGCATGTTGCGCACTGCCTAATCCTGAGAGAGCCAGAAAGAAATAGAGCGAACACGCATGCAAGAGAGAAAGAGAGAGAGAGAGAGAGAGAGAGAGAGAGAGAGAGAGAGAGGAGAGACTTACAGAACTTTACTAGAATTTTCTTTTTTTATCTGGATATATAAGCTTTCTCGGCTTAGGTTTGTTAATGAACTGAAGCTGCCATGAATCGGTCCATTTACCTCCCCCGTATTAGCCTACAGTATTACCGTGACCAAAGGTTAGAGGGTTGTAATCTTCTTGAGTGATATTTCTCACTGTGCTATGCCTGCCTTCCCTGCCTGCCCGTTATATGACTGAGACAAATGTTTCGGCACTGTGAGGTAATGTGAAGACCGTCACCAGCTGAGCAGAAATTGTCAATCAGAGAGAATGAGGTTTCTGGGCCTTTCTGAGGACCTTCTTGTCTCATGGTATCACATTGCTAACCCATGTAATCAGGCCAGAGATTGTAGATCATGGCCCGCTTCTCAATCTCCCCTCATTGTTCACAAATTCACATGAGAGTCAGCTTGGGAAAAAAAAAAAACCTATTACATATTATGCACATATCCGACCTTACCAGGGCTGGTAATGTTGCTAGCCTAAATGTTGCTAACTAAGTGAGCTACTTTGTTACTTGCAGTGCAATTGCACATTGCCAACCGACTAAATTTCCAACTGGTTAACAATTATGCTTTTAGGAAACACACCCCTGACTAGTGTTGGCTGGCTCAGAGTTTTTGTGATGCACTTCAGATGAAAGTACATAAATGAGATTCACACAAGTGCAGGTGCTTTATGTTGACATAGTGCCCTGTCTGAATGGAAAGCAAGCATAGGCCTACTTCAAAACCCAAGCATAAGCAAACAGCATTTTAGATGTGGTTTGCAGGGCCTCTGTTGACTGCTTTTATACTTCATAGCAAGAAAAGCAATTATATTATTCAGCAACGAGCAGCAGAGTGCACTGGCATTGCCTTAGGGGAGGCCTTAATAGATTGATAGCGGATCCCAAACAGAAAACAACAATAGAAATCTAAAGAAGAAAAGAATGTGAAATTGGTATGTGGAAGTTAATCCTATTAGGTAGTTGTTGACACTACAGAATGTAGTTGTTTTAAAAGATTACCTCATAGTCATTTGTATTCCAAGGGCAGAAAACACGAGTGTCTGTATGAATGAAAATGGTAAATGTGGTTTTCTACCCCATTGTGCCAGCATGACGGATCTAATTCTAAACAACACTGGGCACTAGAGCCATTCTGTATGCGCCTGTCTTTACTTGTTAGAAAATTAGACCGTGAAGAAGTAGCGCTTGTCCAGCCTGTGCCATCTGCACGAAGCAGCTCCAAACGTCTGTCTTCTCTTATGGCGGCCTGCCATAGAGTCACATCCTGAGGTCAGCACAGGTCTCAGTTATCTCATGGGGCTGTGAATGTGCTTTGTTTGTCGGTCTGTTTGTTTGTTCATCATGCTTGTCATAATTAGCTTGTTCTTATTAGGGAAACGTGTTTTGCTTTTCATCCAGAGTTCTTCACCAATATCAGTTTTCCCTGCCATTTTGCATAGCAATTACATTTTATGTTATTTATTGTTCATTATGTTTATGTCTTTCTCCATTTAGATGGAGAGCATATTATCTGTTTCCCATAAGTATATAGAACTGAAGTACATAGATGAATCTTACCTCTTTAAAAGCAATTGCTCTGCAGAGCTGGTAGAAACCTGTAGCAGATTGCTGTATCAACCTGTTGGGTCTGGGGTCATGATGCATTAGCATCATTCTCTGACAGGCTTCAGACATGTTTGAAGCATCAGCCTGAGATGTCTGGACTGACTGTGACTTGTCTTGCTGAGTCACGCTTCACGGCTCAGTCTACCTAAAAGGACATGCAGACCTGTACTGTCTGAAACAAAGGTCTCAGATGCCATGTGCCATAATGGTCAACCCTGTTGACAGCCTGGCTCAAAACAGGTTTCTTGCACAAGTTACATATTATTTCTCAATTTACCTTTAGTCTTGCAAGGATAAACACACTTCCTGGGTGTTTCACTACCTGCATTAATCCTAGTCTCTGCGGAAGCATGTTGGGAGAGATAAACACTGTCTGTGCCCATTTAATAAAAAAGAATTACGATATATAAAAAAAACAGAAAATGGGTTACCATGATGCCATAGTAAATATACTGTATGCATATCAAATCTGCTTTATTCACCAACACCCACACGTACGGTGCCAGCTAACACAGTGGTGCTATAGTGCCCGTGGCAGTTGCAGGTTCACCCCTGTAATGAACAGTGGGAGGCTGAGGCTTACGCTGCATTTCCGCTTCCATTGGCGCCAGTGGGGGGAAAGGGCTGCTGTCTGGGATGGGTTGGGATGGCATGGGATGGATTAAATAATGAAAATGTCACATTGCGGGGAGCATATCAGGTCCAATTAAACCAGCCTGCTGGAAAATGCCATGCTGGGAGAGCTGGGTTGCTGCAGGCTCTCTCTCTCTCTCTCTCCTCTCTCGCTCTCTGTCTCTGTTACTCTTCCTCTCGTTCTCTCTTTCTCTCCATCACTTCCTCCCTCCCTCCCTCTCTCCCTCTCTTTCTTCGTTACTCAATACTGAACATTTCACAGACCAGTCAGGCCTATTCCACTTGTGCAGAAGTGGGAGACAAAAACTGTCAAAGACTAACAAGCTGCACAGCTGCATAACTTAGCAAGTTTTTTTCCTAATAAAAACATTTACAGCTTCTGTCTGTACAGGATTCTAATTTTAGTCCACAACCTGCCACATCCTCAATCCCTGGCTCCAGAGAAACTGATCTTTCCTTACTATACATATAAATGGTATCTACAGTATCACGACGTGATTTAGTTGCCTAGGAACGGCCAGGCCACTGTGACGTCATAATGGGGGGCTGTGAGGGCGCGAGGAGATCTGCCAGTCTGGTCGTGGAGATAGACGGTCCATAAGTGGCTTAGGCCACGGACACGGCTTGCCTATTATAACTCAGTAAGCCTCTGTTTACACAGGTAAAACACGAGGAGCCACTTGCACTGCTGCTTGATCAAAGCTTTAATGCTCTCTCTCCCTCTCTCTCTCTCTCTCTCTCTCTCTCTCTCTCTTTCTCCTTCTCTCTCTTTCTCACACAAACACATGCATACACACACACACACTCACACACACACACACAGAGACCCACTCATGTACATATGACCACATTCACAAATAGGCATCAAAACATACTCACATATACACATACTTACACACACACACACACACACACACACACACACACAAAGACATGCACACGCACACACACACACACACACACACACACACACACAAACACACACTCGAACAAAGACTGGAACTCACAAACACAGATACACATGCAAAGCACCTGGACCTCAGTGGGCTATTTTTACTGATGTCACGAAACAGGTTCTCTCAAGGTCACACTGCAAGTTTGCACAAGTGAAGCTCACTGCAGAAAGACAAAGTTGTGGGGTTGGTCAAAGGACAATAGCCTGTCTTTACATCTTTTTCTCTCCCTCTCTGCCATTTTCTGTCAGTTGGTGATGATTTCATGACAAAGCAGCAAATTAATTAGGGCTCAGTTTTCACCATGCCCACTAGGCTGTATAATCTCCAGACCTGCTGGCTCAAGCATATGGTATTTACCCCGCCACCCCCCCCCCCCCGCCCCTTCAAATCTTTCAGCTCAGCAGTTTTGCTCTTGCCAGAATGCTGCCAAAACACGCAATGTGGCTTGTCCTTATTAACTGTTACACAAAGCCACTGTAGTCTCTCATTGATCACGTACACCCTACCGACAGGATATTGGGTTAAGTCTACTGAGTTAGAGTGTTCAGTGTGAGAGCATTCTTACTTGGGTTCTTCAGTGCTTGGGTGTCATTGTACGCCATATTTGTACTTTTCAAAAACTTCTGTCCATTTCTAATAATGCTACGTCTTACACCGCTCTTTGATGTCATCCCTTGAATGGGCCTCAATAATGATTAGTTACAGTAATTACTATTTAGTAACTGTGACAAGACACACAGTGCTATTTGCAGTCCTCTCACGGCTGTCTTATAGCCCTCTGTTATCTGTTCTGTCATGTCAGACTGTTCTGGCCCAGTCACTGAAGTGTAAGAGTCCAGGTAGCAGGGGACTGTCTGCACTGGTTCAGAAACTATTGGAGCCGTGCCTCTGCCTCTGCCTCTGCCTCTGCCTCTGCCTCCCCCTCCACCCCTTTCCCTTGCAGCTTTTTGTCGAGTCACTCTGCCCAGCCAAGCATGCCTCACAGGCAGGTACGCTCGCAAAATTCTTATGAGCGACGCCAGCAGAGCAAGAGTAAGAGAGAGAGTTAGAGAGAGAGAAAGAGAGAGAGAAAGAGAGATAGAAAGAGAGAGAGAGAGAGTTAGAGAGAGAGAGAAAGAGAGATAGAGAGAGAGAGTAAGAGAGAGAGAAAAAAGAGAGGAAGAGAGAGAGAAAGAGGGAGTAAGAGAGAGAGAGAGAGTAAGAGGGAGAGAAAAAAAGAGAGGAAGAGAGAGAAAAAGAGGGAGAGCATCACACGGGACAGTTGTCTGAGGCATTCGAACAGCTGCAGTCTCCTGACGAGTCATTTGACTTAGTATCTGTTGGCAATGTGCCGTGCGCACTGAGAGATGACAATTAAGTGTTATTAAAGAACACTTTCACAGTGCTCTGTGTCTCAGCCCATAGGAGGGTTGCTGCTACTGCCACACAATTAGCCAAACACATCTGTCTGCTCACAGACAAGTCTCAAGCCCTCAATGCAACAAACACTTTGTGGCCAACTTCAGTTTTTTCTTGTTGATATGGTAACTGGTGAACTATCATGCAAGCCTTCTCATCTCTACTCGCCTGCTGTATGTGTTTGTCCATCTTCTTTAAGCAGGCTCTGGGGTTTCCTGGTTAAATTGTGTTGTTGTGAAGGTCATGTAAAGGACAACGCATACTAGGCTGTACGACTGTGAAATCTGTCTTTTGAGCAGCCTTTTATTACCTTCTGTGTGTGTGTGTGTGTGTGTGTTCATATTGAGAGGACGAGATGGGACACAGTGGTCTCTACTTCAGACACCTCCAGTACATTGAGATAGAGAGCATATTGTAGGGTAGAAGATAAGTAGAGGGAAGGAGAGAATAGAGAGAATGGCTCTTACTGTCTTGTAGAGGAGCTGAAATCTGCAGCTGCTCTCAAAGGACACTGTCTCTCTCTCCCTCTCTCTCTCTCTCTCTCTCTCTCTCTCCCACCCCTCCTTCTCCCCTGCTCTGCAGTTCTTCAATGACAAAAGAAACTTAAGCTTCAGCTCTGGCTTTGGCACGGCAGCCACCTTACATAATTGAGCTCTTACGTAACGGGGCCCTCGTCTTCCAGCAGACTTCATTTCGCCGATCTGATTTATGATCTTAAAGACGGACGCTCATTAATTTGACGCAGTGCTCATATTTGCAGCAACGCCACATCTCGCCACGCCACCATCCAGCCACCCAGTCTGCTTTACTTGCGTGGGCTCCCCAGATCCCCGACACCATTCATCTTTCTCCTTTGGTGTTCTCATCACCCCCAATGTAATACTCTTGCTCTGGCATAGAATTAAAAAAAAACAGACCCTCAGACGATGAAGGTAATAGCGCCTTGGGCCATTGAGTTACATTGCTGATATGCATATACAGGCTTTGGAGGATGGTCTTTGATCCAGATTTGCCTCCATGTGTGTTTTTTCTCCCAGCAGTCCTCTAAGTCTACGACTCTTCTTCTCCTTCTCTTTCTCAACATTGTCTGTCCCTGGCCCCATTTGCAGGAGTAGACAGAAGACCTGCAGTCTCGGTAGTTATGTAACCATAGTCATTTAACAATGCCATTTGTGCATGAAAGTGGGACACCAAAAAAGGTGACAGATTTCAATGTTGAACTCTATCTTCTCATAATCACACAGTCTTCCTCTGTTTTTAGTGTTCCTTAAGGTTTTAATAGGCATGTTTTGAAAACTGTGTGTTTGGTCTGGATGCTGCACAGTTTTAATGGAGGGTGGATTGTGGTTGTGGTGGTGGTGGAATGAGAGTCTGTGTGTGTGTGTGTGTGTGTGTTGGGGGGGGGGGGGGGGTGTTCAGTGATTTCTTGGCTCCTCTAACTCGTTTTCTTTGGCAGTCGACTCCCTGTCTAATAAAACATGTTTTGCCCATAGACACATTCTTTTTACTTTTTCTTCTGTTGCCTGTTTGTCATATGGCCTGTTCTCTCTGCGGCCCCCACACTTGTGCAAGTGACAGGCAGATTTATTTATGCTTGGGTGGTGGGCCTGAGCAGCAGGGATGGGCCAGCACTCCCTGGGCAGCCTGGTGGATCATGCCAGGTGCAACCTCCTGGAGTGTGCCAATGCATTGCTCCCTCCATGCTGTGCACAATGGGAACGCTTGCCACACACACACACTTAGTCACCAACCCCCTCACACCCTCCCCTTTCCCCTCCCCTAACCAAGTGTGTAATCTCACACAGTGTTTAACAGTCCCGTAAGTGGTTTAGGGGAGTAGTGAGATTATTCTAGGGTCTGCGAGTTCCTCTGAGACGATCACGTTTGGGATTAGTATTTGTTAGTCATTTGGAAGAGTTGAAAAAGTGGTCAGAGATGAGTCTAGTATTCACTGTAAAATCAATTTAACATGGATGTTTCAGTCATTGTTGTCCATTTATTTGGTGATCATTGATCGATGGTCTAATGACTGTTAAAGATGAATATTAATACATTACAATAGACTATAGACTAAAGCCTGTCCCATTTTCAACTTTTTTACACTGGGCAGTTTTTGTTTTGATATGTTTTGGTTTATAGCCATGTGGGATTCATTTTTTTCCCATATTTCATAGGCCTACCATACATGTAGGCTTCTATTGTGTTTTTTTTTAAGTCACCTGTCATCATCTGATTTCCAGTTCAGTTAAGCCTACAATCGAAACAGTCACCAGAATAAAAGCCCCTGGGAGGGCATTCTTTATATAGCCATGGGCTTTAAGACAATGGTGTGAGGAGTGTGGCTAGAAGAAAGTGTTGTGCAATGCGTGGGCTAATCTCCAATCCCCCAGAGGAGACGTGCTTGGTTGACATGCTAGCCTAGTGGGCCTTAGCCCCTTTGCTAGCACGCTAGCAGAGCTCGGCCCTCATGCCTGAGGTGGTGAGTCAAGAGTCCAGTGATGAACTACTGTATTGTACTGTATACTTGTCTAATCACTGCAGTTTGCTAATTCTATGGGTGTAAGGACAACGCCTAAATATAAAGTTTAATGTATACTAACTTTAGGTTTGATTGGCAAGAATAAAAAAAAATATATCCACAAATTAGCAGAGATGGCCGTCTATTTGCCATCTGACACTGTCCGTCACAAAGTACGAACTTCATGGGTTATTATGCTAGTCAGCTGTGGGACCGGCCAATAACACGTCTGAGCGGCAGTAGCCTACGTCTGAGGTGGTTGTTATATTCAAAAATACTACTCTTTGTTGGCTTCAGTGTTACTTTCGCAATCAGAAACAAATGTTGTCCCCATTTTCATCAGCTGTTCCGAAACTCCATTTGACCTTGATAGATGTATGCGCAATGAAAGCATACCATGGAGCGACGGTCGAGTAGGCTACGTGGTGGTGTGCCGTTAGTGGTTGATTGATCGACAATCGAGAGAGAAAGCTATAACTGGGCAGGCTGTCCTACTGCATTGAGGTTTCAGCACCAAGGACAGCTCCATGATTGGGAGATTGGAGTTCTCTTCTGAACAGCAGCGTTTTGTCGTTCAACTCTGATTCAAGACTCGTAGTCATAGCTGAATTAGCGATAGAAATGTTCTTACCTTGGGTGACCTTTTCCCTTTGTTCTTTGGTACAAAGTAAAGGCTGCAATTTTCAGTCCTTAGCCTACTCTGTAATGCTTTTGTTGTTATCGGACAAATACACACTTTTTGTGTTTGTGTTTGGTGTGTTTGTGTTTATGGTATGTGTGTGTTTGTGTGTGTGTGTATGCTCCTGTGTGTGTGTTTGGGCATGTGGCCATGTGTATGCCTCCATCAAAGGCAAGATTATCAGCCAGATGAGTTGACCCATACAGCAGCAGTGGGATCCTGGCCGCTGACTGGCTGACTGGCTGTGTGATGATGTGATTTTGATGTGGCCGCCGGCCAGAACACTATCAATACTGAACAGTCCAACTCCTGCACAGCTCATTATCAGCCTGCAGACACCACCAGCAGTGCTTGGCTCTGCTGTGCAGCACTTGTCCATGCCTGGATGGACGAGCAGTCGTGGGGGGCAACACTGCAGACTGGCATGGAAAACTCTGGCCTGCCCTGAGCTGTCCGACGGACTGCTGGGAAATCATCAGGGATAGCTGAGGTCGCTCCCGACACACAGACACAACAGCATGTGTTACTCGCATATGCTACGGCCTGTGTGATAAGTTGCTGTCAGCTAAGTCGAGGGGCATGGATTGGGCAGAAAGAGTATAGTGTCACTCCGTGGTGTGTGTGTGTGTGTGTATGTGTGTGGGTGTGTGTGAGTGGGTGTATGTGTGTGTGTGTGTGTGTGTGTGTGTGTATGTGTGTGTGTGTGTGTATGTGTGTGTGTGTGTGGGTGTGTATGTGTGGGTGTCAGGTGTGTGTGTGTGTGGGTGTATGTGTGTGTGTGTGTGTGTGTGTGTACATTAGATAAAGATGCAATTTTTTAATGTGGTTCTTTATGATCTCCTGCTTCATCTAACCACCTCCTCTCTTTCTCTCTCTCTCTCTCTCTCTCTCTCTCTCTCTCTTTCTCTTTCTGAGTCTGTATAATCTCTACGTACTGTATGTGTGAATGAACTTGTGAACTCTATTGTTATTGTGTTTTGCGTCAAAAAAAAAACACTTGCCATTTTTGACCCTTTTTGCTCACACATCATTTACTCTTAACCAGCCAGCAAAAGTTTGTTCAGCATGTTTTGGCTCTACTACATTTATTTTCAATTATTTAACATTTGAAGCAGTCATTTTGGAGAGCGCACTACTGAAGGCGAGTAAACTCTTTGAACTGACAGGAATAGCTGCACTTTGCACTCGCTCTGCTGTGATCTCATACCCATGGGCAGGCAAAGACTACTTGTTAAATATGATTTCAACATGCCTCTCTGGCACCACAAAATGAATTAGTAAAGAAACAGTGATAAGAACTTTTGGCGACAATGTTGTTCAATCTTTAATGCAGGCATTAAACCAAAGCCACAACCTACCAGAAATATCTTTAGGCGAATAGCACAGACGAGCCATCCAGCCCTCCTCAGATGTTGCCGGGTGATGATGATGATGATGTCAGTCCTACGCTGTCTTTTTTTCCACGTTTCTTTCGTTCTCACCTCCTCAGTCCTCACGAGTCCTCCTCCTCCTCCTCAACTTCCTCCCCCTCTCCGTCTGTTAGAGGGTGGCATGAGCTGGGCGCACCAGCCGCGCGCTGACGTGCTGCCGTCGTCTGTGGGATGGTGAGATGACTGGCCTCTCTTCTGTTTCTTCCCTCATACATATGGCTGAGATACAGATGGAGGGACATAAGCATGGGTGTGCAAAAAGCAAGTTTTGGACAACTTTATTTTATTTTATTTTTTTGCTTGCACTTATGGCAGTTTTCAACATTGCTATATAAAAAAGTGGGAAATAAAAATACGATTATGCTGTGGCATTAAAGTGTTTAACAGCGCATGCCTCACTTTTGTGAACAGCAGAGGCTCACAAACGAGATTCTCTTATGCACACTCATGCATACTGTACATGTTGACAGACCGACACACACACACACACACACACACACACACACATGGATGCAGCCCTTGTAATCAATGTTTGGGTGGTCCAACATTATTTTCTGTCATAATTACTAGCCCAAAACTTCTAGCAGCGCCCCTGCACTCACATGCATGTAACCATATAAAATCAAATGCTCATGGTTGTATCTAAATGTAAGGTCTGCCAAAACAT
>JASCQY010000388.1:10534126-10545061 GCA_030264315.1 Sardinella tawilis | reverse complement strand
ATTCATGTCATACACATCCATTATTCTCAGTTGACACTGCTGAGCATTAGCAAGAAAACACATGCACAAGAGAGACAGCAATGTACAAGATCAGACAGTATGTCAGCCCAATTTGTGAAACAGTGGTACTGTGAAATCCGTGCTTGGCTTGGTAACCTGTCAAATATATCAGAATTTTGTTTCTGAAACAATGTCAAAAACCCCAGCAGTCAAATTTACTCTGCTGTTAAATTTTCCTGTTCCATTAGCAGCCTGTGGCGTAGGCAGCATGCAGAGGAGAGCAGGCTGTTCAGGGACGAGTTCTAAACATGAGTTCTTTCTTTGGCTGTTTGAACAGTAGCCCTGCCCAACAACACTGCACTGGATATCTTGATCTGACTACTGGTGGGCAGGGGGCTGATATCTTCACAATCGACCTCCCATTGTTGGTCACTGGGACATTTTAAACAGGTATACCTAGAATGTCTGAGCACTGCAAGAAATGCTAATATAATTTTCCCAGTTTAACAATGTTTAGTTGCTCTGAATTAATGAGGTGAATAGTAAGAACTCTTTCTTTTGTATGAGAGAGTTAAAGTCAATATTTTTTCCATTGTACTTGGTCTGTCATGTTTACCAGGCTTTCCTACTTTAATCAGACAGCACTGCAGTTTCCATTACAGCCACTAGATGGCTAACTTGCATCATGTAAAACCAAGCCAGCAGTAGACAATCTCCTGCCAGGCAAAAATACAGCAGCATAGTCAACTACCAAGTGCCCCTCTAGGTGTCTCTGACACTGCATGTAAAAGATGCAGCAGCACATTACAACCGCACCTATGACTATTGACAAATGTGTATCATCAGGCAAAATAAAAATGTTTATCATAATGCCAATTATTAAACTATGTATGTATAGTTTGCATGTTTAATATATCATGTTTTATGATGCCAGTTCTATAAGATTCGTAGTTGATATTGTTGTAGAGATAATATTTCTTTTATGAAATACTTGTCCATTTCAAAGACTATGTCGCTGGAAAAAAAACGTTTAGAAAAATTAGGACAAGGGATGTAGGCCTACAGTACTTTGTCAACATTCAGCCTTCATCTGAAAATCAAATCAGAAGTTTATTAAAGCTACTTAGTCTGCTAATACCCAGTGAATTGTGAATGATATGCAATGTGAGTGACATATTTACATACATTTGTGTCTATTTTTGTATGTCTCCAGTGCACCCTCATTCATATTCAGATGCTTGCATGGGCAGTGGCAATCATTAGCATTAGCACAGATCCATCATTCACTAATGAAGCAAATAGCACAAGTCACATTCCAGCAAATCCACACATTATGAGCAATTCCACGTTATGTATGTGACAGAACATGAGCAGCTATATTTGCACACTTTATTTGTGTTACCTCTACAGATTATAGATTGGATTATAGATTATAGAAAATCCCCAAAATGTATATAATCAATCCCCTTATACAGTACATATACCTGACATTTTTATGTGTGTGCTAAAAAGTCCATTTCACCCCATGGAATTGCCCATATGGATTTGAGCAAACTATTGTGAGTGTCTATTACCACACTGTTGTGATATAAAAAGCTACCTACCTGCCTATGGCTAATAAAGCTGTAATGATCTTGTGACAAATCCGTGTGTATAGACCGTTTCAGGTTCTGGTTCCATTGCTGGTCCCCCAGAACTTCCTGTTTAACATTCCAAATGTAACAGGAAGTAGTTGGGGACCAAGATAGAATGTTCAAGCATTGTTTTATCCAGCTATGGAATTAGAACCTGAAATGGTCTATACTCAAATTCTGTATAAGGGACATGCTGTAGTATCCATCTTCATTTGGCACGCTCCTAGAGTCTCAGAGTCATTTGTTTGGGTTTTGTTTCTCCTGACAGGCTGAGCTCTGAGGTTGTGTGTGCAGGGACATTATGCATGGATTAGCCCAGTAACAACTTGCTTGAGCACGCAGGCAGCCTCATCAGTGTCGGGGAAAGAGCATTGGAAATGGACCCCCTCTCATGTTATATTCACACATCCTTTTTGAACTTTCCCCAGCTGATAGGGCTTTGCCTCTTCTTTTTTTGCCTCTTTCTTTTTTCATCTTTTTTTTTCTCTCTCTCTATCTTTCTCTCTCTCTCTCTGCTCTCTGCTTTGAGTGACAGCCGACTAAACACTGTTGTTGCGTAACAGGAGTTCGTTTCATACTCAGGCTCCTGAGATCAAAGCCACGTTTTTTGGTCTCTGGGAAGAACAGTCTCCGGTTGTCAGGACAGTTGCACTGGTGTCTTGTTTTCATCCTCTCTCTCTCTTTCTCTTTCTCTCTTTGTCTCAGTCTTTGTATCTCACTCTCTTTCCATCTGTCTCCTTGAGGACACATAGTGGGCTGTGTTGTGGTGCGGTGTAGTGCGTTGCCAGGGCACGGCTGCAATGCATTCCCAATGCTGCTGCACTCCTTACCTACAGTAGTGGTCTCAGCTATAGGATAGTGCACAGAAAGCATGGTCAAAGCACAGTTTGTAAACACGTAACACTTTCCATAATGTAAAAATAATATATCCTCATGATCCACTAGTTCCCCTCCTCCTGGTTCACCTTAACAAAAAATCCAGTCTTTTTACGGTACCCCAAACTCCAAACCAAGCAGCAGGGACAGTGCCTTGTTTGACTCCTGCTGCTTCATCAAGGTCTACAGTACTTGACTTGACTTGACATACAGCCTCTGACAGCCTTTACTTGACATAAAAGGCTTCTATATGCTTCTGCTCCTTTAAGAAGTTAATATAGGGTTTTTTTTTTCTTCCCATTCTTCACATGAAATCATTTCTCTCGAGTTACTCCAGCTCTCTTCTTGTCCTTGCCTCCACTCACTGCATTTGAAGCCTGTCTCCCAAGAAAAACGGGGTGTTCCAGCTGAAGAGTTTCATTTGAAAAGCCATATGTTACGTGATAACTCGGGCAACTCTTCTGCGCTGCCCCACAGGCTAAGCTGATGGGTCGTTCGTTCTGCAGAATCTTATGAATTAAAGCCCCCAGAAGACAAAGCATCTGTTTTGTTGCACATAAAAAAGCGAGGCACAAAGCTTCTAGGCGGATGGAGAAATATGCTCTACCTCAAAACTAATTAAGCAACTCATTCCTTGGGGTTTTTACAACTACATTACATTATGAAAGTGAAATACGGTCTGCTTTGGAAAGGAACAAAAAAAAAAATTAAATATAAAAGATCTCTTTTTGCATTTTTTTTCATAGACTTATGTAAGCGGCATGTTTGTATCTCATTTCATATTCCTGTGAAGAACTTGTTTACTTGCGAACTCATTGTTCATAATTAGAAGGAAGCAAATTCGGGTGCACCCAGCAGTGCACTGCAAAGTTCTTCTGGAGTGACAGTGAGGAGTGAGATGCTGTCTTGCCAGTCAATTAGCCAAGTCCCCATCTTGAGCTGAAACTTGATAATGTACTGTAGCCTGACAAAAAGGTCACATCCAAAGCATTTCTGTACTTCTGAATGGAGCTCAACTGGTTGAGCAAGGCGCTTACAAATTCCAAGGTCATGTGTGTGTTACTCACAAGCAGACATATTGGAAATGTATCCCACATAATGTACATTGGATAACCACAGAGTGGACACTATATGAATATGAAATGAATTTGACTGGTCTATATGAATAAATGTAAGCATTAAAAGGCATTACAAATTAGATGCAGTGACAGAACTGAGACAGTGAACTCTTTGACTTCCCCAGTCTGTCTCCAGAGGCAGAAGGGGATAGAATGCCTTGGCACGTTGTTTTCAAGCCTCTTTGAAATCCTTCCTTCACACCCTACCCTCATTAATCTCAAGGACTCTCCCTTAATGAGCTGATCTAAATGTTGTCGTCCACAGGCAGGGGGATTTGACAGTCGACAGATAAGTCAATAGGATGCAAGGTCAGGGACATGACGACCAACACACAGACACACTCACATACACACACGCACACACACACACACACATTCGCACGTGCGCTGGATTTAAAATGTCCTCGTTTTTTTCTGGGGTAAATGGCATTAGACAGTACATAAGGTCAAAACACCTAATTTCCCCTTAACTAGTTAAATGACCCTTGAATTAGTGGCTTTAAGCCCTGGAAACAGAGAATGTCGCACTGAATGATGCCTTAAATTACATGTTTTTGGGGGGTCAATCAGTAAGGTGTAATTTAGGGTAATTAACTTTAACATGGGAAATTGAAGGAAATTAAGGTTGTCTACGTTTTAATTCGGGTCTATTTAATAGCCAGCGGTGGGTCAATGGCCGCGATCTCAGGCACAAATTAAGATGAATAAGGATGCAGGCATTGAACTTGGCTGCAGTGGGTTAAGCATGCATTGCGGGAGCAACTGTGTGTGTAACTGGGATGAGGACTCTGACCTACCAATAGCATTGAGCGAGGTCACAAAAGGACTATATGGGTGTGCCAGTTGATATTCTAGTCTGATTGCGATGTCTGAAATAAGAGTTTTGGCAAAATCAGTAAAATCAGTATAGTATACCGTATATTGAACAATTATACCCTTTAGGTGTAGAGAAACCAAAAATAGCCAGTTCATGCTACATGAAATACTGTACATTTATGTTGTGCAGAACTGATAGTATGCAAAAGATAAACGTCTGCCACAGCCATCTACAAAATGTAACTTTTTTGCCAATACCAGGCAAAGCGTTGATATCCAGTGATGCTGGTGTTGGGTTGATGTAGAGAGCATCTATGACAAGGACATATCCCACAGTCAGCCATAGTCGGTGTGGCAGAGCAGCGGTGACATCACTGATTGACAGTTGACCCGAGTTTGATTCCTGAACCCCACGTCTGAATGATGCTGGATAAATGTGTTAGTTAAAGGAGTTGTAGCTGAAATTATCCCAACAAAGACCTAGAAAGAACACACAGATGTGAATACCTGTCACCTTTACTTTTCTTCAGCTATTTTCCACTTTCAGCCATGACCTTGATGAGACACTAAACACGATATGTGCACAAAGATGTGTGCACAAAAATGCAACATGGAGCGCACAAAAGAGACGATCAGGCAAAACAAACCTTGTATTTTGCATTGCATTGCGTAATGGCTGCAAGTTGCATAATATGGCATCAATTATAAAGGGTTTTTGCGCTGACATTTAAGCGCTGGTTCATTACAAAGGGAAGCCCACATAATCAGTGTGTCACTGTGCAAGGCTGACTTTCTCAGTTGGGTCACTCTGGACCAGGGCCATTTTGCTCCAGCGACTCCTCGCTTCAACACGAGCCACCCGATGCACGTTCCCCCTCTCTAGCCTTTGGCCATGGGCATGTGTACAGCCTGTGGCACTTCAAAGGCTGGGACCAGCATAGTAGGCTGTTGGATGCTCCCTGCAAGCTAATTCTGTGTAGCTGTTTGTGACTATTACAGTATTGTTTAAAAGAGCCATGTGGAATTTTTTTTCCCAGACTTCAAGTTGTCTTGAACACAGTCATGTAATATACCCGCATTGTTTTGCATTGTATTTAAATGAGCTGTGTGTAATCCTCTAGGCCTGTATGTATATTGAAGTATTTCAAGTTGTCTGGAACGCAGCCACATTCTACTGTATACCGTCATTGTTTTGCATTGTATTTAAATAAGCTTTATGCAATCCTGTAGGCCTGTATTTTGTGTTTCAAGCTGTCTTGAATTACACATCACACATTACACTTGCACTGTACATGTAGCCTACTGTAGCATAGCAGCTACACATGATATAAGCATGGAATTACAAGAGATGATGCCGTGCTAATTGGTTTGCACAGATATCTCAACAACAGGGAGTTTTTGTTTTTTTTTTTTGCTTTACTCCAACACTGGTCTCTCTTCACCATTATTGTATGATGTCCTAGCCTAAAAAGCCAGATAGCAGCCTTAATACATCAACCATGCATGGCATCTTGTCAATTCAGGCAAATAGCCTTTAGTTGTGGTTTATATGCATTTAGCAGATTCAAATTTGTCAACTATCAATTACTTCTCGGCCAGTTCCCCCTACCCTACATCAATTGCCTTGCTCAAGGAAGGACACAACAGTGGCAACTAGCATGCTAGCCAGGTTCCTTGACCACTATGCTACCACCATCCAGCCAGCCAGTATACAGAAGGACTTAAGTTAGAGGTGTTTGTAAGAGAAGTATTTTGATTATTTTTTTTATTTTTTTTTAGACTCCTATAGCCTGGTCAGTCTATAACTTTGCTGACATCTTTGTCTCTGCCTCAGGTCACTTGCCTTCAGGACTTCTTTGGGGACGATGAAGTCTTCCTGGCATGTGGCTCTGAGAGGTTCCGCCATCAGGATGACCTTCTGTTGGACCAACATGGTAAGTCAGACACTTGACCTTGACCTTTGACCTATTGTTCAGTCTCCTGTACACCTTTTTCATCAACTAGTTTGTTGTCATGTCATCATAGTGTGTTAGTTTACACATTGAAGTTTTATGTGCTGTACATAAATCCAAGTGTAAGATTTAATGTGATTCATCTTGCTCCATTTTTACATCTTCAAAAACCAGAGAGAGCCCTGTGTCACACTGTTTCAACACGTGAAAGATGTCTATGATTTAACACAGAACATTTGCCCAAAAGACACGTGTAACTTTGACAAAAGGCAGAAAGGCTGCTCATTTAGCGGGGGGGGTGGGGGGGGGGGGGTTGGCGTGGTGGGGGATTGAATTTGACAATCTCTTGACATCTTGTCACAGGCCCTGCCGCCACATGTGGGTGTCGACACAAAGCCACTCGGCTAAACAAAGCCATCACGTTTTGTTTATCGCTAAAATGTCGGTGTGTCTCTGACAGTCTGGCTGTCTGGCTGCCTGTCTGTGTGGCACCTCCTGCTGTCTTTGCACAGTCAAGTTCATGCTGTGTGTGGCGGGACCTCTTTATTATAAGTGGGAAGAGAAAGGGAGCAGGCGGGAAATGTGCGTTACTTTCTCTTCTGTTGTCAAAGTGAGGAGCGCTTAACCCCCGCAGGGCCCCTCGCAGGCCCTTTTCAAATGCCAAGCATTCGGCTGTCTCTCACCCGACGACGCCTCAATTTTCTGTCTGTCTGTCTTTCTGTCTGTCTGTCGGTTTGTCTGTCTCTCTGAGCCTTGGGTCTGATGTGTGGGCGTATGCGTAGCTCTGTCTCACAGCCTTGGCAAAGCCTCTGCGCATACAAAACCCCTCTGTCTCATCACATCGCCGGTATGGAAACAAGAGAGTCCCTGAATATGCTCTAGAAAGTTAATGAAACATTAACCTTAATTCCTTCCTGTGTGCAGACAGAATTGTGCATACTTGCCTAAAGTTATGACTGAATGGAACCTACCGGAAGTTCTGTCTCTATGATGTTGCTTTGCTTTTGCTACTGTCCTTCTATACAGTACATGCCTTTAGTGTGGCACAAGTTTCATTGGTTTCATAGTTTCAAGTTTTTCACCAACTTTTTCATGTCTTTGATTCAATCATTTTCTTATTTTTAGCATGCATATGCATTTAGCATACCCATAAACACATAAGCATTTACTGATGGTGAGTGATGCACGTGTGTTTTGCACTGCATAACTCAACCATGCAGAAAGTAGAATGAACATACTGTAGTACTGATGACGAGGTCAGTGCAGTATAATAGGCTATATTTTATATAGGCTTGTCCATGCTATATCAAAACAGACTTAAACTTGCAAATGATGGGCTAACAGAAAGTACAATGAACAAAGTTCAATACTGATAAAGACATCAGTGCAGTATAAGAATGGTAACATGATCATAGTCAGCAAAGGACTGACTTTGTTAATACTATATCAAAACAGACCAAAACGTGAATATAATGGCTAACAGAAAGCATGCAGTGAGAGAGGCCAACAGCCAACTAATCAGCTCATAAGCCCCCTAACGAGGCGAGTACACAATGCATGCTGATGCTGGGCTAAATTCAACCAGCATAGCAGCCAGTAATGAAAGCGCTTTTGCCCCAGGGAGAATTTGAACTGAGGTAGAGGAGTAGCCCATTACTGCAAGTTGCTTCTCACACTTCTGAAGTCAGCACCCTGACAAGACTTTAATTAGTAAAACTTCACTTTTAATTGAGCTTCTTGTTCTCACTGGCAGTAGTCATACAGGCAACTCTTTATTGAAGCAGGTGTCCATACTGTGCTTTAGAAGTCACATATGCAGGTGTTTTTATTCCTGATTACCACAGCTTTGAAGTCAAGTGGATGATAAATGAATGTGAAATAAGTTGAATCGTGACATAGGCACACCGCTTGCCAAAAACAGCCATGTCAACTACAGCATTAGTAAGCTGCTAACAAACATGTTATGCATTAAAATGGCATACTGTACCTTGTGCCAACATCCCTTAGCTGTCCTAACTCCAGTGCAAACCCACTGCCTCTCGTGGCTTAGGCCTATAGCTTTTCTAAAACTGACACAACAATTCTTTGATAAGACCTCAATAAATACACCCCCACAAATACAAAAAAAAAAAACCCAGAACATATAATAAGCATCTGGCAGAACATATAATTTTTAAGTCAATGATACAATACGTTGCTAATGTGTGCCTTTGACATTGGGTCCTGTTTGTCCTGTTGGGAAATATTTCCCTATAACGACTGGGGGACATTACATTATCCCTTATTATATATGATACTTTTCAGAGTGGTAATTTTTATACTCTACCAAATATAATTTAGAAACCATGTCTGCTACTGATTTTTTACTAAGTCTAATTTTCCTAGATTGTAATGCTCAAACATTATCTAAATAAAAAAGTGTATATGATTAGCAGTAAGTATGCCATAAAGATGTGTGAATGCACTTGAATGAGTATAAAGGTGCCTACTTCAATTAAAATGTTGACATCAAAAATCACTTTCTATCCTTTGAAAAACTGATGAGAGTGTTCATCTTCAGGGGCAAACTGCATTCATTCTGCCCGTCAGAGATCATGCACTTAATCGTCTGTGACATGGCTGTCTTGTGCGATGTCAGTGCCTTAATGTGCGTTAATCTGAATTAATTTCCTCAGTAGCAGACAGTCAAACACAAACAAGGAGACGGATAGGCTTGAAAGAGGCTGTCTCACATACAGCCCCTCTGACCTTAGGAGACACAACAGTCATTATGCGTAATGGATCTGGACTCTGAAGCAGAACACAGTCAGAGGAGGTTGCTGTGTGCCAAGGGAGCACTCAGTCCTCCTAAAATGAACGTT
This sequence comes from Sardinella tawilis, assembly GCA_030264315.1. NCBI lineage: Eukaryota > Metazoa > Chordata > Actinopteri > Clupeiformes > Clupeidae > Sardinella > Sardinella tawilis. The sequence continues at coordinate 10,535,804 of JASCQY010000388.1, read as the reverse complement.
TTAGTAGTTTATATAAGAACTAAATCAGACAGCGGTAATATTGGAATGCGACACAGACCTCCACTCTGCTTCTCAGATTTACTCCCAGTAGTGCCACACTTGGCGCCATTGTTATGTGAGATGGGTACAGCTTTGGACTTTTGTTGTGCAAGCGAATCAATGCAGATGCAAATTCATCTAGTTTATATTATATAGACTTGTATGTAGGATCTAAATGCATTATTATCTACAGTACATCATAGACCGTTCCATATGTTATCTTAACGTAGCAGAAGTAGTTTGGGAACAAAATAGAATGGTATTATTGTTTTTTGTTATTATCGATGAAATGGTTTGTAGGTGTTTTATGTAGAATATTTGCAAACTGGTCATGTCTGGCTTAGAGGGAAAACATTAAATCTTTTATCAAAGGAAGCTCGCCACTGAAAGTGCTTCATTTGTATGGCCCAGCTTCTCTGACCTATTTGGTATTTTATTGATCTATTGATTGATGAGTCAAGCAGCATTTTTTATTTCTTGTTTTGTAGAGCAAATATGCCACAGCACAACTCTTTTGAGCACTGAACAGGCAGACAATGTGTCACAAAAGATGGAATATTCCTGTCTTGATTGTAGTCTCTGACAGGTTTCACTGAGCTAATGAAGATTCTTCTCATGCGTGTCTAGCTGTCTATTCTATGTGCATGCTAATGAATAGCAAACACAACCTGTAAGCAAACAAGGTGGCTTAGACTGAGCCATATAATGTCCCAGCCAATGACCAATCAGGTGCGCAGAAAGGAGGGGTGTCACTTCATTGGTCTTTCACATCAACAAATATGAACAGAGACTTTACTTTTATCCTTAGAACTTTAGAACTGAATTTACAGTAGTTTGCTGTAGGCTCCCAGTCAACTGTTTTGGAGGCTCTTGAGATGTGGAGAGGGAGGTTTGCTAACTCTGTACACGCTGGGCGAGGCTAGCTGGCATCTGTTACATATAGATGTGCTGCCCATGTGTTGCTGTGCTGATGCTGTGTTGCATGTGTTGCCCATGTGAGGGCAATGCTGATTCTAAGAGGTCTGTTGTGTCATCCCCTCCACAGAGACCAGGGTGGTGAAGTCCAGGAGTGTTGGCCTCTCCCACCGCAGCCAGTCCACGTCTGGCTCAGGTAAGACAGCTGTGGGTGCGTGTGTGTGTGTGTGTGTGTGTGTGTGTGTGTGTGTGTGTGTGTGTGTGTGATGGTGTGTGTTCTCCCATCACCATCACCCCCTTTACGCTAAAGGAAGCTGTGTGTGTGTGTGTGTGTCTGTGTGTGTTTTGTGTCTAAAAAATAGCCTACGGGTGTCGAGTTGAACCGAGAATCAAATGGAATGTTTCAACTCAATCATATCAAATGCCTCTGACATATCAATTTGTCGTTATCAATGTCGATGGTTTTTTGAGGCCATGGACATTCATTTTTTTAAAAAAAGCAAAATTGTGATAGATATGCAGTAGACAGTTCTGTTCGGTTTACCTCACTCTGATAAGTTGTTAAGGTCATTGTAGTAGCATAGGCTACATCATAGGCGTATGTGCTAATACTGGAAAACTGTTAATAGCGTAGAAATCTACTTGTGTAAATCGTAGACTTGGTCAAATGCTGGCAACTGGAAATCAAGGTTTATTTAGAAGTAACAGAGAAAATGAGATGAAA
>JASCQY010000388.1:10497833-10510992 GCA_030264315.1 Sardinella tawilis | reverse complement strand
CCGCTATAGAATAAATGCAATGCTTTTACCAGCTGTTCTGTAACCCCCCCCCCCCACACACACACACACACACACACACACACACACACAAGCAAACTATGAATTACTGACTGTTCCTTTACCTCTTTCTTCTGTAGATATGGCCTTAAGGTGGACATCTGGGCAGCGGGAGTCATCACATATATTTTGTTATGTGGGTTCCCTCCCTTCCGTGGGTAAGTATTGTTTGCACCATCATTTCACCCCCCCCCCACTCATTCAGATAAATAGATCTCTGTTCATATTCACTGAGTAATCTCATTCTGAGGACATCATTAAAATGGACTGTGAGAGGTGGCCGTACCAGCGCATCTATTACCACACTCATTTGAATTGCTTTAAATAATTTAGCTCTTAATTACATTGCAGCACTGTTATGAAACACCTTCTCTTCTTTCTCTCGCGGCTCTCTCTGATGCTGTACAACAGTGCCCCCTACTGGCAAATGTTTTACTAACACTGCCACGGACAGACAAGCTTCATGCTATGTCTCCCTGTCTCTTACAGAAGCAATGATGACCAGGAGACGCTGTTTGACCACATCCTTTTGGGACAGCTAGAATTCCCCCTTCCATACTGGGACAATGTCTCAGACTCTGCAAAGGTCTGTAATTGTGTTATAAATGAGTAAACTGAGTGGTGCGTTGGTGGGAAATGTAGTGGTGTAGTCAGCATGTGTTTTCACCTTAAAGATTTGATTAGGATTTCTGTCTTTGCTTTAGTGGCATATTAGATAGCTAAAAGCAAACATAATTTAAACACACAGACATGTGTGTATGTATTTGTTAAAAAATAATGAAACAAATGAATGTAAAATAGACTAAAAACCTCTCTCTCTCTCTCTCTCTCTCTCTCTCTCTCTCCCTTCCTCTCACAGGAGTTGATCATCTCCATGCTGCAGGTAGAGGTGGATCAGAGATACACAGCTTTGCAAGTTCTAGAACATCCGTGGGTCAATGTAAGTGTCCCAAAGCCAGTGTCCATTTCACCATTATGACTCGTGCCCATGTTTATTTATTTCATTATTTATTAAATTACTTACTTAAATATTACTTAAATATATAATCAACTTTCAATTTGTTTCTCATGTGTTAGCACAAGTAAAATAGGGTTATGTTTCCAAGTCTTTGTACTCCCCCATGTAAACCTGTCCCAGTGGACATACTCTAGGCCTAATGGTTGTTAGCTTCCACCATTCATTTCTACGCTCTTCCATGTTGCCATTTAAATCTAGCCTGTGCTGTGCTGCTTGTCATTTGTTGTTTGTTGTTGTTGTCATTTGTTGTTGTTTGTGCATCTCACCCTCCAGTATCAGAGATTTCAGACGTCTTCACTGTCATCTCACACTGTCACAACAGACGGCCCAAGTGAACGCGTGTTTGCTTTGTTTCATTTGTTTTGTTTACAGTATTTGTTTGTTTGTTTGTTTGTCTGTCTCCAGGATGACGGCCTGTCTGAGAATGAGCACCAGCTGTCAGTAGCAGGGAAGATCAAGAAGCACTTTAACACCAGCCCCAAACCCAACAGCACGGTAAGAGGAGACACATCATCTAACACACTAATAAAAAATACACTAACAAATACACTAACACAGGGATAAATAATACACTAACAAATACACTAACACACTGGTAAATAGTACACTAACAAATACACTAACACACTGATAAATAGTACACTAACAAATACACTAACACACTGATAAATAATCCATCACACTCAGGCCCAAGATTTGAACTTTGTAGACTTCCCAGGCCACGATGAGAACTGCCTGCAACTGCAACTGGCCTGTTGTTATTGTGCATCATCAGAACGAATCTTTATTGGCCACTGGCCAAATAGGGTCATAGTGCATTCCCCCTCACACACACACACACACACACACACACACACACACAAACAAAGACACACACACTCACACAATACAATTCATACAATTCTTTTCAAATTGTAAATATCTGATGCTGTTGCCGTGCAGCCTGATCCCATTAGTGCTCAACATTGTACAGCTAGTGCTGTACAATGTCTTCCCAAAAATATTGCCTGTCCTCTCCTTACACCCCCCCCCCCACACACACACACACACACCACCCCCACAAAAAGAAATAATCAAACAAAAACACTTTTGTTGACTGTGAGAACTGTGCATGCCTGGTTACAGGGCAGGAATGGGCTGCTCTTTTCCTTTGCTGACAAAAACATCGCCTGTGTCTTCCAAGTTTCCACAACTCTTTGACTGCCTTCTTTTGTCTGTCCACCTGATGGCCATGAATTACTTTGGACTTATTGAGGCCAGTCCTTGTTTTGGTGTCAGACCCCCCTATTCAGATCCTCAGAAGTCTGTAAATAGACTCTGAATGATGACACAGTGATCAATAAACATAAAAAAGATTAGCCACATGCCTAATGCCATGATGGTCAGTGAACAGTGTGCATATTGAAATCAGATGTCTGAGAGAGGCTTTCTAATTCAGAAGTAACACATGAACTTTGTTGGTCTTTTTTTGTGCTCTCTCTTTGTTCAGCTTGACCAGGAGTTTGCTATCCAGAGGTCAGGCTCTTTGGACTTCTACCAGCACCCGGGCATGTACTGGATAAGGTAGGGCAGGTTGCTATAGCAACTACTTTGGCAATCTGTGCAATTTGTGTGTGTGTGTGTGTGTGTGTGTGTGTGTGTGTGTGTGTGTGTATGTGTGTGTGTGTGTGTGTGATGTTTACAAACCGATGCAGGACTGAAGTCCAGTGTTTTGAAGCCTTGCTTAAACTATCAAATCTTTGCCAACCTTCCCGGAAGCACACATGCACACTGCACACATCATGCACCCATGTGCATTATTCAGTATGGTTTTATACACACACACACACACACACACACACACAAAACAAACACACACGTTTGATTGAGAACATTCTTGAAAACAAGACAGTACATAGACGGTAGAGGGTTATCCTCTAATAAAAGAATTTGACTTTGACACACACACACACACACACACACACACACATGCATTGACTGCATTTGACCATCATGTTGGTATACATCACAGTCTCAGCTCAGATGACTGACCCTGTCCTTCCCTCTCTCCCCAGACCCCCACTGTTGATAAGGAGGGGCCGCTTCTCTGATGAAGATGCCACCAGGATGTAAGTGGAGAGGGACAGGGGGTCCACTCCAGACTGGACCGGACCTGACCTGCCACCAGCCCACTCAGCCCACAAAGCCGCCCAGTAGCCACCACCACCACCACCACCACCACAGCTCCCACCTCTTCCTTCCTTCCTTCCCTCCTTACTTCGCCCCCCAGGCCCACATCCTGACCCAAGACTACCCCCTACCCTTAACCCCCCTTTCGCCCCCTACCTTCCCCGCCGCCCTCCCTGCCATCACATCAGAGTCTGGAGACTACAGCCCAGCCACCACATCCGACAGGAGTCTGCTCTTCTAGCTCTCCCCTCCTAAGGAGCCCCAAGGAGGAAGGGAGGGAGGGCAGTGGGAAGACCCAGTGCAGAGACGGGGTGGTAAGGGGTGTACGAGGATTCGGATGATGAGGGAAACCGGAGAGAGAGACAGAGAGAGAGAGAGAGAGAGAGAGAGGGGAACGAACGAATGAGTGACTTTAAGACTTTTTGTGAGAAACTTACATTCCATAAACCACGCTCAGAGACATGACAGAGAGATATTGTGGTGATTGGGAAAAGTGCTTGTCTGAGGAAATGACCCTTTTTTATATCTTTGTCCCATTGACTTGGTTGTTTACTTACCATATATACATCTATGGAATCTCTTCTGGAATCTCTCCATACAAAATTCTCACCCGACAGTACAGAGTCTGATCATGTACAGTGTGTTCACGTCGAATGATGAGTAGTTAGTTCAAATGACAACTGTATTTACAGACAGTACAAACTACCTGATTCCTCATCCACAAACTTTTACGGTTTTGTTTTGTTTTTTAAAAAAAACATCTTTTGTCCTTAACTGTTATTTAACCAAAAATACATGTGAAAATTCAACTCATACCAACAAAGTGCTCTGTATTAGACATTAGTTAACATTAGTCAATAGAGGCTTGGAAATCAATTCTGTGTTCCATGGACATGCATCTCTTCTGCTGCATCAAAAAAAAAAAAAAGAAAAGAAAAAAAAAAAGAAGGGGTCACTTTCAAAAGTTTAAAAGACTCGCCATACGCAATATTTAACCTACCTATATGTGCCATTGAGGTGGGAGCATTTTTGTATGCTATGTATATATAGTATAATTCTTCTGATTATTTTAGTATCCACAATCTATTTATTTATCTATCATAATCAGAGCACATCAAAAGGCAAACCATTCTAAATGTTTATCAGTGTATACATGTAGTTGTCCTAAGCCCAAGCAAGCACAATAGCATCACCATTTTACTGAGTCCCATGGGGGTTATGGTATGGTAGGAAGGCGCTCAGTGGGCGCGTGTGTCGTGTTGTGCTGGGCGACAAACGCATGTGGTATGTCCTCACGGGTGACACAATGAAGATCGGCCGAAAGCCCGGATGGCTACACAGGACTACTGTGGTGCGCCTCAGAGTGAGTCCAAAAGCTACGGAAGCTTCCAGAAGGAAGGCAATGCCAATGAGACTCTGATGTCGCTGACACGCTACATGCTGTGACACAGACAAAGGACTTTTGGTCGACGTTGCCCATTCTTCCATAGATCTGCTACTGAATCAAGCTGATGTAGTCATCCTATATAGCATCTCAGTGTCTCTCATGGAGCGGATGCTTAGCCTTTGGCCTATTGTGAGGATGGATGGAACCTTTGGCCTCCATGAAACTGTACTGTTCTCCAGCAAGTGCATGGTGTAGAAGGCACTGTTTGACTTAACACCGCTGGTATAAAAAAAAAAAGTTTATTAAAATAATGAAAAAAAAAACACATTCTTTTCCATGTGTGTATTTATTACAGTATATATAATGTGCATAGTGTTTTACATGTACATCACATGGTTCTTTACAATTCACAGTTGAAGTATTTTGTTTTACATTCTGTCAAGGTGTCATTCCATCAATGACCTGTAGGGCATGACTTGAATCATGTGTCCATAACATAACATCACATTGGTCTGATACAAAGATCAAGTGCATGCTCAATGCCACATCAGATTTTGTCTAACACGTCAATTTTGTTCAGTGCTCAAAGAATTCTGATGTAGTATGGCTGACATAAAGTAATATAACTCAACAACAAGCAGGGAAGCAGTAGAGTAGGGCTACATGTACATCAGAGGGGTGGATTTAAAGTGGGAAAACACACAAAACAATGTAGGCCTGTATGACGCAAAACTATTTTGCGTCTTCACTCTGCAGGGGTCTTGTATTCACTGCTGGGTGGCCGCCTTCTCATAAGGGCAAAGGTCTGCAGGGGAGAGAATGAATGTTAGGATGCCTAGAAGCACAACTGACACACCGTAAGTTTCATTTCTCATTTATTATGATTCCTAATTGACGCAAACCTGCTGTTCCATAGGTGATAACGGTCTGCGATAAATTCAGGCATTCGGCTTGTTTCTTCAGAGTCTCTGTCTCAGATTCTGTCAGATTAGCCTCCCTCTCTAGAGGACGGGGGAAGGAAAAAGATTGGTTTAAGTCAGCAGTCAGAAAGCCTCATTTGTTGGTATGAGGACTGAAATAGGATTGAAACAGTGGGATCATAACATGGTAACAGAGATCTTACTGGCAAGGAAGAGGTATCGTGATGGAACGTTGTTCTGACGTGAGCTGTCCATAAACAGGAGACAGTCAGTGCAACTCTGCAGGTACTCTCCCTCATGGAGCACGCCCTCGACTGTTGAGCAAAGACACCATTGAGTGATTTTGCACGACTTTATCTTCCGAACATTAACCAGCACATTAGTTATATTCACAATTTTTAGCCTTTTCTTAAAGTTGCATTACAATGTTGTTATTCCATGGTTATAAAATCTGCATAAAAAGGGCTTATTTATTATTATATTATTACAACTCCCAGGGCAGAGAACACCATTCACAATCATAATATACTGTAATGTAATATAATTATAAAGTCTGCAGTGGGTACTTACAGATCATGCTGGCTTTATTGCCTGAGACCGTGGCATCCATACCTCCAAGAAGACATTTCCCATTCCTAAGAAAAGGGACAAATTGAGAGCATCCACTACCATTTACTTTAACTGAATCTGTGCCACAATGTTACAATAGCCATTTCAGACTAAAATGTCATAGAATATGTGTGTATCTATGCATATCAATGTATAGATTCAACAGATACATCTATTGGCCTTAATAAGTGATAATGCATGCAATGTACGTACACTCGGTCGCCCCATTGCAGATTAACCTTTCCCTCTTGACTTGAGGTGGATATCTCAAACCAGGAGCTGGACAGGTCTTTCAGGTACTGCATGTTGCCCTCACCCACAGCGGCAACAACTATCCATTTCCCATGAAGCTATTAGATCACACACACACGCACACACACACACACACACACACACACACACACACAACAAATTGTAAATGTCCTTGTTTTCACCTTAACATTTACATAAAAGAATGAATCACTATGCTATTGATCGATAAATAGATAGATATATAGATAGTTACAGTAGAGAGATAGACACTTTATTTTTCCTATAGGAAATTCAATAAGAAAGCTCTCCCTCCTTCCGACAATAACTTACTGCAGAAGAGTGGGCCAGCTCCAAAGGTTTGACGAGTTCTTGACACTCAGGAGATGCAGAGAGGGCCAGAGCAAGGAGTCCGCACAGGGAGACAGTCCACAGGAGAGCCATGCTGCTTCAACTAGTGCTACTGCTGCTGCCACAGAGAAGGAGCACCACCAGCAACAAAACAACCCGTCCCAAAGCCGGGCCACCCAGCCCTTTTATACCTCGTCCAGAGCGGAGGCGTTGTGTAACAGGAGGGTGGATTTGAATTCATAATGGTGGGTGGTGGGGTTGGGGGGGGGGGGGGGGGGGGGGGTTGGGGTTTGAGGTGGGAGCCCACAGTGAAAGAGACAGGGAGAGCAGTGGAATATGAGCCAGTGGAAATGAGGGAGATTATTGGAGGCTAAGATGGTAGCCGCCTCGGTTCAGTCCCGTCCCAGCCACCTTGGAAAGGTGTTATTGAGAAGCACAGACACAAGCACAGGACTGAAAAAAGTGCCACTGACTGCTAGACTTTTTGCACTCAGTAACAAAGGGGGACAAAAGCTTATTAAAAGTACTTGTTGAAACAAGGAGAGATTCAGCAATATGGTGTTAACTTCTGTAATTGGAATTGATGTAAGAACAGCAAATGTTAAAAATCTAAATTTCAAAATTTTAATTTTGTAATAATTATACACTAAATATACAAAAGCCTCTTTAGTTTAGTTTAGTAATGCAAATAACAGCAGAGTTGTTGACATAGACCAAACATCAGTACCTGTTTTTTTATATAAACTGTGAATATAATGTATGTTGAATGATATGGTCCATGGTGCATTTTCTTTGATTTTTATACTGGCAGACAGAAATAATAATTTTCCGACTAGCACAGTTAGCCCTCACATACACTGCAGCCACACATGCAGCAATTTAGTTGATTGCACGATTCCCCTTCTCTATTTCCCAATCTATGGATCCTGTGGAGGGTCTCAGACATCCGACTGCAAATCAATGCAGGCAGCTTTCTGTCATACTGTATGTGCTGAAAGTCTTCCCCATAATGCCCATGTACTGTAAGACACACAATGCCTTAATAGCAGAATTATTCCTTTCCACTGAAAAGTCTTTGCTTGTGGTGGCTATTAATGGTGCAAAAGAATTTGACTTCAACTGAGCCGCCGCTGAAGACCTCAAATGTGAGAAGAAAACGCAAGAGCTGTGCCTGTGTGTGATTGCAGGAGGCCAATCAGTGCAGGCCTGATTGTTGGGTTATTACAGTGAACACTAGACACCTCTCGTCATGACCGTGGCCATTTCACTGATGCTCACGCACTTTGTCTGCCATTGCCGCTAATAATGCAGATGGTTTGAGGAACGCCAGTGGAGCTGCTCTCTGCTCAGTAGGGGGCAGGGAAACAGCTTGCTATTCCAAGGCCGCTTACAAACCCAATGGCTTTGCAGCTCTGGGTTAAGTTAGCACTTTCTGAATGTAACTTCAGAAACATGCAGCACATTTGAAAAAATTGGATGTGCATTAGAATGAATTGTCATGACATTTTCAAGTGCTTGTGCTATAATGTAGCCTACCCAAATACAGCTATTTTAGTGTGAAGTCTACATATTTCGGGGCAGGTCAGCTCTCCCCCAGCAGGGGTCTGTCATCTCAAGTGAGCCCCTGTGCAGTGCAGTGTGTGTGTGTGTGTGGGCGTGGGCCTGCCTGGGCCCACTGGCTTAGCCTGCTTTCTGACAGTGCTCTTCCCTGTGCTGTGCTGTCAGGCCTGAGCAGCAGCGAGTGCAGGCAGCCGGGCAAGTCGCCGTGCTTCAGCCTGAACTGGACGGCGGGGGACAGCCAGCTGGAGGTGCTCAACGCCTCCACGGGGAAGAGGAAGGACTCGGGGACGCCGTCGCGACTCTGCAAACACACACTCTTCACTCGTTGGGTCCGGCTCTGCCGCAGGGTGAGTCCACACCAGAATGTCCCCTCAGCACACATGTATACACACACACACACACGCATACACACGCGCACACTCTGCTAGTCAGACCCCACAGCTCACATAGAGCCTCCTCTTCATGTGCTGTAAGATTGTGTCACTTGGAATCAAAGCTTATGAGCTACTGTATTGCCTGTGCTTAGTGTGAAACGCACCAAGGTGTGAGCTTGTTAATGAAAACAGCTTTTATTCAGATTCCACTTGAGTGAGGAATCAATGTTTTAATTTGCTCTTAAGGTGAGCTCGCACAGTAGTCCCAACTGACACACACACACACACACACACATTCTCACACACCCACATTCTTAAGCTGCTGAAAATTAATTCTCATTTTTCATCATGTATATAATGGGATCGTCAATATCACCATAAATGCTTACAGTTTCAGAGAAACCTTTGAATTGAAACTGAATATTTTCTATTTTGAAATAAGAGTTGTTGTGAAGAACCCCTCAATGCTTCCCTCCTTGCTGCTGCCGCTCTCACTTGCAAGCAATGGGGTGTATTAGAGCAAACACAGTAATCTGCAAAGAAAGTTTTCCTTCTCATCTGTGCTCTCTCGCAGTGTGTGTGTGTGTGTGTGTGTGTGTGTGTGTGTGTGTGTGTGTGTGTGTGTGTGTGTGTGTATGGGAACAGAGAGAAGGAGAAAGTGCAACAAAGAAAATGCACAAAAGCCCAGAGAATGTTCAATTGCTTGTGAAATTTCAATGGGGAGATTACACAGCTGTTGAAGTTCCCCGTTTGTGCCGCCTCATTCGTTTTGTTTTGCTCTGTCTCTGCCTCACAATCAAACTCTCCTCTCTTCTCTTTCTCCTCTCTTCTCCTCTCCTCTCTTCTCCTCGCCCTCTCTCCCTTCATCTGTGCAACTTCATCTATGCATCATTCACTTCCTCCACTCCTCCCCCCATCTCACTCTCTCTTCACTCTCTCCCTGTCTGTCCTGCTCTAGTTAAATGTCTGTGTGGCGGCGGTGCCGGCCGGAGGAGGAAGACTAGGAGGAGGAGGAGGAAGAGGGGGTCAGGGGGCCTCGGCGGAGCTGCTGTACTGTGAGGCCAAGCAGGCGGCCGGCCGCTACCAGACTGTGAAGCAGCAGTGGTTCCGCTCGCTGCAGGAGACGGGACTGGGCACCTGGGTCAGGAAACCACCCGAGCAGGAGCACTTCCTGTCGGCTGTGTGAGGCTGCTGGAGGAGGTGGTGTGGGGGTGGCGATAGGGGTGTGTGTGTGTGTGTGTGTGTGTGTGTGTGTGTGTGTGTGTGTGTGAGGAGGGTGGTGCTAAGGGTCAAAGGTCGGCGGTTTGGAGGTGTCAGTCCTCACTCCTCTCCCCTCTCTCCTCTCTGCGCACGTCCGGCAGTAGTTACAGTGAAGCGTCTCCGTGAACAGCAAAGCCTGGTCTCACCAACCGACCGACCAATCATAGACGGAGCGGAAGAATGGGGAGAGTCCCACAGGACAGCCCCCTTAGGTCTGACTGACTGAGCCGTGATGCTCCGGGGGCCAGGAGGAGGACCCACTGCTCCCAGTGTCACCCCACCACCACCACTACCACTGTTCCACCACCGGCTGCTCCTGCAGTACCTTTGCCTTTTGGAGAGTGTGTGTGTTAACCTTCGCCAAAGTGAAAGGCAGCTGCCATCTTGTCATCAGCTGCTGCCTGATGCACAGCCCCCGTGGAGCGCCGGGCACAATGTCCAATTAGAGCGCCTGTCTGGGCCACGCTTGACAGAGAGCGACGGCATGCAACTCAGCCAGCATAGAAGCAGTTCGCTCTCTCTCTCTCTCTTACACACACACACACGCACACACATACACACACGTGCACACACACACTAGCACACAAACACACACACACACACACACACTGTCTCACTCGATCTCTCTTCCCCCGATAGGGAGAGGGTTTGACATTGGAGAGGAAGGTTATTTCAGCCCTTTCCCTCAGAGCCCTGTTGGCTATGGAAGGAGCAGAAAGGCACCAGGAGGCAGCGGTGACTAGCTAACCTGACTGGTGTCATTGAGGCTGTGACACAGGGGCTTTTTTGATAGTACAATACAGAGCTTTAATGACACCCCCCTCCCACCCCCTCTCTCCTTCTGTCTTCCATTGTTAGTCTTTGGTTGCCTTCAGTGCTTCCTTTGATTTTTCTCTCTGTCTGTGCTGGGGCTGCTGCTGCTGCTGTCTTGCACACATGATGCAGAGGCTCCACACCCAGTGGGAGAGAGCAGAGGGGGACATGACCTATACTGGGGGGCACACAGTCTATACTAGCACAGTTTCCCACTACTGGGCCAGTCTAGTCCAGTCCAACCCAGTCTCTCCATCTCATCCATTGTTTGGAGCACTTGAGAGTGAGTCCGATGTAGAAACCATTTAGTTTGGAATCCTGGTTTTGCTTTTGTCCTTTTTTTCCATGTTAAACAGATAGGGTTAACATGCTCACTGATTTTTAGCAATCCTTCATATCCTGATACAGACTCCATTCTACATTTCTTTTAGCACTTATTATTTAAATAAATATTAATATTAATTAATGTTGTGTTGTTTATTCAGTAACATGTCATTTTATTGTTTTTGTGAGTTTTGTTCGTAAATCCTGAGCATCCAATGCTGAATCTCCTCTTGTGTTTACATAGCACAAGTTGTGCTACAACAGGGACCCCTAGTGGTGGCTTATTGAACTTGTAGACCCATAGATATTTCATCTCACCCGTGTTTCTTCCACAGTGTGATTAATCAAACACCAGTATCCAAAGTCCTGTTAGATTTTTTTGTTTATTCATGTATTTCTAGTTTTCTGTTGTGTTCTTTTAGGCTCTATGCTGTCTCTTCCCTCTAACATGTCTGTGTGACAGTGTACTAGTCTCTCTAGCTTGGTAACAACTCCAACATCCTTAACCCCCCATGATGTTTAACAAGCTATGCTCTTCTACAAAATTAGTGTGTACCCACGGTCACAGGAAAATGTGTCAGTGATAACTGACTTTTTTAGACGGCTATTCTTGGAACAGATTTAATGTGTAAAGTACAGACAGGATTTACAGTATTTTACCATAATTTCACTACCAAAACATTTTTCCCACCATCATATATATATAATTTTTGATGTTTTGACTCAATCTTTGTTGCAACCATTGTGCAAATTCCCCTGTATCAGTCTTGTGTGTAAGGAGTAGGTTTTGTATTCCACAGAGGTGACAACTATACACTGGAACAAATACCCATGCAGATCAATTTAGGTATCTATATTAATGGATAGGCCTTTTAAGTCATGGCATGTTTGAATGGCAATATTGTAATATTTACTGTACATTTTGTAACATAAATAAATTGTAAAAAATTAAGTAAAATCTAATTATAAAAGTCAGAGTAAGGTGTAAATTTTAACAGAAGAAATGTGCTGCTAAGGTCTGTACATTGCACCTCAGTAATACCTGAAAAGTGAATGTTTGTTAATGTGAATAAAAACTACGTTAAAAAAACTGAGTTGACAATTTCTTCAGGAATATTGCAATTTCTAGGCCACCACTGCCTAATTGAAATAGATCAGAAGACTTGTGGTAATGTTATGGCCAATTTTTAAGAGAATGATGCAGTTTGTGTTTTACCAATTTTTCCCATAAATTGCAACTAAAATGAAGCAAACCTTTATAATACAATAACATATACATAATCAAATAAGGAATGCAGATTTCCATTAATAGTAATGAAGGAAGGAAAAAGGGAGGATATCCAATGTTTTCCAGGGAACCCCAAAAATGTTTTATGTCTAAAATATGTGTTTTTTTATTCAATAAACTAAAAAAAATTAATTCAGCAGTTGTATCCAAAAGATTGGACCCTTTCTCAAAACCAAAACCTTTCACCATGACTGATTTGGTCTTGGTTCTTCATTGAAGAACATTATAAGCGTTTAATCGACACACTTCATTAGAGGGAGAACCATTACCATCACATTAAAGCACATGATTTTATGCAGTTCTGCTCTTCATTGAGATAAATCAGTTTGTTCAGCTGAAGTTATTTTTCACCAGTGCGGATGATGGAGGTCATACTGAACCTGCGAAATTATAATCTAGAAACAATATGAACCATCAAAAATCTGAAGCAGCAAAACTTGCGAACCAGAGCATGTGCCATTCTCAAGTATTTTGGCCACGCCTGTAGAATCAACTATGATGGATGGAAGGAATAAATGGCCAGAATGTGAGGCACGGTCCAAGTGGTTCAATGTGAGGGCATAACGCCACCATTTGAGACCATATTACAACTTATTAGAGGGTGAACGAAGATTCCATGGATTGACACAAACATGAATGTTACAGTGCCCTCCATAATTATTGGCACCCCTGGTTGAGATGTGTTTTTTAGCTTCTAATAATTTTTTTTTTTTTTCTAAATAATATGGGACCTTAATGGAAAAAAAGAGAAAAATCCAACCTTCAATACAAGTGCATTTA
>JASCQY010000388.1:10403785-10414664 GCA_030264315.1 Sardinella tawilis | reverse complement strand
TCCATCAAAACCTGGTTGCAGTTCTGTGTGTGTGTGTGTGTGTGTGTGTGTGTGTGTGTGTGTGTGTGTGTGTGTGTTCCATAAGTGGCAAATTTGTCTGTGCAAGGCATGGGGGCTGATGCTCCGGAAGAACATTTTTGTGCAAGCATAATCTGATAACTTTCGGTATACAGTAGGGCTATCTCTCCCCAAGGTCATCAAATGGAGGTCCCACACTATAACAACCAACTCATCAGTATGCATTCATCTATTGTAGTGGGCTACAAGGTCACTGCTTCCTTAACTGTCCAGGAAATAAATGCATCACTGTGAGCATAAGATGAAAGCTGAAACTGTAGGGCTGCCATTCAGAAAAGTATCAATGCGTTTTCTTTTAAGAGCTAACCCATCAGTTCAATCACAGCACAAGGGACCCATAATGTAAAAAAACAAGCTGGCCATGGCTTTACAGAATAGCCTATTAATTAACCGGATCGGTACATCTGCCCTCAGTGGTGTTCAACCAATCAATAAGGGCGTTGTGCAATACAAGATGTGGTTTCAGACTGGCTTGAATAATACATAAGTTCTCCACAATCTAGTCCTCAGTGGGGAAGAAGGATTGGAGCAGGGAGTAAAAGCCGTTTGGGTTTGTTAACATCTGCACATTCGTGAGATTCTTAAATAAAACTGTTATGGTCTTACAATAAAGCTGTCATAAACAGCCTATCCTCCAAACACATTCCCTGTAGTCTCGGTATCTGCTAGGATGTTGTCCTCGGTGCAAAATCATTAATGCGGCTCTCTAATTTAATAAGCGAGAAAACTAAAGGCTTGGAAAGGATGCAGCAAACTAACGTCACTGGAGGGAATGTCGAAAAGAGATGTGTCCACAATGTTAAACTGGCAGACCAAAGCACGTACGGAAAAACCGACACGAAGGCCCCTGCATCTGGCCTACTAAGCCACACTGGGCTCCAAAGGATTCTCTTCAGGGCTCATTTATTCGTGTCAGCTCGTGGTTTCTGAGCACATCGCCACTGCAGCAGCCCCCACACCCTCTACTGCCACCTGCTTTCACATGCACGGCGCTCCCCCGCTGTAGAAGGCACAGCACTCTGCATTCGTGCGCATTCAGCAGTCAGCGGGAGGCTGCTGCTGCAACAGCCCCTGAGTAACGAATGTCCATCAGTTGCAGATGGATGTTCTCTCAATGTTTAGATGTAATCTCGGTGATGAAACAGCGAGTTTCCACTTTCAAGACGACAGCAACCGGCAGCGCAGTTAAAGTAAAAGACATCGCAATTTGTTCTGCTATAGGGGCATACGATAGACTACTAATAAACAGCCTACGCTTCTTCTAATGCTGGATAATGAAGCGCTACAATCTAGGCCAGTGATATCAGCATTATAGCTCCAGTAAGTAATGGCCAGTTTTACTGAGAATACAGTCTGCTTTTCTACATGGGCGAGAGGAAAGTCCCTCCCACCCTCTACCGAGCGCATTAGGTTACTGAATCTGTGTTAATACGTTTTCTGAGCTGTTTCGTAACAAGAGTTAACATTCGTTGAAAAAACAGTCTTAATCCACCTCTATTCATCAGACTATCCGCGGCCTATAATCTAAAAAAGCCGCAATGGTCCACAGCCCATAACTTTGGACATCTATCCTTTGACTATAACACATGACGTAGCCTATAGGCTCCACCACAAAGAACAGGTGCCATAATTGCGCGAATGCACAACTAACGGTAGGCCCAGTCGTTCAGAGGTTGAGCCTACACCGCCTGTCCTAGTGATGCTTGGCAATGAAAAGCCTCTGCTACAACAGCGTGATGCACAAATCACCTAGCATACGGTCTTTCAAATGTACCAATAATTTCGACTAGGCCCTTGACTCGATAAACATTGCATTTCGTATAAGCGAATTATGTGACAGCTGTAGATCAATGTTTTCAGAGTCATGATTTTGGAGGAAAAACATTTATACACTGCAGAGATGATAGATGCTCTAAGGCGAGTCACCGTGACAGGCCGGTGGTGTTAGTAATTTAACGCTATCCATTTTGTAGACTATCGCATCATTTGCCGATTGGCCACTCTAGGTGCTGTTAAATAATGTTTTTAAAACAAAATGAATTACACTACAAATAGCCACACAGAGCTTAAGGATACAGTCTGTTTTTTCAGCAAATTGTGTTTAAACACCACCAGGTCGTATTGTCAACAAAAGAAAGCGCCCATTAGCTCAGTTGAAGGGGCTGTTTTAAAGTCAAGAGGGACTGGACAAAACTGATTTATTCATGTATTCGTGTTTTATCCCATCTTCTTCATTAGCCTACCATTCAAATAAAAAATATGACATCATTTCGTGAAGCTAGTGGGTGCTGCAAATGGAATAAAGCACAGGCTTTTCAGCCTATGCATGTCAGCTGAGGCGCTACAATGTATCGTTAGCTCAATGATGGTAACAATGTATTGACTGTTTATTGCACTTACCAGATTTAGAACTGTTTCGACGATGTCTCTGTTGCTAACCTCTCCGACTTGTATAAGACCAATAAGGACAGCGAATTTCATCTTGATATTCCGGATCGGAACCGAGGGGTTGATCACCCCGGCGGGGAGAACCATGGAGCCGGATCCAGACACCATCATTTCCCCTGAAGCAGAACCTGTAACGACTTGCTGCCCAGGACCCGGGGGAGCTTCTCGGTCCGAGAGCGAGCCTGAACCCGGTGCTGAAACCGGCTTCTCGCTCGACATTTCCACCCGAATCCTCAAGGAGCGGCCGCCTCGGTCTCTCACCTGCTTTGTATCACTAGCGTCCGTACAAAAGCATCAAACAGACGAAAATGTAAAGTTTTAAATATGGTAAAATAGGGTAAATCCGTGTTTAACTTCAAGTCCTTCCTGTTTTCCTGCTGATAAAAATGATGCATACGACAAATAAGCAGGATATCTCTCTGTGCTTGAAGAAATGGTACCCTCTTGCTATCTCCTCTCCTCTCCTGATGTCAACCAGTGTGCGGTGCAGTCTTGAGCTATGTTGTCGTTCTCAGGGCGCCATGTTGACGCCCCCTGTCTGCGGTTGTGTTCACCACGCCTGCGTGTTGAGGGTTTGGTTGAACTTCATTTGAGTGTTCAGCGCTGGGAGCACGTGCTTTTGCTGGATGGAAATTCATGGAATCGGTCACATTTGGCAAAATGCATGGGTTGCCAATTTTTGTCTATAGGTCATAATATCAAATAGTAGCTTAGAGTTCAATGTAAGATAAAGGTGATAAAACTCAGTGAGACACCCATCGCTAACGTTAGTTGACTGACATTAGCTGTAGCCTACCCTTTGGATAAAGATTGGATATTGTCCTAACTTACAATAATGCAACAGGTACGAAAATAACCATGTCTTTGCATCCTCCAGATAAATTAGGCCTACTCCTGGAGTCATTGCAGCAGACGTGTAGCCTAATTTTGACACTTTGGAGATGGCACACCAAAAAAAAGAGATTGGACATTGTTGCATGAAATCAGGTCTTTCTTTCTTTTTACAAAAGAATAGGCCTTGGTCTAAGTAAACTAGAATTCGTCATCAACTAGCCAAACGTTAAAATTTTGTTTGCACTCAGATGGGAGGTTGCTACTGGTTTTGAGACCAAGCCACAGGCTCTTGTTGTAGGATAATTTTGTCACATTATATATTAGGTCTATATTGTTTGGTTGTCTGAATTCAATGAGGTAGGCTAGTGATGAGAACACTGGAAAGGTAGCTTACACAATTCTTTTATGTAGGGTATTGACAGCTCAGACATTAGACAGGCCTAATGCATCCTCATACACCATGTGCTTGATATAAGGAACTAAGGAAAGCTTCCAGCTAGAGCCCCATTTCTGTCTTTACCATTGCTCCAGAAATGGACATCATTGTGATTAGAGAATGAGCCATACACCCAGTCTCTAAGGCTCCCACATAAGCCTCTATGTTGAAATCTCGTTCAATGTTGTGGGCAAATGGATGTACCATTATGTGTCCTCACTTTTTGCTTCGCTTTCATGATTTTCCTTTGTCCTGTTGTTGAGGTTCATTCAAATCTATCCGTGAATCAGTATCCCACACGGGTGTCTCCATGATTGATTTATTGAATACTTCACCAAATAATCACTAGGGGCCTGAAGTCACGGGTGTGGTTTTTCTGTGTTTAAACTGGACAGTTTAAAGACTAAGCCCTCCATGTGGCTAATATATTTGTTTCATGCATCACAGTTTATGTATTCCCATGTTTTTATTACCCTCTTTTGTTTTTATACTCACATTTGAAGGGTTTAGAGGCAGACAGAGGATATTAACTGTGCATATTGCCGCTACCAGCATCTGTTGCTTTGTTAAGCATTTATTTCTTTGGACTCTATCAGCTAATGACTTCCTGTGACCTGCGCTTGCATGATTCATTGCAGTAATTATCATATTGCTGGTGGTGAGTCACCCAGTGTTCTCAGCACACCATGCTACCACCTCACAAGTCAGATTATTACTATTAATAAGATATGCAGTCCATCCAGGGCTGTACTGGCCTGACATACGTCATGACTCATGGGTTATCAGAGATATTCATAAAAGTGTTTCATACTGCTTACTGCAGCTTTGAGCCATCTCTACTGTACAACACGATGACTGAAATATTACTAAAATATTGCGTGAGTTATTTGGGAATTGGTGTTTGGTGATTGCTTTTGTTTCTATACAGAGGGTGAACAAGAGGCTGAGAGGGTCTTGCCTTTTGGTAAAAAGAGGGCTATAGGGGGAGGGGAAGGGTAGAAGGTGCGGGGGATGGGTGGCTGCCGGGCCAAGGGAGTCCTCGGGGTGGGCACAAATTATTGGACTGCTTTCGTTTTCCTAACAATTACTAACAAAGTCCTAACAAGTCCTAACAAATCCTAACACTTCCGAACAAAGTCCTAACACATCAGAAGAATTCCGAACGAGGTCCTAACGCAGGTCCTAACGTTCCAAGCAAGTGGGGCAAAAGAGCCAATCAGATTCTGAGGAATCTGCACCTGAATGGAAAACACATGCCATCCCGCCATGCTGTGCAAAGCCCGCTGCTGATTGGATAGCTGCAGCGTTGTTAATTCCGTTTGAAAAAGTTTTGATGCTCAGTTATCATTCTGAGGTAATGTAATTCACTGATAGCTTGTACAGCCCAGGACACCAACAGTAAGTACAAAAACCGTATGTAAACACGTTTTAATGTGTCTTTGAAAGTGTGCGTGTGTGTGAATGTATTGTGTGTCCGAACCTGTGCGCGCTGGGTTCCGATAGCAAGCATTGCTGTCCATGTAAAGGCAGCTTTGCTAACTCTTTCAAAAAAACAATTACGATGTTTTTTAAGAGGCGATTGTCGCTTAATCTGTACTGTATATATCATAACAGTTTCCAAGGCCTTTTAGATAAACGCGGTTGATTTTAGGGAGCTAAGCCAATGTTATAGCGTTAACGTTACCTAACGTTAGCTACTGGTTAAAGCCTCAAGAGCTGGCTGAAGAATTGCCTCCGTTAGTTCGATGGATACATCAATCTTTTCGATGTCTGACAGCTATTTTTAGCGTTTTGATTATTGCTATATGGACCCAATGGTTATTAATAACGACCGGTTCAGACCTACATTACATGGTTTCAACAAGTTTCTGGTGTGTGTTGACGTGTTTGTGCTGACGTAATTTTGTCTCAGATCTCATCTATGTGTCATGTTGATGACATGATGTGTACACATCATGTGTCCAAATTGTCTTGTCTTATGCTATAACAAAGATGCTTTAGGTCTGAGCAGAGCCACAGTGACCGCTCACCTCTCTGCGTGTGACGTCAGCAAACTCCAATAACCTCTCTAACCTAACCTAGTTACAACCTCACCAGCTATGCAACCTCATTTCTCTGTTTCATTTATCTGTGTTAGGGTAGGCTACGCATATGCCATTTACTGTATCATTATTTACCTGTTTTTATTGGTTCTTGAATGATCAGCAGTACATGAATGTCCCTGAATCACTGCTTTTGTTTATGTCATATCTTCATTCTTATCTACAGAAATGACAAAGACTGGGAAACCAGATTCGTATTGGGCTGGTGTGATGTCCCTGTATGCTCAGGGTAAGCACAAATTTTCAACAGGTCAGAGGCCTGGGTCCAGGAGATGGAGGGCGGTTATGGAGCGGATTGCTGCTTGTCCTCTGACACCCCTGCCAGGGCTTACGGTCCGCAAATACAATATATTTGGGAAAAGGATCACCTGTAAGTGCGGATTTCATGAGGTAAAATGATTTAATCTGTGATGCAATACAAACAAACACCCTCATCAGTTTCGCTTGATTTTTGACTGTTTAGCCTAACAGTGTGAATACGTAATTAATTGGACGCAGAGTATTGTTGCAGGTACAAGAGTAATGTAAATGTAAACACACTTTTTTGTTTTCCCCAGTCAGCACAGAATGCAGGGACAGCAGCAGCCAGTTCAGGTCAAGTGAGTGCCCCTCAGGCCAGTGCAGGTGCAGCTGGAAAAGCTCCTGGTCCACAGACCAGTGCAAGTGCTGCAGCTGAAGAAGGGACAAGTTCACAGGCCAGTGCAGGTGTAGATCAAGAAAGCAAAGCTCCGAATCTGTGCAGGCTGAGCGAGGGGAAGTCTGTCACATGCTCGCTGTGTAGTCAGGAGGTCATGAGTGAGGACTACACGCAGCACCTGTCAGACTATCATGTCCAAGAGCAATGTGAGCAGTGTGGTGCAAAAGCCTGGGGGGCTGTTGGATTGTCACAGCACTTAGAGAGTGTTCACCTTTTGAGCTGTTCAACAGAGCTTTCAGATGTTCCTGCTCCAACCACTCCGACAACCCAAGAGGCAACGATGGCTACACAGCAACACGATGACCCACCAGATGTTCATGCTCCTGCTCCTGCCTCTCCCCCAGCTGAAGAGACATTACCTCAATCACAACGACAACCCCTCACTCTGCAGCCTCCTGAGGTGAACTGGGTGAGTTTTCTTCCACAACAATTCACCAGAGTCATTAAGCAGGCTGACCAGGAATGGATTGCTCAGATTCTTTATGACAGCACAGGGCAGCTTAGACAAAACCTGTCTCAGAACTGGTACCATCCACCAAGCCCAACCAAATCCTTTTCACCTCCTGATCCACTTCATTATTTCCGGCAGCGGATGTTCCTGTGGGCTCCGATGCGGATGTGGGGCATTCTTCTAAAGTGTCCACAGTGCGGTATGAAAATGCATCACTCTGGCATTTATACTAAAGTCAGAGAGGTTGTTGACATTGACTCCAGATATTACCTGATTGGTGGGGATTATCCAAGGTGCAGTAAATGCATGATTCCTGTCTGCCCTTGGAGCATGCACATTTTAAAGCAGCTGGATCCCTCCCACCGTAATAAATTTCCAGCTGTGCTCACAACACTTCTGGCACTGGACAGAAGGTGTGTCGCAATGTTGCGACCAAGAACAGTAGGGAACAGCTCCAGCTGTTTACAGAAAGCTTTGCAGGAGATACACAGTGAAGAGTGGGCAAGGTGTACCATTGACTACTTCACTGATTGTGAGTTCCACAAAAAGTCATGTGCCTTCACACAGTCAGAAGTTGTTTACCAACAGCCACCCCCCTTCCGCCCTCTGCCTCTGGCCAACTGGTTTGAAACTGTTCATGCAAATGAAATTTTTAGCCACCTGGACGAGTTGAAAGGTGTCATCACTTCCACATTTGGAAGAATCTTGAAACTTGACTCCACTAAGAAGGTAAATGCAAACCTTTGTGAACTTGATTTCATTTATGTTAATTAGTACACCTTATAATTTTGAAATGTATGTGTTAATTTTGTTTGTAGATCATAAAAAAACTTGCAGGTGGTATTGAGGGCACAGCCACATGGATGACCAATATTGGGAATGAATTTGGCCAAGTTCTCAACTCTGTGTTGACCACCGGAGAGGGGGCTGGCCTTGATGACCTGTGTCAAGGCATTGTGCAGAGGTATAGGGATGCTGGTGAGCCGGAGCCAGATGCCATTTATGTGGATAGAGATTGCTGCAGTGAGAAAGGTGTGTTGCCCTTGTAATGTATTATGGTGTCCATTATGAATTTGCTATGTTTCAAACAGTTTTGGCAAGAAATTGATGCCATTGATAATGGGCTAACTAGAAACTATTAGAGCTGCATTGATTTATGGTTTGTTGATTATTTCTACAGGTCTGAGCCCAGTTCTGACTTTGTTTCGGCCTTGGACATCCAAAGTGAGACTGGATGTCTTTCATTTCATTAGGCGTTTCATCAATGGCCTCACCACTGAGCATCACCCACTCTGTGGCACATTCTGCTCCAAGTTGTCCAGTTGCATCTTTGAGTGGGACAAAGAAGACATTCATAACCTCAAACAGGCCAAGAGGGCAGAGCTGACGAAAAAACATCAGGGTCACATACCCACCGACAGTCAGGTTCTGTCAAGCATCACTTCCAGTGAACTGGCGAAGCACTGCCGCCGGAGAACCCGAGGGGTTGAGGAGACTCGCGCTCTGATCCAGCAACTGCTGGACTCCATGTGGGATCTGACAGACACCACTGGCTTACGCCTAATAAATCAGGATAGCATGCCTCGTGTGTGGGAGGTACAACAGAAGCACTTGCCCTGCATCCAAGATCCACCAGGGGTACAGTTGTATACAAACATTGGAATGGGGTTGGAGAAGGGAGACAAAACCCTTCCCGTCCTGAGATGCGGTAGAGGGTCCTCCTCTCTCGAGAGTTTTCATCTGCACCAGTGTAGGTTCATCCCAGGTAAGAAGGAACACTTAATACCTTAAACATTTGTTAATGAATGATGTGTATTAGTGTAACATTCCTTTTTGTTAATGCTTTTGTCTTTCCAGGGTGGAGATGTAATGCTCTGCATACCCAGATGTATATGCTTGAAGGGGTTTCTCGTTGGAACATTGATAGGTCTCAGCAAGCTCTTAATATGAGTAGTACATCACGAACAAAGATCTATGATGTACGTCTGATGTCCAATGTGAACGTCCTTAGTAACAGAGTCTTGGGAAGTACAGTTCTACCAGAGTTTATACCCCCAGGGAAGCCTACTGGTAAGATTCTCATGGCATATTAAATTATCATCACCCAGAGCTTACATTATGGTTAGCTCTCTGTTCATACACTAAGCTGTGGTGACTATTTATGGCAGGTGAGCACATTGCGGTGGAATATTTGCTGGCACAATCGAACAGAGGAGACCTGCTGAGTGAACAAAATGAAATTGATGCTGTCCTGCCAGAGATGTTGGATGAAGTTCAGGAGGATCAGTGTCCTGATGTTACAATACCTCAAGCTACTGATATTACATTCCAGTCTTCATCCCAGGTAATGATATGATGACACTTTTAACCATCGGTACCCGAGCGTTTTTCTGATTTGCAGGCGATAATTTAGAGGAGTGGTGTATGAATGAGTCTAAAAACAATAATTGTTTTGTGTGGGCAGGCACAATACAGATGATCAATCTCATAGACCCCTCTCATTATTTACAAATAATTATTTAGGAGTCTACACTTGAAAATGCTACATCCCACAGTCTTGCCAGCTCCCCAGTTGAGGACAGTGGGCCTATCACTTCGACTCCAGTAAAGACTCCGGTAAAGTGACTAATGTCTGATCATAACAAATGCTTGTTTATTCTGTTTTCTTTAAATTAGCTATAGGAATTGTTTTTGTTTTTATTTCATGTGACAGGACAGCCGATGCGATCCAAGGGGACTTCCCGGATGGGAGGCAGTTGATACCTTGGCACGGTACCTGGTCACCCTCAACCGAACAATAACGGCTCTGTCAAACTCTGAAATAGCAGAGATATTGAGATTGTACTCCTGTCTGGATCCCATTGACAAGTCTCCAACCAAATACTCACTGAAAAACAAGAAGACGACCTTGCCAGGACCATGGAGAGCTTCAAGGAAACGCAGTGGCTCTGCTCCAGGCCAGCAAGCAGCAGAGAGGTATCTGTAAATAACGTGCTTGTTGTTCTTGTATGCGTGTGTGTATGCAGCATGCTGATATAATCGTGTTTTCTGCACACATATGCCATCTTACCATCTATTCACAGATTGTTCATGGTTCATGGCCAAGCAGCCCACAGACCTGATTATAACAGGCCTTCAGAGTGTGTTGCACTCCAACTCTACAAAGAGTACCGGGAAACAAGAAATAGGCCAAAGGACAACAAAGGCAAAACATTACCAATACCTCAGTCAATTGTCATGACTTACTCTCATATAAAGCAGTTAATTGAAGACTGCAAAGAAATCCTCGACAACAGCAACCTGGTACTAGTAACCATAAATAATGCCACAGTGTCGTCCTGGTGAGTTCATTTTTACAGCTTCATGCATTTATTTAAATATGACGATAATGCCCAAATAAATAATGTCCGAAAAACTGTGCTCTTCTGTTTTTTCCCCTTCAGGCTAAAGGATAGGCAGAAGAGAACCGACCGAGATTCTTTACTCCAAGGGGTGCACCTTCCTCAACAGGTCCATTTGGCAGAGGAATCCCTCCTAGAGGCCCAGGACCTACCGTCTGAGCCAGTTCAGCATGGACAGACAGTTATGGAGTTCCAGGAACCTGAAAACCATGAGGGTGAAGCACTGATTCGACAACGTCGCTCTGTCAGACCCAAGGTTGCAGCTGCACACACAGACATTGGAAATGTGCTTGATATGGCCTATTGTGAGCAGGGTCAACACTCAACTCCAGCGTCTCACCCTTCTCAGGGCTGGTCTCCATACCAGCCACCAGCATCTCACTCCTCTCAGGGCTGGTCTCCATACCAGCCACCAGCATCTCACTCCTCTCA
>JASCQY010000388.1:10387084-10403685 GCA_030264315.1 Sardinella tawilis | reverse complement strand
TATAAAACCGGCTCACATATATAGTAATCATAATTTAAAAATTAAAAGTGCAATTTTTCTTCCTTCCCCCCCTTTTTCCCCTCTTTTTTTTCTTTTCTTCCCCCCACGTAGCAGTCCCTTTTGCCCCATCTCGAGTCCTGATGTGAATATGCTGGCAGAGGAGTGGGGGAGAGAGAGAGAGAGAGAGAGAGAGAGAGACGAAGAGGAGGGGTTGCAGATGAGATGTCCTGCCCTCTCCAAGTCCAGCTCTTACAGTGACAGCCAAAAGGCTGACTCGGCATGTGCGGCGATCACTTAAGCCACTATATGTCCTAAGTGAATAAACTGGCACACAATCCCTTCAGAGGGAGAGATGACTGGAACGAGAGCGAGAGAGAGAGAGAGAGTCACTCTCATTGCTTTGATGGTTATGAACAATGAGTTTTCTCATAAATACATGCCACATTGTCAGGTTGAAAAAAAGTCAAGTGGTTGTTCAAAACCAAAGATAGATCACATTTTGACAGCCATCAGTGAGAATAGCAAACAGTTGTCAGCAATTATTATTGGTCTTATTATTATTGAGCGCAGATCACATTAGTTGACTATTTATTTAATTAACAAATATTTTGATAATCGAGTAACTAAAAGGAAAAAAAAACAAATTCTCTAACATACATCAGCCTCTTAAACTTTAACATAGTTAGCTTCACGTGCTCCTCTTTGACAATAAACTGTATTGTCTGGCATGTCAGAAAGGAGTTTGACGACATAATCTTTGGGCTTTGAGAACACATCAACTTCATCCATCCAACTTCATCCATAACCAAATCCTGAAATTTTACAGTAGTTGTAGATACAACATAGAGATCAAAAAGAAAAAAAAAGTGTAGAAGTGACCTTCTTTTGTCTTGAGCTGTCTAATTGGTCCTGCAGCTACCGGTACCTGACCTAGAAGGTGTGCATAGAATTTTGAATTTTGAAAAATCAATTGATTAATCAACAAAGAAAATAGTCGTTAAAGGCCATTGGTTGCCAACCTTGCTGGAAGTAATTAGTGAGGGAACGAGTGCTCTGCAGCTGCAGTGGCAGACGGTGAGTGAGCTTGAGTGACCGGCCCACATCAGTATGCCAAGGGAAAATCATGGTAGCTTATTCCATCTATCAGCTAACATGGACTGTGGGGTTGCCTTGTACACTAGGCTATATGACAGAAAAGGTAGGCTATGCTCTGCCAAACTCACAGTATGTATTCAGATATAAACTGTCCAATTTCCAAGATTTTTAGAAAAAAAAAAGAAAAGAAAAGTTAGGTTGTCTAGCCGCAGTATCAATCCAGTAAAATAATGTCTTCTTCTTGTCTCTGTGAGGTTGACCCAGTTGCTGTTGATCAAATGGTCAATTAAGATTTGGTAGAGACGCATTAGATTGGCTGCTTCGTAAGCATGGGAGGTATGCAATGCTTGCTTAATCAACCTTCCTGCCTACTGCTTTAAATTCATTTGATCGCGCGTGACTATTGCAGAAAGCACCCATGGGAATTCCTCCATAATGGTGCGTGGAAGTATTCATGTGTGACTCTTGTGTTTGTGTTTATTTTCTCAATTAAACACACAAGCAGGACCGAGTCTGTTGACTTTGTATGGTTGGACATCTGTTTCCTAGGTACCCCAGGTCAGACTTATCCCTCTGGGTAAGCCATGATGCGTTATGCCTTATGCATATATATACACACACAAACACAAACACACACACCCAGACACACACACACACACACACACACACACACACACACACACACACACACACACACACACACAGTGTTTCAGTGGAAGGACACATCTGTGATGTAGCATTCCCATTACAGTTATTCCTAATGAGGATGACTGCACACTTCCTCAGACCAGAGAAAGAATACAGTCTGTTTCCATGGCCATAAATTCAGGGAGAGCTGATGCTCAAGAGATTTCAGTATTGCCAGCAAAAAAAAAGAGAACCAAGTATTCCTCTCTGGGCAGCCATGATTGCCTTCAGGTCTGGGCAGGGAAAAAAAGAAGCCCTACACAAATTGAGTGAGGAGCAATAGAGGAAATTACTGTGTTCTTTCGGGGAGGGTGAGTGAAAAGGCAGTGGCTATCACAGTGCTCCTGGCTGTGCGCGAGTGCTTTAGAAGTTAGTCAGTGTCAAGGAGATGGAGAAGAATAAGTACAGACCAGTAGTAGCTTCATCAACACACACACACACACACACACACACATATTGACGCAATGTATGGTAACAAATTCAAGACATTTAAACAAAACAGCACATGATACTATTGGTATCCATAAGACCTCTGCTCTGTCATCATCAGGCTTGTAACTTGATTGCACACACACACACAGACACACACACACACACACACAGATTAAAACAGCCATCACTTTTCCCTAAGGGAGATTCTGTCAGGACAGGGCCGAACGATCACACCGGCAAGCGGTTTCCGGACTCGTCACTCTGAGCACACGAGAGAAGCCTGAGTCACCGCAGTCCCAGCCCAAGCAGAGCAGTGTAGAGCAGAGCAGAGCCCATTTATACAGCCAACCTACGCCGTCTGAGTAAAGAGCCCAAGCAGCCAAACTGGCATGTCCTCTCAGTAGCCTACTACAGCGGCACAAACATGGCTGCATCTGACTCTAGTGTCCGACTCTACACTGTGAAAAAGGATTTGCAATGTTTACTTGAAAAATGTGTGGAAACTCGTTGCCTCAAACCAGTTAATTAACCATAACTAGTCTCTTTCAAGTTATGGCAAAGATATATTGAAAGAGACAATGCAAGGCAACGAGTTTCCACACATTTTTCAAGTAATCTTTACAAATCATTTTTTCCAGTGTAGGAACATACTGCTGTGGTCTGAGTAGAGATGTGTGGAGTGTTACCTTTTCATTATCCTTTCTAGAAATTAACTGAGATGAACGAAACATGAACAGTGAAAACAAGTGTGTTGTGTACTGTATGTTAGATAGACACAGGCGTCTCTGAGTCCTCCATCTAGAGCCGGTGTGCAGTGCAGACCCCCCACCCCCCCCCCCCTCCCGGCTGATCCCACTGTAACTAAACATAGACAGATATCAACAGGATGGGGGGAAGAAGAGCAGGAGAAAAGTGAAGAGGTTGACTGTAGCCAAGGCAACGGCATCTATTCTCTTTCGTCATCTCTCTTTCTCACAGGATGATACTGTCTGTATCTTCCCTTGACTATTTTTTTCTGTCTGTTTGTTCATCTCCTGTTTGCACTGATTTTAGGTTTGTGAACCAAGCAGATAAACAGAACTGAAGACGCCTTTTGGATGAAAGGTGAAACGTCTTCAAACTTCAAAAACAAGTCCAGTTGCCTATAACTGAACAACTTGACTACCATGACGTGGATGAATAAGAATCTTCACAGACAAGCAGATAAAGTTAGTGGGTGAGTGTGATGGGCGTGACGGTTTTGCATTAAATCGCCCGTGTGCAAGTAACAGTTTATAAGCGAAGAATATCAAGAATGTCAGCAGAGTCAGTCCTGCCAGCACAGGCAACATACAGTAGGCCAATCGCAAAACATTTCTTTATTTTTACCCTTCAGTTTTTCTCAATCTGGCCTAGGGCAACAAAGAGGCTTGTGCTGGCACTGAATGTCATTCATGTTTTTGTTGAGTGTTTATTGTCACTTCAGTGCCTCAAACAAAGACTCCACTAAACCCAATGAACTCACATCTGGTGGTGTGGATGGGGGTGGGGTGGGGTGGGGTGAGGGGGTGCATTAGCAGTAGAAGATACAAGGAGACAGAGATGCTGTGCTGACCTACTCATCAGTGATTCTAGCTCACAGACAGACAACCCACCTTAGCTCCCCCACCACACACACACACACACACACACACACACACACACACACACCACACCACACTACACAGAGGCACACATTCTGATCAATAATTCATCCATTTCGTCTTTTATTTATTAATGACCTTTTTATTTAGGTCTCACACAGAGACAGACATTTTGAACTAAAAGTGGTATTTTCCATCTTAGGTTGTTTGTGGATGTTTTTAGTCTTAAAACGTTATGTACAATTACACATGCCTGTTTTAAAAATATGCTATTTTTTGTAGTATTTGTGTGCCTGTGTTTTCAGTTTCTGACCACATGAACTCATTGACCGCTGAAACTATACACGGGAGAAAACAACTCAGATTTTCATTTGTTATTTAGCAGCCATTTAAAAATGCACCTGACAGAATCATGCATATTTAGTACACACACATCTGTTCTTGTGTGCATTTGCAATGATCCTGATTCATTTGATTTCATTCACATATAGTTTTAACGTATTACAGTGTTTAATGCATTTAATGTGTTATTCATCATGTGATGAAGGGATATAGAAAATGAATGTAAAAAATGGATGAATGCCTGGCTGTGTATTGTGAGCCATCAGTATAATATGTAATGATGTTCCCTTGTGCAGAGGATCTGAATGGCAGAGAGCGTCTGAGCCTCTCAGTACTATCTCTAGATGCATTAACATGAGTCAGCCTTCCTGTTTTCCCTCCTCCTATTGCCTTCCGCACGATAAGAAAAGATTCTTCGGAATGTTAAAGAACATGAAAGACATTGCCCTTGACCTTGCTTGCTATGTTTTATTTGTACAGTGTTTCTTTTTTTTTCTATAACCATTAATGTGCACTGGCTATTTAATGTGAGCATTTTAATGGATACTTCTCTGAATTTCTCTCTTATTCTATATGTAGGCCTATACTATATCCTATAGCCTACTGTATGTATTAATGCACACCGATGACCTAGTTTTTTCTTCAGTGAATCTGTATCTGTGCCATGGGATTTACAAGCAGAGATGAAATATTCAAATTCAGAGTATCACAATCCAACAGATCAGATGTACTGTACTTTGTCATTTTTTTTCCCTGACAAAGATGACACTGTGTGGGTCAACCATTGTCCAATGCAGTACATTAGTGTTCTGATAGGGGGTGATGTAACTCCATTTTACTTTCTTTAACTGCTGCAACAACATCCTTTAAATTAGATTAAGACAAAGCCAAATAGGTTAGTGTCTGTGGCAACAGCTGTAATTCTAGATTTGAAACCATGCCTTAAAACAAAACTTCTGTAACTGGTGAACCAGATAAATACAGCACCCTTTTTAATGAGACCCTATACCTGCCCCAGTGCCCTTCCTCATGCTGGTTACCATAGAATTATAAATGTTTATAATTCTATGCTGGTTCCTACCAAAGATTCTACTACATACTCCACTCTAAAATATTTGGCAGAGACACTTGATAAATGTTATTCAGTATCTTTGTCTTTGGTTCCCACTATGAGTGCATTCCATATCCCTGCCGGCAGTGCAAAGCCGTCAGCCTCATTACAGATCAGCGTCCTGGAGTTAGAATCTAGAATGGAGGACGCAACCCAGCTGTCACTTTGTAAATAAAGATGAACTGTCAGGAGTCAGGGTGTCCTCCACAGTGGGACAGTCCTGTGATGTTGACTCGCTATCACAAATGAATATAGATCAGTTGAGCTAATGCTGAAGCATCAGATGTGTGTTTGGCCAGATGCATTGGACAAGCTATTGGGTTTTTTCCCCCTTTCTCAAGAGCATTTGCATTCCTTGGTATCTCATTGATCCTTTTGTTTTGCTTCACAAAAGTGCAGTACCAGATGGCATAGACAACTCTCAACCACTCTCAACCACTTCCACCCAGCACTCTCCTGTGTTTCCATAGTGACATCTAGTGTTGGAAGAAAAGCATTGTGAGACTTGGGAGTGGTGGAGGTGTGAAACTCGGAAAGGAAAACACACAACCAAAGAGGATGAAGAGTTTCTGACACAGTTTAATCAAGTAAGAGGTTCATTCCCCCCTCCACACTCAGTATAAACTGCTCTGATCAGACACCCTGTTGTTCCGCTCATTATCGCATAATGTCTGGAGCCTTTGGCACCTTACCTGTAGGTCTTAGACTCCCTGTCAACCCTCCCCACCCCAAAACCCCTACCCCCAAATCCCCCTTTCGCCTCGGATCAAACAACACCATGGTACCACAGCACCAGTTTATAATTTGGTACTGGAGATGCATACGTACAACACCATTCAAAAACCTATTGACATCAACACGCAGCCATACTGGGCATAGAAGCAGTTGAATCTGTCAGTAAGCATGGCATATTTACAACATACACTGTATATACTTTATATATATATTTACACAAACGGCAACAGCTATCTCCACACAGACATACACATACATGGGGCTCGCAGACAACTCAAGTCTATATATCATTGTGTTGAAAGAAATGAATAAAATGTAAATGCTTCCCAGAAGCAGTGAAATGGTTACATGTCCTAGACATTGTAGAGACACAACAGTGTTGCAACATTAATAATAATAATAATAATAATAATAATAATAATAATAATAATAATAATAATAATAATATATTTTTTAGGATTACTTTCAAGAAATTTTAGCTCTTGGCAGTGGTGATGTATTGGCATACATTATGAACATATATTTTAGTAACGGTACTGGTCCATTACGTCCTTCTGTATATAATTAATTTGTTCTGATTAACATGCCCCCTTTGAAAAACCCATGGAAGTTCTGTTAGCATATTTATCCTGAATAGAATGAATTCATGTGAGCTCTATTGTCGCCATCAGAACATCAACAATTCAAATACAGTATTTTCTTTAAAACAACAAATAAAAAAACCTTTTTGTCTTGAAAATGGCCTCAGTATATCAGCACAAGGCAGCTGTTATGATATTGCATTTGACACAAAACATTACTGCACTCGCAACTGACAACAGAAGCAATACAGATGTCACAAGACAGACTCGCGCAATATTTAACTTATTAAAGCTATTGGTCATTGCTTTCCCAAGCCACAGAAATGTGCATAAAGCAGTCAAAAATGGGTTTACTTCAAATGCTCAGCATTAGGCAAAATCACAGCACTAGAACTGTTCGCTCTGGCAAAAGTACACACACGTCCTTGGTTAACTGAAGCTGAGTCTCAAAATGAACATATGTGCACTATGTTCTTTAATGCTGCCCTATTAATTTAGTTTATCCCACAGAATATCTCTCAGGCTTAAGTCGTTCTACAATAATGCCTGATTAGTTGATGCGATTGAGTATTTTTAGCAGTCATTGCACTATTTCACCCACTGCAGTTATGATTTACACATAATCAATGTGAAACCATGCAATTTAATTGTTAAACTGTTGCAAGACCTGCACATACCACTAGGTGGCAGTGCCACAAATTATGCAGACAAGGACTAAATGGTGTACATAGATTAAGACTCAATTGGAACAGCACAGCAGGAATTCTGGCAGTTGGACCTTTGGCAAGTCAAACCAGTGCTCGAATGTCGCCTTCTATTCCACAGCAACATTCATCCTCTGAAACTTCTAAGGTCCTGTCCCAATGAATGCCCTGGCACTGGGCTTCCCCTCGTCTTCAGTTTGGCCAGTAGTGGTGTCCAGTCTCAGATCTTGGTTTCAGGCCCCTCGGGGTCCAGACTCTGGAAGGACTCACGAATACGGGCGGCTTCAGCGGAGCAGAGGTGACCGAAGGCTTTGTTATACCAGTCAGGAGACCGTCCTCTGTAGTCACAGAAAGACACACACACACCATTACACACTGCATGTAACGACACATACTGAAATTCGCACAGGCAGGAACAATGGCATACATATAATTTGAATGAACATAAAGGAGAGTATTGTGGAGAGATGTAGCTGGGAAAGAAGGAAGGCTAAGGTCTTCTATACCGGCAGATATGATTCTGAAAAGCCATACACTCACAGAGAGACAGAAAGAAACACACACACACACACACATACATATATATGTATATATACATAGTATATATATATATATATATATATATATATATATATATACACACACACAGACACACACATACACACACAAAGACATCCACATTCACAAACACAGAAACATATCCGTACTTGAGGTCAATCCTGCAGATGTGGGTTAGTCTGGATTTCCCTGACCCACACGGCTCTAGCAGGTACTGCGACTCCAGCACCACTCCTCGGACTCCACCCATGGGTGGACTGTCTTCGTGGTCCACAGAGATGGCCACGAGTGTACACACTCCCTTCTGCAAGTCAGTTCTCCACGACCTGTTAAGAGAGACCCGAGAAGAGAATTTGAAAAATAAAAGAAAAGACAAATTGAACCATTTAAACATTGAACTGAATTGAACCTGTGAAGGCAGACATAGTATTGAATATACAGATGATGAGGTCCATACTCTGATGTTACTTTCCCACAGGCTTTACAATCTCATCAATTCCAACAGAGACGCAACTCATGGGATCCAACGTGCCAACCTCCAGTATAGAGGGGCTGGTCAGATCGAGTGAACCAGTTCGAGGAGAGGTCATCTGAGGAAATCTCACTACACACACTCGTGCTCACACACACCGTCTGCCAAGGGCCAGCCTTGAATTAGATTTCAAGAAGCGAGCATCATTCATGGCCGACCTAATGGCTAAACCCAATTTCCTGCGGCTAACTGATCTGCAGATGCTCGCTTGAAACAAAAACAGTTGTGTGCGACACTGAATGAATGACCTCTGCAAAAAAAAATCCTGAATACTTGAAGTTAGAAAACCACTTTGAAATGTGTTGGGTGGATGTCGACTGAAAGAAATAGTCATATGTAATTCTCTTTTGTGACACATTAATGAAAAGAACACCCTAGCTGTCTTGTTAAGGTATATGTGTGGCCTTTGAACCATTTTTATGAAGATTAAATGATTAAAATTACTATTTTTTTCCAGTAAGAGGAAATTTTCAAAATGTCACTTTATAGATGCCACATAAACAGGAATGCAGTAAACAACTTTGCAGTAAACAAATCTAAAGTCTCTCAATAAAACAAACACAAGTCAAAATGTGATAAAATTGAAAATTGAAGAATGGAGCACTGTGGTGTCCGTTGAACTTACCGGAGAACCACAAAGTCCCTGCTAGGGTGAGGAGCCATGCTGTTGAGTGCATACTGATACACCTCCGTCTGCTTGTCCAGCGTTTCCAGAACTTTCCACTGCAACAGATCACTGTCCCATAGGTGGCGCTCTCGCAGTATGCGGTTCAGCACCACTGATGGAGGGGCTTCCACTTCAACAGACACACGCCACCTCCGCAACGGGGTCCCATCCTCTACCTGAAAAAGACAGTAAGCTGTTTTAAGTGTGTGTGTGTGTGCATCTGTATGAAATAAATGAGCATCATCAACACAAGTGTATATATCTCATATTTGTCTATTAGTCTGTGTTTAGCATTTACCTAAGCACAGACATTCTGTATTTGTATGTATTGGGTATGTCTGTGTACACGCATGCATCCATACACTGTGCATGCATCCATATACTGTGTCTATCATGTGTATGTTTGTATATATACTGTATTCAGACCAACCTTCCTGAAGGCCAGTTCCGTGTTATCCAGGCTCTGTCGGCTCACCCAGCCCTTGGTCTTATCCCTGGCCTCTTTCAGCAGGCTCTGGGTCAGCCTCTCCACCTGGGAGAGATACGAGCCCTCTTCCTCCTCCATGTCCTCCTCTTCCTCCTCTTCCTGAAGCTGCTGCTGCTGCTGCTGCTGCTGGTGGTGCTGCTGTTTGCACAGTTCATCCAGAGGGGGCGCCAAAATCTCAGCCTCCATATACGAGTTCCTTGACTGGGTCACCATCTCCTGGGGGATCTGCAAAGCATCCCGAGACAGACCACATGAGCACTACCTGAAAAGCCCTTCAACAGCCTCATAAATATGGGCTCAGATATATACATGAAGTCATTCTCCTCTCCGCTCTGATGAAGTCCGCTGTTCAATTTCAAATGGAAGTTTATCGTTCAAAGACTACAGGTTTAGAGAGGCATCAGGAGGAAGAGAGGAATTTAATGAGAAAGCCCTGAGATGCCCTAAGATTTTATGGAGGATCAAATAAAATGTTGTAAAAGACTGTTGTAAAACAACTTCAGGTTCAAAAACATTTTATTTACGCTATTTTATTATGACACTTAAGGTAGTAAGACAATTAAGCAAGTAAAACTAAGTAAGCAACAAAGCTTTTTCATCCAGCATATACTTCAACTCAAAGAGACAATTGCCTTTTAGAACAGTGGAAAGAAGGACACTAATCAAAGTAAAAGTAAGTAAATAAAGTCTTTTATCCAGTATACTCAGTAATAAATATTTCACCTCAAAAAGACTGTTGCACTCCATGATCATGTGGGCCAGGCCTTGAGTAGCAGCCAGGTTCTCGTTGAGGTCTTTCTGGTCCGGCCGTCCAGTGGCGTATTTCTTCTGGATGGATCTGCAGCAGGGGGGTGGGGGGTTGTTGGACAATATGGCAGAGATCAGTTATGCAGACAGACGGTATATGGCCTGAGGGAGTGTCTCTCTCCCTCTGTTTTTCTCTCTCCCTCTGTTTTTCTCCCTCTCAGTCACACACACACACACACACACACACACACACATACAGTACATATACTCACACGTATACAGACACACACATACATACACAAAAACACACACACACAAACACAGACTCCTTTTCTTCTCTGCTGCCCTCAGGGCTCTCTGCTTTTGATTTTAGTTTCTGCAGGCCCCTTTGAGTAGAGGGCCGTAATAAGTTTTAATGGCTAGGGAATTTGTTTGGGTTTGCGCAATACTACGAAGAACCTCAATTTGTGTGTGTGTTTGTGTGTGTGTGTATGCGCATGCGTGCGTGCATGTGTGTGTGTGTGTGTGTGTGTGTGAGTGTGTGTGTCATGCCCCTGAGCACTACCTCATACTTCACAGTGTCCAGCAGGCAACACCACTAATGACAGCGCCACTCTGTCACCATCTAATGACTTCACAAACCAAGGCCCCCTGATGGCCTTGAGGAAATGAATGGGTGACTGGATGATACTCTGTGTGTATGTGTGACTGTGTGTGTGTATGTGTGTGTGTGTGTGTGTGTGTGTGTGAGAGAGAGAGAGAGAGAGAGAGAGAGAGAGAGAGAGAGAGAGAATGTGAAAGAATGCCTTTGTGAGTTGACTTCTACCCAACTCCTGCCAACACCTTAGAGCTAGCACCTCTCAGAAGTAAAGCTCTCTCAGCTATTAACACACAGGCTAACAAAGACAGGAAAGTCTACAGTGAAAAACAAGACAAAGTAAAAAAAAAAAAAGAGCTGCTGGTTTCTGTTCTCTGTTTAGTTCTTCAGCAATACAGAAAGCACCACTGATTGTGCAATGTGACAAGATTTCTCAGAATTACTTCCCAAAAAACTGTCCGTCTTTGTGTAAACATACCCCTAACAAGGCCTATGAGAAACCCCATGTACTTCAGCATTATAAGGAATTAGGGTGTTTCTTCCTTTCTTTCTGTCTTGCTGTCTGTCTGTATTTCTTTTCTTTCTCTGTCTTTCTTTTTATAGCTGATCAACTGAGTATGAGTCAGTCAACAAGTCAGTCACAAATTTGGCTAATGCTTATATCCAAAGTTTATCTATTTATTGCCTGCATGACTGATTTACTGATCGACTTACTCATACATTTGGCTGACATTTTTTTATCCATCAAATACTCTGTATAGTAGCCCTAATTCATTCAGGTTACCTGGGTGACAGGTTGTCGTTCTTCATGATGTTGAGGTGGAAGAGTGAGGGCGCCAGACACACCGCCAGGTTCATGGGGGTCATCTGGTTTTCCTCCACGGAGGAAGTGACATCGCTGAGGAAACAGAGCAACGTCTGCAGCACCTCGCGGCTCTCGTCCGACATGAGCATGATGGCCGCCTGCACCGCTTGCAAGCGCTGCTCACTGGGGACATCTGGAGATGGAGAGAGAGAGAGAGCGAGAGAGAGAGAGAGAGAGAGAGAGAGAGAAAGAGAGAAAGAGGGAGAGAGGGAGAGATGGAGAGGGTGCATGTAAGATTGTGTGGAACTTATTTATGACTCAAAAAGAAGAGAAGTACTGCACAGTTTTTCCAGAAATGTAATTTTTAATAGAGTAATGTTTTGACCTGTGTGGTCCAGGATGTACCAGACAAAGACCACACTGTCAAAACACTGCTCTACTAAAAATCAAATTTTGTCATGCTGGGAATATGTGTACTTTTCCTTCTTTTTATAGTCTTTAGTAGTCTTATTATGCCTGGTTGAAATTCTTAGATTTGCTTATTAGTAAGTCTACCAAGCCTAGCAAGCCTTACACATGTGCTGTTACAGTACATGTTGCTAATCTTTATGCACACACAAAACCAGTTACAGCGTGCCACTCTTCCACTGGATTATATGTGAGTCTCCCAAGCCTTACACTGGTAAATGTGCAGGAATGTGTCGCTCATCTTGCTGGTGAGCAGCGGCTCGGGCAGGTCCCTGAAGAACTGCTTCACCATGTCAGCCACGTCGTAGGCCGACTGGTCCTCGTAGTCCACCGCGTGGGGCGAAGTCTCACACATCTGTCTGAGGGCCAGGATGCGAGACTTCACACCTGACTTACGGAACAGGCCCACCTGTAACACCACACACGCATGCACAGCACTGTCACGTTTGAACAAACCCATCAGTGTGAACTTAGGTGTGAGGTGTGGAAAAAAGTCTCACCACTAAATATAACAGTTTTCTATAACATGTTTCACTCAGAATTTTTCACAAATTTTAGGTGAGAGTATAGTTGTGAGTTTCATCTCTGCGTTTATGTCTATTTGAAGAACTAAGACTATATGTGTGTACACCTAAATGTATGAGTGTGTGCATGCACTGGGATTGTGCTACCTGTGTGTGTGTGTGTGTGTGTGTGTGTGTGTGTGTGTGTGTCTTCAGAGCCCCGTGGCACTGACCTGGTCCAGGCACTGGCTCCGGAGGTGGCGCAGTGCCAGCTGAATGCAGAGGGGCAGGGGCTGGCCGTGGCGCTGCACGTGCACAATCAGAGGCACCCCGAACACCACCTTATCTTTATACTCAGGGCTCTTCATCCGCTTCATAAACTTTGGCACCGACCTTTGAGAGAGAGAGAGAGAGAGAGAGAGAGGAAGAGAGAGAAAGAAAGAGAGAGAGAGAGATGACATCAGCCCCATATCACACTGGTGCACTTCTGCCAACTTTGAGTTCAAGTATCACATCATGTTAGATTGACGATCAGGCTTCTTAGGCCAAAAGTCTTAGTCCATTTGGTTCCGTAACAGAAGTGCTCTAAGAGGGGAAATGGAGAAGTAGGTAGGTTATGTTTGTGTTATCGTGTAGGCAGAAAAAGAGGGAGCATGTGAGTGAAGGAGAGAGAGCCATGTGAGCCAAGTTCACATCAGGGGATTCATTACACGCAATTGTTTATCTGGATAAAAGTTCATGGGTGGTCTCTGAGCACACAGAACATACACAGGCTACTGACATTCCAGAAATGTAGCTGGGATACTGCAGAATTCAGCACAACATTGAACACACACACACACACACACACACAGAGTCAACCACTCATCCATACACACACACACACCCCCCCACACACACACACACACACACACACACACAGTCAACCACTCATCCATACACAACTACTCACTCATCCATACACACACCCACTCTCTCTCTCTCACACACACACACACACACACACAAATACTGACAGACACACAATACAACTTGAGGCTAAAACAGAGACAACAGTGTGAGGGGAAAGATGGCTGACTATGATAGCTCCACTGCAGTTCGTCAGCCGGGCAGGATGAAGCACATCAGTGTCAGAGGAAGGCAGGAGTGAGATAAGATTTAAAACTCCAATTTCAGCCTCACCATAATGACTGATAATATTTCATACCAACACACTCATGTGATATACATTACAAACATATAGCGTTATATATATTCACATACAGTACCTATGGTGCACCTCTAGTATCTATATAATATTGGTTCCTGTATATGGGCTGAGTGTTTTATGCTCAGATGTACTGTGGGTTTTAGGCTCAACACAGTGATTGATTGTTGACTGATTGGCAGTGTACTGGCAGTGTACTCACCAGGTCCATCCATGCTTGTTTGACATTGAATATTTCTCCATGATGGCAGTGAGGCGTAGCAAGGAGAACTTCTGTAAAAGGCTCAGCTGACCAGCTGATTGGCTATTGATCTGTAGGGAGACTCCTGATTGGCTGAGGCGATTTGATATCCTGAAGCTGGGCCACCTTAGTCTGCAAGTGGAGAAGAAAATATAACTATCCCATCTATACCATCTTAAAAAATAAATGCCTCACATGCAGGCTCTGTTTTTTTGTTTGTTTTTTCGTACTTTGTATCTTGTTTCTATGTTATATCTTGTATATGTCATTAGGTATGTATGTTTAGTATACTTAGTTAGCAACATGGGAAACAAGTATACATTTTTTTTCCCAAATCCTCTCACTCACCTATATCCATGCCACTCACCTTGGTCGGGTGAACATCTATGTCACTCACCTTCGTGAGGTTAACATTCATGTCACTCACCTAGGTCGGGTTAGCGAGGCTCCTACTCCTGAGTCTCTCCTCTCTCGCGTGCTGGTCGAGTCTGTGTCGTTCAACGACACCCCGTCCCTCTCGCCATCGCTGGGCGTGGCCAGTCCCTCAAAGTCCAGTGTGATCTGGCTCGCAGACCCCACCCCTTTCATCCCACCTTCCTCGTCCTCATCCTCCTCATCTTCCTCACCCAGGTGACCCTCCTCGGCCCCCTCGCCGTCAGGTGGGAGCACGTTCCTGGACCAGTGGTCCACGATTTGCTGCAAGCCGTTGACATGCTGCAGGATGTCGTCCAGGTGCGGGAAGATGTCCTCCTTCTCTAGGTCCAGCAGGTCACCTGTGCTGGCGTACAGGTGAGAGCCGGGTACGTTGTCGTAGACGCTAATGCGACTGCCGTGTGGGCAACAACGGCCAGACAAACGCCCCCCTCCTCCTCCTCCTCCTCTTCCTCCACGCGCGTGCCCATCACCCCCCGCCCTCCAGTTCACTGTATCGTTGCTAGAGGGCGCCAGGCTCTCGATGGACAGGGCTTTAGGGAAGGTGCCCGGCTTGTGGTCTTTGGGCACGTGTACCACCAGGTCGTCGTAGGAACGAAACTGGTTCCTCCGCACAGCAGATCTTTTCGGGGTGGAAGTGGTTGTGATGTTGGCTGTGGCTGTAGCTGTGGTTGCGGTGGTAGTGCTAATGCTAGAGTTAGCGGTTCTGGAGTCAGTGTTGACATCAGTGTTAGTGCTGGTGTTGTTGGGGCTAGTGCTAATGTCGTTTAGCTCATCGTCTGTTCGTTCAGTGCATTCCAGTCCACTCGAGAGCACGTCCATGCCCTCCAGGTACACGCCCCCGCGTTTGCTGAGCGTGTCCGTCTGTTTGGGCAGCAGCAGCTCGCCCACACTGTCCTCTGAGATGGCGGCTGCGCTATCTGCACCATCGGCAGTGCTCTCCAAAAGGCCCGCGACGCCCTCGTCGGCGGAAGAAATCCCTGCGGCGGGCGAGCAGCCATTGCTGCCGGCCGGCGTGCTGTGGTGCCGGAGACGTGGCATGGTGCTGTAGAGAGGCGGGATGGGGAGCGCCTCGCCGTTGCCGATCTGGACGCAGCGCAGCGTCCGAAGAGCGTCCGATTCGCGTTGCAGCACGGGCCCGCTGATGACGAGCGAGCGACGCTCGGGCCGGCCCAGCGAGCTGCCCCAAGAGCGCAGCGTCTCCATTCGCCGCATGAAGTCTTTGGCCCGTGTGCGCCCGTGACGACTTCCACCGCTGCCACTGCCACCTACCTTCGCCGGCAGAGAGTGGTAATGCGGAAAGTCGCCCGGCGAATGCTGGGAGGCACCCGGCGACGGCGTCAGGGAGAGCGAGTCGGGCATGAGCACGGAGGCCGAGTCCTCGCTGTGCAGCGAGCACACCTCGGGCTCACTCAGGTCCGTCAGCACGCTCTCGCTGCTCACTGTGGGCCGCAGGCCCGAGCCCACGCCACCACTGCCGCCGCCGCCACTACCGCTGCCGCCGTCCTCACCGGCGTCCGACAGGCTCCGCCGCTGAGGGTCGCTGCCCAAGAGGAGGTCGATGTCCTGCAGACGGGACCAGCGACGGCTGCTCCACTCAAACGTCCATCGGTTGCTGATCGCCAGCAGGTCGTCCTCATCAGAATCGTCACTCTGGGAAAAACACACAC
Organism: Sardinella tawilis; assembly: GCA_030264315.1. Taxonomy (NCBI): domain Eukaryota; kingdom Metazoa; phylum Chordata; class Actinopteri; order Clupeiformes; family Clupeidae; genus Sardinella; species Sardinella tawilis. Next base: position 10,387,461 of record JASCQY010000388.1, on the reverse strand, counting down.
ACACACACACAGACTTTAAGCACAAGACTGTATCGTACATACCTGTACCTCAGCACTCCATAGACCACTAAATGTAAATAGACCATTTCAATGATAAAAACGCAGGTGGTAGAAGTGGCATTCGAAAACCGGAGAATTGCAGGTTCGAGCGCCGCTCTGCCTGACCCCATCGTAGTATCCTTGAGCAAGATACTGAATCCCAAGATACTGAAAAGCGCTATATAAATGCAGTTCATTTACCATTTTATAAAAACAATACTTGAATTTTCCATTTGTTCCCAAACTACTTCCATTACATTACTGTAGCCTGGCTAATGCCAGACTAAATCACAAGTGAGATTTAGTCTGGGGACCACCTATTCATTTTCCCGTACGGG
>JASCQY010000388.1:10275372-10287811 GCA_030264315.1 Sardinella tawilis | reverse complement strand
CACACACACACACACACACACACACACACACACACACACACACACACACACACACACACACACACACACAAAACAGACCTCATTACAAATATCTGTGCTCCAAGTTCATTATGTTGTTGTCATGGTTTTGTTTCATCTCTTCTTGCTGAAAGCCCTACATTAGTGGAACACACCGGGGTGCTTTCAAAGCAGTGCTGAACTCAACACACACACACAACACACACACACACACACACACACACACACACACACACACACACACACACACACACATAGCTTTGAAAGCAAATGTTTTACACAGTGTGGGACAGGAGCAGCTCACTGGTGGAGCTAGTTGAATAATTAATGACATATTTCCCCAGTATAATTATCCAGGCCCAGGGCACTCACTCCTAAACTCCATTTGATTTTTCTCTCACACAATGTTCTGTATCTGTGTGTACGTGTGTGTGTGTGTGTGTGTGTGTGTGTGTGTGTGTGTGTGAGTGTCTGTGTGTGTGTGTGTGTGTGTGTGTGTGTTCACGCATGAACACAGGCACATGTGTGTTCACATTTCTGTCTTAAGGTTTAACTAAACATGACTTTGTCCTCTTTCTATTCATAAAACTGTATGTTAAATTGAATTTCAATAATCTAAGCACGTAACGCAGGCAAACAAAAATAATCATTAACCTTTAAAAGAAACATACCCACATAATGATTCCCCTTAACTTTAGAGTACTTGAAAGAAAGGAAGAGTACAAAGTTAAGGCAGCCATAAATATAGTTGCCTACACACAGCCACAAACACACAATACCCTGCAAGGGTGATTTTAGAGGTGTTTGTAGATGGCAAGAAATATTAATGAGGTCACAAATAATTGAGTATGTCTTCTGCATTAGCCTTACATGTTTGTGGAAGGAGAGGGTGTGAAGGTGGAAATGGAAGTGAATGCACACACACACACACACACACACACACACACACACACACACACACACAGACAGAGAGATAGAGAGAGAGAGAGAGAGAGAGAGAGAGGCTCACTCATACACCTTTGCAAATACTTTCTTTCCCTGAATACATTCTCCAACCATCTATTTTTTTAAAATACATGTTGTTCTTCCAAAATATAATATTCCAAAAGTTTGAGAGGAAAATATGTTTGCAATCTGAAAAAAACGAAAAAAAAAAACGAAAATGTATTCATGTGCAGTAGGCCTATCATCAACTTGGATTTTATACATTTTCAAAACTGCAATCACAATAGGCTGCATTATTTGTCAAGAATCATATCACTGAAATCACTACCTTCCAATGCAGGACACAGAACAAGACTTACTGTTGCTGGTCTATCGTCTGCAGCAGCTGACTTGAGAGTTTGGTACTTCCCACTTACTCTCCTTTAGAGACTCGGGTAGCGCTGGGAGCGTTTCCTTCTTAACTAGGCCACAAATCAAACATCTAGTTGAGGCGACGAACTAAATATAGCAAACAGCGTATGCGCTCTACGTTGCCATGAAAAGGTCAATAGGAACTTCGGCGCAAAGTGCACGACCCTGTTTATAAACATAAAACAAACAATCACAACAAATGGCCACTGCAACCAACCAGTGAATCTGTCTTCTACAAAACCCCGAGAAAAGGAAACAGTGTGATACTGACTAATTTGAGACGAAAAACGATATAGTTTTTGATGTCTTCCCTTAGGTGAGTGTTGGAAAATTCCCAAGAACCTCTCTGAAACTCAAACGCTTAAGGTAGGCTAGAAGTTTGAGGCAGAAGTAGGAAGGCTGTTGTGACAGCTTGGGCCTACCACCTGTCACAGGAACCCAGCGCAAGCGCGACTAATCAAACTCGTTTTGTAGAGAGACGATTCACAAGCTCAAAGTCTCAAACCAGTTACATAATGTAACCAGGAACATTGAGAGGCATAGTGTATGTAAAATGCCCTTTTAAAATTAAATTGAATATATACAGTATTTGTTTAGCTAGGAAGTATAGGGTAGCCTATTATTAATGGGGAAATATACCCGTGCAACTGGCTGTATAGACCTTGTCGAGAATACCCGTAGAATGCCAAATACATTGAGTTTGAGGTCGCTTGCAATATATTTTATTTAGTAAATTAATTAAGTATTCGTGTAAAGAATTAGGCTACCCAGCTTCATGCGCTACTGAATTATTTTACTCGCGTAAACATTAAGATTGACTGGCAGCACATGCACATGCTAAGAAACTAAGGAGCCTATAGCATCGAATAGCAATAAAAGGTATTCATTATTCTAACTCAAACTCAAACTCTAACTCAATCGACTCACTCAGTGTGTTAATAAATCTATAGACGCAACTTAACTGTGATTTCCTACTTTCAGAGAGAGCTTACAATTTTTGTCAGCACTAGGCCTAACCTGCAATGAAGGGGAGATCATGGCCGAGCCTACAGTGTGAAGAAGGCTCTTTGGAGCCCAGCTGTTGAATTCCATGTTTTCCCATAAAAAAGACTCTGTTTATGCGTTCTTTAAAACTTGGCTACATCGTGCCGTCCATATTCCTCGGTGGACCAAAGGCAATAGACGAGTCGCAAATAATCTTTCCATGAATACCGATAGAGGGCATCATTGACTTCTGGAAAACACAATGACAACATGTACTTGGTCAATGGCTTTCTGTGGGAAATTCATCGAGAGGGCAAGTGAGATATTCATTTTCTTCACTTACTATAAGCTAGCCTATAATTAGGCTATAAATATCAGGCCATTCGATAGAAATGTTACCACAATTGTATTTAAAAGCCTTGGCTATGAGACCACGTTATAAATGACAATGTTTGCCGAAAATTTCACGACTCCAGATGAATTTTAATAACAAGAGAGAAAACAGGAAACTCGAGGAAACCAGCTGAAAGGAATGTGTGGCACAACGGGTTGCTTAGGGTCTGCAAATGTCATTATACTGTAGCCTATCACTAAACAAAGCCGGGTGTAACAGGTGGGAATAGGCGGACCGGCTTGTCTTTCATGAGTGGCAGATTTTACAGAGTAAAATATAAAGGAATTTAATTTTCTGTCATAACAGGGACAGTGTTAATGGTGATTTCAGTCTCAACTCTTCGCAGTCAGACCACGCCGAGACAACGCCAAAGGCTACATGCTGGGCAGCCTTCAAACCCTTCGCTCAGTGGCAGTTTGAACCCGTTCTGGGGGCGAGTGGTCAACTTTATGATGAAGCCTTGAAAATGTGTCGTGATTGGTTGGTGCATGTTCTGGGGCTGTCCCTCGCTTGCCTGAGCGCTGCGCACGACAACACTGTGTGCGAATAGGATCACCGTATGTCAGTCAACGAATGACTAGCCCGTGTGAGCTGAGACCGCCGTTAACGCATCGATAAACGATCGGCGGGACAGTGGCACAATATCTAACTTTTTAAGAAGTCTTATTTTTCTCATTTTTTACTCCACGGATTGAGAGTCTGCTTCATCAATCCCGTGATGTTGCCGGAATCTGCTAAACCATTTGGATTATCGTGCGGAACACGGACTTCGAACATGAGTTGGTTTCTGCAGCGCCCGATGCGGAGAGTGTTGTGAGAAATTTCGACTACGTGAAAAACCTCCGCACAGGAATTACCCAATTAGCCAACGGTAGCCTATTCGGTCCAGGAAATTTAGTCTGTGTATATTTATTTCAAGCCATTGGATGGAGTACTTTGGACAGACGTGAACATTATCAACTTTTATGGCGTTTCGGGACCTGATGTGGAGAGATGGATAAATCTTGCTTGGTTGTGGTCAAGAATTAAGACAAAAAAACACCGAGCTCAATTTTGTATTTGCCATCTGGACAAGTATCTTTGCTCTTACAAGGACAACACAGCAGACTCTTCTGTTTAGTTTCTTCAATGCTCATTACATCTTATGCTCAGACGCTGCTCTTCCTGCGCAGAACATCAGGTTCTAACGAGTGTCGCGAGTGTCTCAGCTATACTCTGGTCTTCGGACACCGTGACCTTTCCTAGGGCAGTGTTGAGAACTTTGTTAATCGATGAATAAAATAAAAACATCACGCATAACTGGCCACCTGACAGGGAGGTAGCGACGCCTGATCGCACGGAGCGAAACCGCCGAATCCCTCACACCAGTGGTCCATCTGGACAACTGACGATTTTCAAAGAGGGACACAAACGAGAGAAAATAGGATTTCAGAGTTTACATCGAGCGATGCTAATCACAGGCTACTGTGCGACGACCTGTCAACGCGTATAACCCACATGCGCGTCTGTTGATTTTGGATAGATACGGGCGACAACAACAGCGATTTGCCATTGATCTGAATGCTCCTATAGCGACTTTAATTCCTGGGCTGCACTAAATAATCTGAACATGGCAGGGTCTAGAAGCTGTTGGAAGAATTACCTCTGGATTTTGACCATCCTTTGCAGATGTGCTTTACCTATAGCCAAATCACTGGAGTCAGTGGTATGGAGCTCACAGAATACCAGGTAAGTCTGTTTCACTACGGCATGTAGATTTAGCCTTGCCATGTGCTTTTTAGAAACAAAACACGTCGCAACACCAAAAGACGCCATCCTGACTCGGGGCCGCACGAGGTTTAGGCTTTGAAACTCCACTAAATGCCGGGTAACGAGAAAACCGCGGTGCTCCGCTCCGCTCCCGCTTCTGTAGGCAAAGTGGGTAACGAGAGCAAGGCGAGCACACACACACGTTCTCCCTGGTGGAAACGTCACATCCATCACATTCATATTTTAGCTACTTTAGTTTGTCATTCAGTCATCCCGTGAGCGGTGCGTGGACAAGTAGGCCTACATTTCTCTGTAATTTGTGTGAGTGAACTTTAAAAAACACAGGAATGCTCAATTCCACATTTACTAAAACGATATTGCCATGTGAATTTGAGCATATCAGGAACCGGGGGCCAGCGGTTGCCATATATCATGGCCTGCTACTGTAGTGGAACCTGCGTGAAGCTCTAGTGCCTGCAGTCTAAACGATACACATTATTGCGTGCAATGTGATATGGTGGAATAGATATTATTTGATGTTGTAATAATATTTTGAGATGCGTTATAGTTTAATGCGCATCTCATACTAAAGCCACATCAAGGCATCCAGTTTTCCTTTTGGATTTAAATAACGTTAATGGTTAACCGGCAGGCCTGTGTCAGGCGAATGCGACTTCTCGTTTAAAAAGGCCCACTGATCTAAGTAGATTCCCCGTCAAACAATTGTTGAAGTCCTGTGAGTGGTCGATATGCATGCGCTTTTGTATGTTATCAGTGTATGTTTGCGGATCACATGTCCTTTTGCTTATTGTTGAAGTGTCTAGTTCTTATGTAAGTTACCTAGATGAATTGCTTAGTTAACACATTGATGCATTATTTTGAAACTTATTTGCTGCAACTACATTGTATACTGAATATAGTATGAAGTCGAGAAATACTTCAATTTAGTGTCTGTCCATCAACACAACCCTGAAATGATTATGAGGCCTATAAATTCGCATTACGTTAAGTGTCTGCCATTGTGATAGTAATGTTACACTATCGCTGAAAACTTTTTTTTTTTTTTTTGTCTTCGGGTAAAACGTCTAAATAGAATGTAGGAAGGGTAGGCCTGTGCGCGCAGATTTTAAGTGAGGAGTGAAAGCGATGTAAAGAAAGTATTATTTTTAAAAATAGTTAAAAAAAGATATCTTAATAACTGAGGTACAAAAATATGTATAGCAGCATAACATTCTTTAAATGAAATAGATGTTCAAAGCCTTGGCTAGCTTGTACCATCTCTAGCTTGTACCAACTCATAGTAGAGATTAAAACTTCCCGATGAGAAGCTTTTAGAATATACTTTGGCTTTAAATCTACGCCATGTTTAAATAACTTTAAATAGGTAAACATTTTTGTTAATGGATGTATGAATACATTGGCTGGGCTTTGTTCATGTGGGTAAACATTTTAGGGCCACACTTAGGAGATACATTGGTGGCCCTGTCAAGCAAAGCAGGTGGGAAAATAGACCCTGTGTTGGTTTACACCAGTTGGTGGTTGTTTTGTCGAGTAAGTTAATGTTTGTTTGCTTATCCCACCACAGACTGCTTTGCTTGTGTGACTCTGCATGTGTGTGTGTGTGTGTTTGAAAGTATGTCTCAGTGACTGCCAGTTAGGTCTCTAAAGAGGTGTTTCCACACTGTTCATCCTTGATTTAGAATGGAAAAGCTTGTGATAAAAGTGTGAAAATGTGTGGGAGAGCAAGTGTTATACATTTGGATTCATTTAGCTTGAGTACTTCCAGAAATGGCGGCAGTCCTTACCAGTGACAAACCCCAGCGACAAAACTTATTTTTTCGGAGAACATGAACATTTCTGTACCATGTGATTGTCTAACAATTCTGTCTTTTATATGTTGGTTACAATTGCACAATCTTGTCTTTAACTGCTTCTCTAAAAAGAGGTGTGGAGGGTCTTGCAGACAGAGAAAGACCAACTAACTTTGCATGAAACTCAAGTGTGGCCTATTTGCAGGCTAGCAGCAGCCATTTTATGATTTGTGAGAGTATTGCATGTGCAATGGAAGTTGTCCTGTCTCACTGTAGACACAGCCAGTGTGCAGATAGTCTGGCGCATACAGCCGGAGCGAATGCCGGGGTGCACAGTAGAGAGACGGAAAAGTAAAGACTGTATACAGTTCATTACAGTTCATTATGTCAGGTCCTTGGATCTGTATTTTTAATAAGCCGGGGCAGGAGAGATTTTTCTTTCTCTTTTATTCCTCCCCCCCCCCTCTCTCTCTTTCACGTACACACACACACACACACATAGACACACTCCATCTCTCCTTCTCTCTTTCTCTATGCTTAGTACGTAAGCATAGCAGGCATTCCAGTAGGCAGTAATGATTTTGTGAGCGAGGTGCAGGGCTCGAAGCGGCTTAAAGCTCAGTCCAACTCCACGGCAGACATATGGGGCTCTGCGCCACTAAGTCACTCAGCAAAGAGGCTTAGCCCGCTTTCCACTGTAAGTCTTACACAGTGGCCGGCCAACCCTGCTCTCTCACTCTTTCTCTCTCTCTCTCCTTCTCTTTCTGTCTGTCTCTCCATCCGTCCGTCATCCGTCTGTCTGCCTCTCTGTCTCTTTTTCGGTCTTTGTCTCACTTGCAGTTTGTAAAGTTCAAACACTTGCTTAAAGTTGCACTTAAGTGGATTTTTCATGTTTCAAAGTTTGAGCAAATATTTTAGTTGGCTTTCTATGGTGATTATCGCTCTGATTTATTTTTGTAATGTAACATAATATAATATTCCAAAATGGTTTATATTAGCAGTTTAATATTTAACATTCTTGCCTACATACCAAACTATACACTCCCAGTTGCACTGGCCTTTATTCATGCCCACAGATGCCGTAATGATACCGCCCTCGTGTGAATTGAGAGATACTGTGCGTAAAATGTATAAACATCTCCTACAAGCCGGTTTTCTATGATGGGGCATTGAAGGCCAACTGAAATGGCATAATTATATAAATTGCTCTGTGGGCGTCCTGATGCTGAAGTTAAATGCAGTGCACTAATATAATGTGTGAAGGGTTAGTGACTTCATATACAGAGTTAATACTGCTACTTGAAAAATGTTTTGGAAATTAACTTAGGAAAGACAAAACAGTGACTAAATGCAGAATGGAATAAAAGTAAAGTTCAGGAAATAATAGATCTGGAAGTTGGAAATATGTTGTCAGACATAATTGCTATATATTTCATAATTACGGGACAAATTATTTTTTGGACTCGTAATAAAAGCAATAAAATCCCTGTAATAATGAAGCTGTATTGGCATTAGTAAGAAAAAAAATCCCAACATTACACATCATGAGGGGGCCATTTGTAAAGTCAATGAGCCAGCGTAATATCTGCTAATATAAACTCTGTTTTACACGAGCAGAAATATTTTATAAAAACAGTGAGTGGTTTACACCGAGGAATGTATTGTGTTGCATTTTGGTCGAAAATAGCGCGGAAATGATTCTTTCTTGACTTAGCCCCCCCATGTCCGAGTCGAGTTGAGGCTGCCGCAAGGCGTCATGAAGGAAGGAGGACTGTAATCTGACGGAGTGATATTGAGCAAACCTGTTAAGCTTTAATTTCTCAGGGGGAGTTCCAATGAAGAGCTAATTGAAAATCTGTCTCTCATTATCCCAGGCGATGTGCTTAAGGTCTACGGCAGGAGTAGGCAGTGTGTCGAGAAACCCAAGGCTCATTTACCCCTGTGTTAAACATGCGCACGCACACACACACACACACACACACACACACACATGAACAGGAATATTTAATCATGAGATTTTTTAGATCTTACTTCAGATGAGATGAGAGATTTGCCTTGACTAAAAAGGCATAGACACCACAGTCACACAGTAAGCATGGTTTATCTTTCCTTCTACCTCAGCTTCTTGTCTGCTCGTTACTGGGATTCTTCAGTCCAACTCCGATAGCACTTTGGCTAATATGTTCCTTGTGTATTTGCATACTTATTTTCCTTGTATTTGCACCATTGTGTCCTTGTGTACTCTGCTAAAGCTCTACACCAGGCATGTGTCGAAGAAAGAGGGGGTTTAGCTTAGTCTCTTGACAAGGGCTTGTTCTTAACTCTTAACTGCGGTGGACTGCAGTCAGCTCTGAGCAATGTTAGCCTGGTGCTTAAAGCGACTTTGGGCTGAAGTATGGATCATTTCTCCACAATTAGCACTGGCGTGGGGAGTGCATTTGCGTCGTTCCCTCGTTCCCTCGACGCCACCCCGGCACTTGGCTTTTAAGAACACACTCTTGTGTTTCTCCCCCCCCCCCCCCCCAGAGACCTCTCATATGGAACGCAATATTGCCAAAGCATGTACTGGAACAGACCGCATCTTGGACATGGCATGATGTTTTATTTTTTATTTCAAAAAAAAAAAAAAAGACGAGTGAAAAAAGTGAAGAAGAAATAGAAAAGAAAAAACCCAACAGATTGTGCCGTGCTCAGAAAGCATGGGAGCGGAAAGAGGAGACCAAGTCCTTCTTTCTCCGTCTTTCTCTGTCCAGGCGTTCTCTCTGCCTCAGTGGGTCTCGAGTGGGCGTTGAGAGCTAGCATGGCTAATGTTCCTCTCTAAACCCCCCCCCCCCCCCAGCATTTACTGAGAGTGAGGGCGAGTAGATATCAGGGCCTAGTGTCATTCTTTCCTCTCATCCCACAATGACCTGGAACCTGCCGGAACAAAAAAAAAAAAAAAAGAAAAAAGAAAAAAAGATAGAGAGAGAAAAGCAAACTAATAAAAGTCAACCCTTGGAGAGGAGAAATAGGCCATTGGACAAACACATTTCCTCCGTATCAGCTCTTTCGATGTAGTGTCCCACTGAACGCGGCTGTAAAAAAATAAACGATGTGCACACATATTGAACGGCCGTAATAATAATCTTTGATTGGGGAAAGCAAGCTTTGAGTAATGGCTCATAAAAAAGGCTGGCTACGATTTCCTGGGGGAGAGGTGATGTCATGTTGGGTTAATGCTGCTATCTTAACCAGCTGATAGGGAGAGCAAAGAGTAAACGTGATTTCATCGGCGGGTTATCGCCGCGCGTCTGCCCCGGCCGATGGGGCCGAGCAAACACATGATGGCACTTTGAGCTCGCTTGGCCAAGCCACGCCAGCGACGGTTAATGAGTAGCGTAGATTTATATGGGTTATCAGGTGTTGCCTCTCCACCTCTCTTGTGGGGATGTTTGCTTCCCCTCTGTGTGTGTGTGTGTGTGGGGGGTGGGGTGGACGGCGACAGGACAGATGGAAAGAAAGACTACACTGGTATTTTGTGACTTCGCTGTATCCATAACAATGACCAGAATGTGTCTGTGAGAGACGTGACGCAGGCAGGCCGCTGTCCCAGTGGCCTCGTAAGCCGCCGGTCATTGATCTGAATACCCGAGCTTTAATTAATGTGTGTGTGTGTGTGTGTGTGTGTGTGTGTGTGTGTGTTTGTGTGTGTGCATTTATTGCTCAGTGTGGTTTCAGTTTGTAATCTTTATCGTCACAGACAGATCCCAGTAATTCATAGTGAGTAGAGACAGAGTAAGTGTGCATATCTGGTGATATCTTTTATCATGTCCTGGGGTACAGGAAGATATGAGGGACATTCCAATCTTGGCGAGTTGAACGTGGAAGCAGTTTGTTCACATGACTGTATTTGACTGTGTGTGTGTGTGTGTGTGTGTGTGTGTGTGTGTGTAGGTTTGTGTGTTTTTTTTTGTATTTGGATGTGTGTGTCTGCGTCTGTGATGATCAGAGTGTGTGTAATTGAAGCTGACAGCAGAGAGATTAGCTCAGTCACTGTTTCAAAGGACACACACACACACACACACACATGCACAGGGCACTCACAGATACACACAAGCATGCGCAGACACACATACACACACACACGCACATGCAGACACACACACACACACACACACAGCTATACAGAGAGGGGGGAAACGAGTAAGCAACAGCAAGTTCAGCATACCAGTCTGCAGTCTAATACTTTAATGAGCTCCCACCACCACACTCGCCGACCCCTTGAGTTTTCAGGCCGCCTCTCGGCTCCCACCTTAAACGCACACTGTGCAACGTTTTTAGGTTAATCTATCGGCTTCATAGTTACTTGGATGATTATGTGGCTCATTCCAGGGTGAATGAAGGCTATTTCACTGGCCTCTTATCATTTCCTCGTGCCGTTAGCACACTTGCAGTGGGAAGGATTTGGGTTGCGCAAAACGAAACCAAAACCACAATAAAGCTGAAATCGCGTTTGTTACCTTCATAGTCAACGTAACTCCACAAAAATGACCATCGCTGGATTATATGCTTTGGTTTGCAGACTAATCCACATGGATTGGTGAGAATGTACAATCTTGTTGCTATTCTTTTTTTTTGTTTTGTTTTTGAAATCGCCGCCTGTGGAAGGAGCTCGGGAGGTAAAAAGTCGCAGTCTTGCATATGGCGCCTTTAACACGGCCGGCTTCTATCCATCCCTCCCTCCCTCCCTCCGTCCCTCCCTCTCTCCATCTCTCCCTCCATCCTTTTATCCCTCCTTTCTTCCCTCCCTGTGCCGTCGCTCCTGCATTAATGCCACGGTATGCTGACATCGGCCCCGACCTTTCACCCTTGCTTCAGAGCAGCCCTGCAGTGTTTTTTTTTCTGCTTATTTATTTTTTTATTTTTTTATTTTTTTAACCCCTCTGTTCACTCATTCTCCACCAGCATCCGAGCCCACGCCGACACAATGACAGGAATCCCGTCTGAAGTCGGTGTCCGTGTGTGTGTGGCATTGTTCAATGGCTGATAGCATTTCATGGTGAACTTTCTCCGTTTGTGTGTGTCTGTGTATGGGAGTGTGTGTGTGTGTGTGTGTGTGTGTGTGTGTGTGTGTGTGTGTGTGTGTGTGTGTGTGTGTGGAGGGTATTGTTCTGAAGTTGATAACATTTCACGGTGAAGTGAAAGGGGTTTTGAAGAAGCGGTGCTTTAAGTGTTGGCTTATGGGAAGGAAGCCATTCTCATGGGATCATTAAAAGGGCTGATAGTTCACCCCTGCCGTGTGTGTTAGGAGCCCAAGCATGTGAGCATGTGTGTGTGTGTGTGTGTGTGTGTGTGTCTGTGTTTGTGTCTGTGTCTGTGTCGGCGACTTTGTGCACAACTGGGGTCGCTCTGATCAAAAGAAGCTCAGCACAAATCAACAAACCATTCCCATTGAGTTATCGCAGGTGTGTGTGTGTGCACTCACTTAAATTCTGTTTGAAATCAGTGTGAGTCCATCTGTTTGATATTTTTTTACATCTTGTTTTTGTAGTTATTGTTTGGTGTGTCTGTGTCTGTCTGTGTATGTTGTTGTTGTTTGCTAGTATGGTGCCACTTTATGTGAAGTGTTGTTTGATACAAGAGGCACCAGAACATTTTGATGATGCAGAGGTTAAGTACACTTAACATTCACTTAAGTGCATGTTGTTACAAGTTGTTAGCCCAGGTCTGAGTACACTCAGTACTGCAAGAATGTCAACTGTTATGAGAAGAACTTCAAAGTAATCCATTAGAAGTATATATCGCCAAAGTACACTTGCTGAAATACAGTTACCAAAATATGTTCAGAACAAGTAACACATTCTCACGTTTGACGATAAAAAAAAGAAAGCCAGTCTCTGGCTACGGCCTTTTCTTTCGCTCTCTGTTTGTCTTGCGAAAGGGAGTTTCCTGATGTGCAGTTAATGGAAGCTTCAGATTACAGCCAGTGAAACGCTGCATTTCTGCAGGTTTAGTGTGTGTGCTGAATAGTTTTATGAATCTGTCGACACAGCCCCTCTCTCTCATTCTCCATGTGTGAATGTGTGTGTGTGTGTGTGTGTGTGTGTGTGTGTGTGTGTGTGTGTGTGTGTGTGTGTGTGTGTGTGTG
>JASCQY010000388.1:9891299-9904863 GCA_030264315.1 Sardinella tawilis | reverse complement strand
TAATTGCTCATCATAGAAGAGATTCATGTTTCATAATAGATTAACTGTTGGGAGCCGGGGAAAGACCGAACAAACAAAGAAACAAACAAAAAAAAAACAACATGACAAAAAGCATTGTTCTTTCAGTATTTTGTTGTTGTAAGCACAAAATGAATTATGACCCAGTCACTGAGGTAAATTTTGTGCACAGTATCTTGTATTGTTGACTGTGTTTGTTGGCATTGGCCTTGGTTTTTTAGTCGATCAGCAAACTGCACCTGTGTTTTGTAAATTTGGATTCTGTCAGCACACTCATCTTTTGAGCTTTCCTGCCCTGCAGCTGTGGACGTTCCTCGTTCAGAGCACCATGAAGGAGCCTCGCAATTACAAGCGAGCCAGCAGCCCCACGTACAACAGCAACTCTGAAGGTGTGTGTGTGTATGTGTGTGTGTGTGTGTGTATGTGTTTGTTTGGGATCTGTTGTGCCTGGAGTGCTTGAGTGTCTTACATTACCTCTCCTTTTAACAAACAGAGTGTTTGTTGACTGTTTACAATGTATTGAAGTTCAGAGAGTTTGTACTTTATCATCATACCATTTTTCCACCACGTGTATAATTCTTTGCCTCTTGTTACGTAAATGGTACCAATTATCAAATGAAGCTAAATGCATAGGAGTCATGAGAAGAAAATCAAATTTGCTGAGGGACTGGACCTCGTAGCTTGTGTGCTATTCATCATGGAAAAGATGAGTCTTAGTCAGAGCCACCCACAGAGGAAGGAAGTAAAATGGCTGTGAAGAGTCTGACGAGGGGATTCACTGTGATTGTATCTCACTAAGGGCACTGATCTTTTATCAGCCGTCTCTGATCTCACCGTGAGAACACAGCCATGTGGCGCTTGAGTGCAGTGCAAAACACACTCTTGTGCACAGGCCTTCTAGACACACACACACATACACACACACACACACACACACACACACATACACACTCACACACACACGTATACATAAACAAACACACAAAGGCAGTCATATGTGCCACATACTGTCAACACATACCGTCCCATTCACACATCTGTCTCTTGTAACTAGGCAAAGCCAATCCAAGCCCTATTGTGGCTGGATGTTTCTTCCTATGACACCCCCATCTTCTTCACCTCCTTTTGCGCAGACACCTTCCAGTTCCGCAGCCAGGAGGAGGACTATTCGCTGAGCCGCGATGAGATCAAGCGCCGCAACAAGCAGCTCATTGAAGCCCACCAGCCTAAGAAGAAAGCTAACAAGGGCGCTAAGAAGAGCTAAGTATTCGGTTCCGCAAGGGTAGGGGCACGGAGCATAATAACACAGTCAGAGGAGCTCCAGGTGAAGTCTAAAGAAAAATAAACGGGCCAAAGCTCTAAACTTCTTCAAATTACTGTTTAGTTATTGTCCTGATGAGTTCAAATTTCTATCGATCTAATCTGAACACAAAACAAAAATCGGTAACACTTTACTTGACTGGTGCATTCATAACACATTCATAGCAGCTGTCATAAATAGTTCATAAAACATTCATGACTGTTTTAGAGGACGTGATTCAACATTCATACATAACCTTTCATAAATGTGGAAGACAGAATGGCAATAATGTATCAAAATAAAAGTCCAATGATCTCAAAGCAAAATTGCTGTTTGGTTTTAAAGTTGATCATATCACACCTGAATATTTCATGAATATCTTATGAAGTCTACTTTGTTATACAGGTTGTGAAGTATTCATGATCACTTCTCTGAGTTTAACACTGAGAGGTAAACGTAAAGAGATGACCAGTATTTATGGACCCTGATTGACTCTGCTTGAAGGTGGTTGGACTGAAGCAAGCATGATTTAAATGTCACATCAGTCACATCAGACTCAGTGGGAAAGTCCAGTCTCAACGAGACAGATCTTCAACAAGCAACAAACAAAAAAAAAAGATGTGTGAGAAACCTTTACAGTTTATTATCATCTTTTGCTACTTTTCCTTGCCGACACTCAAATGAGAATGTGTCCCTTCTTGGGTCCAGGGTCCTATCTATATAGTTTACCTCAGTGTTAAACTCATAGCCTATGTGATTATGAATACTTCACAACTTAAAGGGATTCTCCGGAGTGAATCAAACCGAAGCTCTGTTGTCTGAGACTGCCGAGTGCTGATGATAGGTATCAGAACTACATCGGTAGGTAGAACGTAGACCGAATTCGAGAACTAGCCGCTAATGCTAACTGATTAGGGCATGTCTTTTTCGCTGTGCTTTCGTTTTCACATGCCCTAATCAGTTAGCGGTAGCGGTTAGTTCTTGAATTCGGTCTACGTTCTACCTACCGATGAAGTTCTGATACCTGTCGACAGCACTCGGCAGCCAAAAACAACAGAGCTTCGGTTTGATTCACTCCGGAGAATCCCTTTAAGCAAACACCAAGAGAGACACACACAAACACAAACACACACACGCATATTCACCTCTCCATCTTCTTGTGATTCTTCTCCTCCCTGGCCTGGGCCTTCATCTGCTGCACCTCGATGGTGTCGGGTTTGCGTCTGCGCATATACAGCTCATGGTTGCCCATGCACAGGGCCAGGATGCGCTTGTTGATGCGCAGACGTGGCGCGTAGAAAACAAAGTCCTGCACACAGACAGCAGACAGGAAGGGCAAAATAATGTATACATCACGAAACACACACACACACACACACACACACAGACAGAAATTATCAGCGGCTAGTGATAGAATGTAAACAGACAGTGGTCGCCATGGGACTGCTGCTGCACATACCGGTGCTTTCTTGTCAATGGGTTTGATGACAAACTTCTTGTCGTTGAAGGAAATGTTCCTGATCTCACTCCACGGGAATCCGATTTTGGGCGTCATCCTGCAGCGAGGGAAACACAAACACACGAGGGTCAAGCACTTCCCCTGCCGTACGTGACTGCACTGGTAAGCCATCGGGGACCGCTGGCCAAGCCAGAGGGGAATAATGGGAAAGAAGAACTAAAGAGCTCTTCCAACTACACAGAAGAGCTACAGTATGATTTGGAGTGTTGTTGTGATAAGACCTGGCTTTAAGTATTCCAAGTATTATTAAAACGAACAATAATCTGAATATTATCAAAACATCTCACCATGTTACAACTAACATAAAATGTGCCATGGGAAAAGCCTTATCCAGTTTTTCAGTAAAACTATTAAAATTCTGTTTAAGAGAAAAGTGAATGAAGAAAAATGAAAGCATTAAAAAAAAAAAAAAATGAATAGATAGATGAATGGAGAATGAATGAATGAACGAATGAATGAATGAATGAATGAATGCATAACAGTGTTTTCTAGGAATACAGAAAATGTTTTTGGAATGTCCTGCCACACAGAGTGAGCTTGAAGAGGGGATTTAAAGAGGGGTGTGGTCGAGCGGTTGAATGGGCTCACTTGTCATTCTGCTCGTAAATGTTCAGGCCGAGGGCGTCCACTCCCAGCCAGAGCTCCGAGCCCTTCTTGTTCTTGATGTTGAAGTAGTTCACGCCGTACATTTCCAGATCCTGAGCGATCTTCAGGTACTCCATCATGGCGTCCTCTCTGCGTGGCACAAAACACAAAGCACAGAGCATTTTCCCACCACTTCACGTTGAACTTAAAGCATTCACATGATTTCACTTCAGGCCTACTTCACAGTCAAACCTGCTTTGTGTTCACTGGATTTAGAAGGGAGGGAGAGGGAGTGCCAGAGTCAAAGCACACAGGAAAAATAACAGGACTTTATCGAGGGTCCTACAGCGCCTGCATCCAGCTGTGCCTGAACAGGCTTGGCAAGGGGGAAAACGTTTTATCACCCTGTACTGTGACAAAAGACTCATGGCTCCCGGCAAGATAGCACAGGGGCAGTTTCAGAAAAAAAACTGTCTGAAAGCCTAGACTAAGAAAGTGATTGTGTCCTGAGAAACCCTAAACCTGTCACAGTGTGTGAGTGTATGTGTGAGTGTGTCTGTGTGGGTGTGTGCACGTGTATGTGTGTGTATGGTGGGTGCAGGTGTGGGGGTGAGGGGAGTGTGTGTTTGTTTGCTGTGACATTGGTGTGAGGGTGTGAGTGTATGTGTGTATGTACGTGTCATGCGTGTGTTCGCAGATATATAGATACTTTATTAATCCACAAGGATATTAAGGTGTATGCATGTGTGTGTGTGTGTGTGTGTGTGTCTGTGTTTGTATGTGAGTGTGTGTGTGTTACCTAAGCATGCCCTTGTGTTCTTCATGCCAGACCTGAATCCTCTCCTCCCACTGTTCCTTGTTCAGCTTATGCTGCTCCAGCACCCTGCAAAATAATAATTTAATATTTGGCTTACTGGAGTTCTTAAAACCTCTATGTTTACACACCTGGTGTCCTATTGTGCACAAAATATACACAAAGATACACAAAGAATTTGATTATTAGGTTTAAATTATATGTGTGATACAATTGCTGCATGCCTAGATTTTTTTTTTTTTCATATAACGTTACAGATGATTTACACATTCCAACATGCTGACTGATAATCATTAATCCCAAATTCATGCCGCTTGCTGGGCTGTGCGTTAGCTTACCTCTGTGGGAGCAGTTTGTCGCCAGACAGATATCCCGGGTTGTGAGAATCTTTGTTATAGTCGGCGTATTTGGCCTGAACGGCATACGAGGCTAGCAGCACAGCTGTTTCGGGTGGGCAGTAGATGTCATCGTTTAGGATGGCCTCTTTGACCTGCAGGGGGGGTGGAGGCAGTGTGTGTGTGTGTGTGTGTGTGTGGGGGGGGTGATGGGGGGTGGCACACGGCTTATCAGCGCGACACAAATTCAACCCTGACTGTTTCACAACAGAAGCCACAGCTGAAGCTGTAGCCATAGTCACAACCTTTGCACGACCTCTGGCAACCCCACCCCAACAGCTCTTCGCACCCAGGAAATGAGAAAGCAATTCTCAACTAAAACAAAAAAAGGCAATCCACACCTCGAAAAATACTGTATATATAGCACAACCAATCACACCCAAAACAAGACTCTTTTTTTTCAATCTTTGAAAAGCAAGCATTTATATTAACCTTTTTTTCTCTGCTTGTTTAAATACAAAAATGTGGGGGAAATAAGCAATATCTTGTAAAAAACCTTTTTTACATTCCATGATACACATCACAAGCTAACAAGCAAACAAGAATAGCCTGACTTCCCCTACACGTCTTTTTTAGAACTCAGAGAAACAACTTTCCTTCTGGCACAGGGAGGCTAAAGCGTACCTGGCCTACAGAGGCTAACGCGCACCTGGCGTACGGAGGCTAACACACACATGGCATAAAGATTCTAATGCGCACCTAGCATATGGAGGCTAATGCTAATGCTAATGATTACCTACCTGCAAAAAGAAAAGTCTTTGGGTGGCCTCCTGGATGAGCTCTTCAGAGACATCCTCGGGGTAGAACTTTGCCCGAAATTTGAACAGCAACGGGCTCTCCTTCCTCACGTCCTGGGCCGTGACCTGGTGATTTAAGGTCAGATGATGGAAGAAGTGTTAGTAGTGTTAAGTCTTCATATATCTCTTCACATATCAAGTTGTCAATAAGTGATCATTTTCCTATTACTCAATTAATAACAATGTACCAAAATATTGAAATATTGAAAAGTTTGTTGAATTGACATTCAGTTTCAACATTACAAATGCAAAAACAGTGACATGGCCTATTATCTTTATGTCAGGTAACTTGTGACTTGCTAGTAAATCAACTATTGTCTCACTCATACTGTACACTGTACATGATGGTACACAGAAAAATACAACGCCAACGAATACACGTTTTGATGCTAATATAGTCTTTGACATCTTTTTATTAAGGAATGTCAGTATGAGCAAAATGCATATAGGGTGATTAATTAATTGTGACTTTTTTAAATGAAGATTAATTATAAAATCAATTAATTGTCTCTTCCCTAACGCCAATTGCCTTGCTTTACTCTATCTCCAGATTGAGAGTATAATTTGCAGCCCATATAGGTCTTCTCCAAGATAATTGTTTTGAATGTTTTGATTAATGTGGCAGCTGAATATCCACCCAGATCTAATGAAATGTTCAGATGAAAAAAGCTACCAGTAACTCATAACAAGACAGTTCACATATGCGCCTTTCTGCAACTCTCTGGAATGTCTAGTGCATGGCAATAAAACACGCTGCGCTGAACAAAGAGACAAAGATATTAAGTTTTAATCAGAGATGTTTTCCAGTGATGTATTGCACTCCAGATAAACTGTGACAACTCGGAGTCGTCTGCAAGTTAAGCTGTTTCTGGGCAACGCTTTCCTCACCTTCTTGTTGAGCTTCAGCCATGTTGAAAAGCCCTTGGTGTCCTGATACTGCAGCCCGAAAAACCACACCTCTCGCAGACCAATGGTCTTCACCACCTAGGCAAGGTAGAAAGTACACATGAAGCATAAATGTTAAACAATATAAACCATAAACAACCATAAATGTTTACACGAACCATCCAACCACATACAAACATTTTTTCATGTCATTACAGTTTCCATGTCATAACTACTCAACTTTATTAAGGCGATATGCAACATAACATGACAGGAATAGTTGCACTTGGTTAATTTTGGTTCATCCTAGCGTCGCTTGGAAACTGACTTTCAAACCAGTGTAGTGACTTATGACATGGAAGATGTGTAGCATTTTGTTTGGAGGAGACTGGGATGTGACAGGCACACAAAAGTAAACAGCCTATGATTAAAACACTAATTTGCAATAACATCATGCAATCTTTGGCATGTGTTGACAACAACTAGATTTGAGTTGAAAGGAATAATCAAGAATAGACAAATTAGAATTGTGGTAACACTTGTCTCTGTTCATTTTGTCAGGCTTTCTTGAAAGATAAAAACACAAACAAGCATGTTGGATATGTGGAGCTGAACAAATATGTCGGCACATAACTGTGAGAAATCAATATCACATCAATCAATATCACAATATCAATACTCAGTATCACTCAATATCAATAAACTCAACACACACACACACACACACACACACACACACACACACACACACACACACCATCATTATCATCATCATTCTTATCATCATCATCATCATCATCATCATCTGCTGTGGAAAGAATTTGAACACAAGGAACACTAAAAATATCTGCCCACTCAAAATAACAGTT
The DNA here is from genome assembly GCA_030264315.1 of Sardinella tawilis. NCBI lineage: Eukaryota > Metazoa > Chordata > Actinopteri > Clupeiformes > Clupeidae > Sardinella > Sardinella tawilis. The sequence continues at coordinate 9,897,681 of JASCQY010000388.1, read as the reverse complement.
AAATAAACTTCAAGTTCATATAACCCAAGGTCTGGTCAGTTTGGGTACACCAATCTTTTTTACGATGACGTTGTACAGAAAAGACACACACACACACTCACACATACACGCACGCACACACATACACGCACGCACACACACACAAAGCCATTTGCGGCAGCCCACACACTCCTCTGGCCTCTTCATCAGCCAGACTAGAGCAGCACGCCTTTCAATATTCCTTTCATCACATATACTCGAAATTCAATTTAACGGTATGTGTGAGGGACGAACTAAGCCCCACGGTGGTAATCTAATCATTGTGTTGTGCATTTCCTCTCAGCGTTGGCTTGGCTTTTGCAAAGCACAAGAGAGATGAACTCACCACAGACTCTGAGTCCTTAAAATCCCCATGGGATTTTGATGGGCATAACAATCAATCAGGACTCCCCCCAAATACCTCATTCAGGCCGACTACTTCTCTTTTTCAGTCTCACTAAAACAACCTCCCCAGAGTAAGTTCTGAGATACTAGTTTTGTTTGGTGAATTCTGGAAATCAATGTTGGGAAAAAAACAAACCTTGCATAATTTAATCCCCCATCAGTGAAATGGAGCTCTCTAATGTCCTTTCTCAGGCCTTGTTCACGTGTAGCCAGGTATTTATGAATGGATATAGCCTAGTTTTCTCCTCACTATTTAAAAATAACTCCATCTACACAATACTCAAAAAAGAGCCGGGAAGTCAAATACGTCAAACTAATCGGTAGCCAAACAGAGGTCTGAAAACAGAAGATGGACCGTCATGTCACAATGCTAAAACTCAGGTTTCCCCCTGCACAAGTAGTCACTAAAGCTGGAGTTTTCAGAAATCTCCACTCTGACCGGAAATTTTTGGAAGTAGCCCATTCACACACCTTGATAAATACTTGTGCGAATCGAACCGCGTTAGTGCGTGTTCGCGCAATAAAAAAGGACCTTTCATTTAGTGCCTCGGGATCCCCTTCTTTTTTCTGATAGCCCGTTTCAGTGACTGAAACCTCTATTTATGTGTAAACACTAGATGAAAACCACTAAAAAGTAGCCATTTTTATAAATACCTCCTATGTATATGTACAAGGCCTTACTCAGGGATCTGCTAACAAAAAACAAAAGCACATCTGTTTATAAACGTTATGAACTTTCATGACAGAGGTCTTCAATGTTTCTTTAAATATTATGTCACTTCCACATACTGTGCGGTATGCCTATTATTCTCAGCCATTACTACTTCATCATAAGGCACCATTCCATCTGTTCATCTTTAACATTCACTTGGTCAGCACCACCACACCTTATAATTCTATGACATGGTTCAGCTTTCCTGGTGTGCAGAATTATGGGGTCTTTTGTCTAGGTTTGAAATAGGGTCTGAAAAGACGAGGGGAGAGAAGGTGAAAATTAATGGAAATTAATAAATAAGGAATGGATAAATGGAATACAAAATGAGCACTGGCTGGAGTTGGAAGTGAGACCATAATCCCCTGTGGCTAGATGGCAATTTTGAGGGGAAAATTTTTTATTTCTTCGAGCATATGCCAACAATGTCCTTAGCTATAGAGCTGAATCATTGAGCATTACAGGTACCATGGAACTCTGTAACCACATGAAACCATGTATGCACAAACAAGATTCATGCATGCATGGACATGCACTCGCACAAACACACACACACACACAGTATGAGGTAATAACACAGTATCAGCATCAACATGCTATTAGAAGCTGTCTGCAGAACAACTATGCATGCATACACGCACGCACACACACACACACACACACAAATCCCATTGAAAATGTAATAATCTACAATTCAGAGGGGAAATGGCTGTCAATGTACTAATCTGAGGGATATGATATATAAACAATCTTACTGTGCTTTCAGTTTAATTTCTCTATGCCCCATTCAGTTAGCATTAGTTATCTGTTTGTTATTAGGGCTATGTTGCATCAAATTTTCTGGTTCTTTTGCCAAGAGACAGCATTCTTTGACCTGGAACGAGAGGGCTATTGACTGATTCACACTGATTCACAGATTTCTCCTCTCCTTTAGGACCTATCCCTATCCTTCAGACTTTCCATGCCTGAACGTGCAATGTTTGTTTTGACAGATATACTGTATGACATCATTCAAAGGTTCATAGACCTGCCGTGTAGTGTTCTCCATGATCCGTGCAGATGGCTGATTTTTTTATTCTCCAGTGTAATTAATTCACTCTTGTGAGTCTGAAGACTATTCATATCAAACAGTTCATCAAAAATAGTTTGTCATATCATGCAATTCCTTCAAATAAGGCACTGAGACACACCTGATCAAAGAGCTGTTTGCCTGTGGTGTTGGGCTGGATGGCGAACTCCAGCTCTGCATCCATTGTGGTCACGCGCACACTGATCTGTTGGAAAAGGACAAAAACAAAGGAGACACTGAAATCACAAACATAAAACTTTAACAACACCATTTGAATTTTTTACAATGATTTTTTTAATATCTCGTCATCCATAGAGAAAACATGGGATACATTAAAGCCTCTTGACAAACATGACAATACAGGTATGTCTTCAAGATGATTCATGTTTTAGCTGTGCTAATATCTAACAAACCTTATTTACTGCTGTCTCAATACGCTGAGGATATATCCTAAAGGACATGTGAGGAGGTAAAGCAATATTGTGAACTTTCCTATGGTCTGAGTATTGCTATGTTTCTTTCAGTTTGATTTTTGGGCTTGTTGCTGGGACTCAGTTGCCATAGAGATAGAACTTTGGAGAGGCTGCTGTCTCCAATCCAGGAGGGTTGGACTCCACAGGTCCTGTGTGTGTTGACCCTTAGAAATTTTACCTAAATGACTTTCTGTCACCTTGGCTACAAATTCAGCTTGCCATGCCCCTCATGGTCTATCATATAGGCTATCTGTGTAGCCTACAATGTACATCTATTATGCAATGCAAATGTAAAACTATAATAAGTTGTGGTAGCAAACACACACACACACACACACAGGGTTGAATGGATTTCAAAGGAAATGCAGAAAGGGAGAGGAGGTTTATGGAGCCTGGCACACTCATCTACAACGAGAGAATGATTGATTATGCGGTGGAACTTTGGTTAAGAGATAACACAATTGAAGGAAACACAAGGAGAGACTGGAAAGGGAGACCACAGCAGCACGCTACTGGTGTGTTTGCTTTAGGTAGAGGAAAGATAGAAGTTATGGAGGGAGGCAGGGGAAGGGCTAACAAACAACAACAACAAAAAAAAGAAGAAAATTTGGAGGAGAAAAGAGCCCTAGAAATATTTTCACTCCTATAAACGATGAAAGACAAAGAAGCTATATCAGTGTTGTATGCTTCATACATTTCAGAGTTCCTCTGCTCTCTCTCTCTCTCTTTCTCTCTCTCTCTACTACAGGAAGTTGCCACATCCTCTCAACTTCGTCTGCCCTTGTTGAGTTAACATCCTGTTACCCATGCATCACTCATCCTATCAGAGCACACAAGAAGCCATTTTAGAGCGGACGCCTATAGTTTTAACCCAACTAAAACTAAATCCTGTGCTGCGTTGAGCATAAACGTTTAGTTGCTATAGTTACGCTTTCACATTTCAAAACAGTGGTGTGCATTTACTAAATCCGCAAGTTCACACAAGTCTATATGACAGTGTTTATGCACATTATCCATTATCTTTTTGCCTGTTTTTGTATTGCAGAATGCAGCTCTCTCCATTTTGTGTGTGTGTGTGTGTGTGTGTGTGTGTGCATGTGGCTAGGTTTGTGAGTGAGAGCAAGAGAGAGAAGGGGGAGAGAGAGAGAGAAGGGGGAGAGAGAGAGAGAGAGAGAGAGAGAGAGAGAGAGAGAGATTGTGTTGTGTGTGCCTGTGGCTGTGTGTGTATGTGTGTGTGTGTGTGAGGAGGGGGCAGTAAATAGCTGAGCCGGGCAGAGTGCCCCCCCCCTCCTGTTGGAACCACAATGCACTGCTTTATTCACCAGCTGTGATGCTGATTAGCGCCCGCGTTCTTTCCCCTTTGTGTAAGCAGGGCCTCTCTCTCTCTCCCTCTCTCTCCCTTTCTCTCTCTGTCTCCCTGTTTCCCTCTCTCTTTATCCTCCTTCACCCTCCTCTCTTTCTCATCCCATCTCCCTCATTTCTCATTTCTTGGTCTTCTACAACCCTGTATTCATCCTCCTTATCCTCCAAGCATGTTTTTAAATGGTTTTGTGCTACTGTACATCTAATGGCAGAGTTACATAATCTTTTTGTAACCTCATCCCCCTCATGTGGAACCTCACAGAGTCTGTCTGACCAAGATGACGTGTCACAATTCACCTGTAGTTCCCGTGGAAGTAAGAACAACAGCTTCACTGTAAGCAAAATTGCTACATAATATAATATTTGAAATCGTTAGGAGAGAAAAGACTGCGCGTCCGAGGCCGTGGGGAGAAGATCCTGGCTTTAAGATGAATCTCAAGTTTTCTCTTATTAGAACAAATTGACGCAGTTTACACAACACATGGGCAAGGATCTACACTTCCCCAAGCCTATCCTAATACGTTACAGACTATCTGGGATCCACTCCAGTGCAGTAAGTGACTCATAATGGGCCCTGGCCCTCCTGACCATGCGCTATTTCGATAGGCTTGCATCAGATTTTTGGACAGACGGCACTATTACGCCATTCCCTAAAACAATCACTTCTCGTCCACGTCGGGGCCAGCCAGTGAAGCTGTTTTCGATCTCTGTTAAGCCCTGGTACTTTTTCCACATTTTCCACAACCCATCTCTTTCCCTTTCCCTTTCTCCGTTGCCTTTTCTAACAGTCACCATTCAGGCCAGCAGTAACATTTATCTGCATGGTTTGGCCTTCTGGCAACCCGTCAGGAGAGCTTGTGCGTGAAGTGACTTCTCGGGGTAAAAATAGTTCATGGCGACATGAAAAAGGAACCAAGAATGCTCAGTTCTACCGTGTAAGGGTGTGTCCCTACAGCGCAGAACGCAGTGTGTTTTGCCGATTCTATTTTAAGAACAATTGCTCAGCCCTCCGACTGCAGCTCCAGGGCCTCCCGGGGATGACAGGGGATGGCTGTTTCCATTTAGACTCGTTCATCACCAAACCTCACCTTCCCGACTTAAACCTGGCCACGAGACAGCATATTAAATCTACCATGCGGTTTAAAAATATCATCTTTATGTGTTGTTAAGGTAAAAAAAAAAAAAAAGTCCCTAAAAAGTCCCCCTGGGTGGATCATGTCTCCCATCTTGATAAACATGATAGTGCAAATTTTGAACATGTACTTTTAGTGCGTAAGCACCCAGGGGAACACCCTGTCTGGGAGACTGCCCTTGAGGAAAACAGAGGCGCGTATTTGGTGTTAACACTGTGCTTAACACAGTAAAAGCTCCAGACACTCCAGTGCATGTGGTGTGTGCAGCCTTTTAGCTCATGTGATCATTAACATTATTTTTCATGAGCTGAATTAGTAACTTTGCTAATATTTCTCATAAAGCCCCGGCTCGTGTATGCAAATTGTGTACCAAAAGGAAGTTATAATGCAGCTTACTGCAAATTTGCTCGCCCAACTGTGAGTGCTTAACAGACTCGCCAATGTGAACTATCACATTCTCTCGACGTTGGTGACAGTTTCAAACCGTCCGATGGAAACCACCAAACACTTGATGGCTTGCTTTCAAACCGCATCTGTACAGACAGCACATCAAGTATACCCCGACCCAGATTACAGTTCCTGTCCTTAATCTGAGCTATGATGTTACTATGTGCATACTGGTCTGTGTGTATAAAACACCAAAAAGTAGAACAAATGTCTTTTGATGGCAAGTTAAACCTGTGACCCTATTGTTCAAGTAACTCTGGAATAGCCAATTATAATTAAATTATTAATTATTAATAACTACAATGTAATTGCCCCTCTTATCTTTATGTCTACTCTTGGTGACAATTACTACTTGATCACTACAATAGAGAAATGAGTCTACTCTCTACCAACACACACACACACACACAAACACACATCCGGGCCTTCTCTTCCCAGACACAACCTCTTCACCGCACCCAAAATAGACCTCTCCTGATCTTAAGTGCTTGGTTCAATCAGCTGCTTAAAATATTCCCTGTTTTTTTCCAGGGAACACATGCTTGAAATAATGAGGTGGGTGCAAAACTGAGAGCACCTGATCGCTTTAATGAAACCATCTGGTAAATGCCGTGGGATTGATGGTGGTGGCTATAAATACAATACTCTAGATTTGATTGGATACCTCTGGTAAAAAGTGCCATTAGCTTCCACTTTCTTGTTTGTTGTCTTTTGTATATTCACACTCTAAATAGTATGGAATATTTTTCAGCCATCAGGATTA
>JASCQY010000388.1:9876494-9887327 GCA_030264315.1 Sardinella tawilis | reverse complement strand
GTGTGTGTGTGTGTGTGTGTGTGACAGAGAGAGAGAGAGAGAGAGAGAGAGAGAGAGAGAGAGAGAGAGAGAGAGAGGAAGACAAACACAAGAAATGGGTGTAGTTAGCAAATAAGAATATTTTCTATTATCCAGCCATTGCACAAAAAAAGCCCTCTGGAACTGGATTAGGACCAAGCATTGATAAATGTACCGTAGGCTCTAGTATTAGCCCAAATCTAGTGATAAAATGTAATGAATATCTGCTTCACTTCACCTCATTCTCTTCACTTTATGTACATCAGTTGCAGATGAAGCTGTTGTTGGGTTGTTAAACCACAGGGGACATAAACCCAGCGGGAAATCATAAATAGCTTTTCAGATTGAAATAAAAACTTCAGCATCTGACAATGGGGCCGGGTGACCTTGGCTCAAGACCAGGCTGGTTAGGCCAGACCAGGCTTGTACTCGCTTCCTGTGTCTGAGGAAAAACTTTTACAAATCCTGCTTGAGCAAACAAAACACCCACCAGTACACTAGTTCAGACATCTTTTGCCACTCTCTTATCAACATAAGAGGATATTACAAAGGTGAGAAAGTTGGGTAAAAGTTCAAAGTTAGGCCTACTGCTCTGCCAGTAACAGCTCTGGCAGCAAGTGAAATTTGATTTAAGGGTAGCTAACTTGTCGTAGCCTTTAAGCCAATCTAAACTAGAACTAAACATCTAGTTCAGGGGAGTGCTGGGCTACTCCTGCAATGAACATTTCCTATGCAATATTTTAATTAAAGGAGTGTGATAAGATAAAATGTCAGGGCACGCGCGTGGCAGTGTGGGCTGCGTCCCTACGCGCGCGCACATGCGCATCCATCTTCACACGCAAACTAGGCTACTGCAAATTCAGCTATCGCGTAGCCTAGTAGTGGACAAATGGAAAATTGCCCGGTGCTGCGCAATAAATTCCTTCCGGTGTAGCCTATCACTTGCATTAAGCATGAGGAAAGCTAGAAGTTAAGCCTAATTCATTAAGCACATTTAAATCTCGTTATGCCAGATTAGTAAACGATGAAAGACAGGCTTGCTCTGATGAAAGCCAGATTGTCCGCCATTCGCAACGCAAGAACAGACTGTAGCCTCCTTGACTCATCTCGTTCAACTTCACAATAATGAGCCAATCACATTTGAGATAGGGGGATTCTCACAGCCGCCTAGCTTGTCACCGAGTAACGGTTTTAGACTCACAAAACAAGCATTCTACTTTCACTGATTAAGATTGCAACAGATAGGCTACATGAAACGGAAATAAAAGTCTACATTGTTGCAGGCAACACAAAGAGAAAAAGGCAACATAAAAACTCATTAAATACGGATTAAGAATCATCCATAAAATAGCCTCCACAGTCGCTGTAACAGACAAGAAGAATATAATATGAAAAAGTAGGCGCTGAGTCCTATAAAATGATAGAAAAATCTGTCTATTTTTCAACTAGAAAATCTGGTTTGTTAGGCCTGTTTCAGAACTTTTATCAAAGTTTTGGAGGACGGTCTGCCTCACTCACGCATCAAAAATCTAAGCTTTGTGTTCTCCCGGCTTTATCATATCAATACAAGGATTTAAGAGATAGCCTACAAAAATTAGGCTACTGGCTTAACAAAAGAAGGAAGCAAACTGTTTTCCAGAATAAATATGTAAACTACTTACCGTCTTCGGCATTTTGTCTGTCTTTTCTGATTCAGCTCACTGATGTCAGCAACTAAAGAGATAGGCTATAATGGAGTCAACAAAAATAGAAACTTTTTCCCATCGGATAGAAACAGAAAAGTCGACTATCACCACCCTAAAGTGGGAACTTAACCCTACCCAGACCGATCTAGCCCAATATTACGATTTTTGCTATGCTTTGTTTCACGCTGAAGTGGTAACGTTAGCCCAGTGCTTGATTTCCTGCTAACGGAACTGAGTTTGAAAACCACACCCAGGCCGATGGAGACATAGTAGAGCGGGTATCCCACAGACTCCGCCTGTATTGTCAATGGCCCGTTATGCCTTTGTCAAACAGACAGAACGTGAGCGGCCCGTCACGAATTCCTCTGGATGGATGGAGACGTGCAGCGGGGATATCCCACTCATTTCCAGACCTGACGTAATACCCTGTTCTGAGAAATGCAATTGACTTTAACACAAAATGAGTCAATAGACAACTTAAACATCCAGCTAACAATGGCTTGTTATATTTCTTAAAAAAATATTGAATGGATGTAGACCCATTATATAAAGGAGTGTGAAAATCGCATAGCTTTATCAGTGTGGATGTGTGTCAGTGGTGATCATGGGTGGTTATGTCTTCCAAGGTTCTAAAACAGATGGCTTGTATAGGCCTGCCTGTGGTTGATAAAATTATTTATGCTTTGTAGGCTTCTGCATTCTCTCCCTCTCTCGCTTTCTCACACAGAGAGAGAGAGAGAGAGAGAGAGAGAGAGAGAGAGAGAGAGAGAGAGAGAGAGATAGCCTATAGGCTAACCTGGTTTGCAAAGTCTGGCACTTTCGATTGGTTAATGTTTCCAATCCAGCACTAATGGGAACAGACTTTGTGTTAAGTTTGAAGTCATTGGTCCAGCCTCAACAATATTGTTGATCAGGGATTAATTTCTTTCCCACTTCACCACTTTGCAAACTTTGCTGGCAATCTGGATTAATATATTCCTAATTTATCTTCTTAAAAGGTACAGTGTTGGCTTGTAAGATTGACGTTGGCATCTGCTATATAAACAATCCAAATGTTTTCAGTTTTATTAGGCCTATAGCCTAAGTTTTTTTTAAAAAAAACCTTCCACTTGTAAAATTAATTGCATGTCTCAGTGTTATCTGGGTAAAAAGTGACATCACATTGTTGACCCCAAGCTGTTGTCACAAATAGACACCATCAGTATTGCTCTTCCTCACTTCTCTGATTGTCATTTCAATTTTGTACACTGTCTTCCTGATTTACAGTGTGCTCGGGTTATAGTTGAAAAGGCTGAACAGAAAAAAATGAAGGGATTTTCTATAGTTTTTATAAAAACAATTTCATACGTACAGTATAAGGCCAACATGTTTTATGGGGATCATTTGAAGGTCCTAAAACATTAAAATAATATATAATAATAATATTTTGACATAATTAATAAAAAAGCACAAACTGTCAATGTTCAAATGATGTGTATAGATAAATGCATTCATTCATGTCCGACTAATCATAGCAAAGTAAAAATGCCGAGAGATTTTCAAATCAAATTTCAAAGAATAAAATATTGACTCTCAGAATCAGAGTCTAAACCATCTTAAATATAAATCATTAAGATGAGAGAAAGACTGGCTTTTGCGATGGATTACTTCAATCTGAGGTTAAGCTCGTGAACACCTATCATAGCTCACTTCTCTGAAGTGCAATCAACAAATGCACCAGACTCTTTTTGCTATATGCAAAGAGTCTGGACACTCTTGATAGGCATATTATTATGCTATGGGTGGGCACTTTGTTTGAACTAACCTATTGCCTTCACTTCAGATTGGATGTTGGGAAATCTAGTCAAGTAAACTGAAGACTGAAAATCAAGTCTTACTAAAGCCTGCCTCCATCGCATCAGGAGTAAAAGCAGGTTGATTGGCTCTCCATCTTAGGCGAAACAAAGTGCAAATAGACCTGATGGCCATGCTGAAATGCAGAGCAGAATAAATCACTCTCAGATCAGGATGTTTTCCTGAAAGAAGTAGTAACAGAAAATGACACGTGGGAGACCCGCTTTGCTGTGTTTGTCAAATTTATCAGAAACAATGGTTGAGTAGGCTACATTACAGAAGGAGTTGCATGGGTTAACCAAAAATGCACAATGTAGGCCTACTGTGAACACCTACCTACCTGTAGGGCTAACGTATAGGCCTTTGGCTTATTTTTTCCAAGCAAATTTCCAGGCAGGTTATCCTATACCTTTCCATACAGAACGGTGAGGTTTTTCCCCATTATAGTCAGGTTAATTTGACATCAAAATATTTAAATTACCTCCACAATGGGTTCTATGCGCTTTGCTGACGAGTCACCCAAAGTGCATGTTTCTTCCACACCAGTAGAGGCAGAAGTACCCCTGCCGTAATGTGGTGAATGGACGAATCAGTCGCTTTAGTATGACGTAGTTTTGTGATAACGACAGAGAGGCGCTACAAACAGCGCTGCACGAAAATTACTCTTATAGCTAACAAGCTCCAAGTAGCCGTGAGAGATATTTGAGAATCATGGGCCGAGAGTCAAGGTAAGCGAAGCTTTAATGGTTTAACTGGAATGCTAAATTTAAGGCTCGTATTTAGCCGATTACATAGCCGTGCGACGTATTTCTAACGTTACCCAAGTTCGCAATGCTGGATAGCTAACCTTAGCGTTGCATTTTCGTTTTGTTTTGGTAGCAATGCCAACATAACTTCACCTCCTTTTGGTGCTTTAAATAATCATCTTGAAAGATAACTACATGGTCCAGAGATAAAGTTATCTGTGTTATTAAGGCCCCGAAAATGATATCAGCTAAAGTTAACTAAAATATTTCTGAAGTTAACGTTAGCCACGAGGAAGCATTGTTGACTGCAACATCGAAGGCTGACATTAGCCGTCTAGCTGTATGTATACCGTATATATCAATTTGTGTCCTGTTTGTACATAAGACAGTTAAGAGGCAAAATATCCTTAAATGGCTTATATACGGTATAGTCATTGATTTGGACAAGTAATATACAAGGTTTCACGTCATGTATGGATCTTCTAACCACCATGTAGAGTTGCCATGAATTCAGCTCCAACATTCGTGTGAGAAGTCAACAGACCAAGATCACATCTTCTCTTATTTCAGGCATTACAGGAAGCGCTCAGCATCAAGAGGTAGGTCGGGAAGTCGATCAAACAGCCGCTCTCCCGACAAACGCTCAAAGAAGGATGAGAGAGCTGGTTCCAGAAACCGAGACCGCAACAGGAGAGAGCGGTCTCGAAGTAGAGACCGCCGAAGGTCCCGGTCAAGAGACCGGAAACGTCCTCGGTAAGACAATACAACATTTCTGTTACGTGTCTAATCTCAATCTTCGAGCCATAATCAGATGCGAAATGTTCACTGGTCTTTTGCTTCCCTTTCAGGCGATCCAGGAGTCGAGAGAGACGTAGATCTCGGAGCAGGGAGAGGAGGAGGTCCAGGAGTAGGAGCAGGAGTCGAGGACGGCGGTCGCGATCAGCAAGCCCCAGTAAAAGTAGAAAAACGGAGGACAGGTATGTACACTATGCATACTTTTCTATTGTGATGCTTACCTGAGCATTGCACAATTGAATTGAGTGTCAGTTGTATTAGTCTTGTCTGATTATTCTTCTTTTTGCATTTAGCAAAGAGAAATCAAGCAATGGAGATTCAACGAGTGAAAAGAAAAAAGTAAAGGAAGAAAAGGAGGAAGAGAAGGTTGAAGATGTAAGTTTTGTGTGGAAATGCATTTGACCTTTTAACAAGATTTCAAATTTGCTGTGTTTTTGTCTTTGTTAAAAAAAAAAAAACATACATACTGCCTACCAGAGACACTCTTCTGGCTATTAAGTCTTTCAGTTTATTACAGACAATCATAGGCTAATGCTCTTGATATGATGTTCGTTAATATATGACATACGTGACATTGCATCTTGCAGCAAGACTTTGATCACAACACCTTAGAGGAAGAAATGAGGAAAAGAAAAGAACGTGTTGAGAAATGGCGTGAGGAGCAGAGAAAGAAAGCCATGGAGAATATTGGCGAGATCAAGAAGGAGCTTGAGGAGATGAAGCAGGGAAAAAAGTGGAGCTTGGAGGATGATGACGGTAAGAAAAAAAAAAGGGAGCGGCTGTGAATAATGCTATTTATTCATGATCTATAACGCTATTCAGACATTATTGATCCCAAATCACAGATTGCATTGGCTTTTCTTAGAGGCAGAGCTGTGATCAAGTTATCATGTTTGATGCATAATTGATGATCTAGTTTCTTCAGCCTTTTAGCCATCATGGTGTGTCGACCATTTTGCCAGCAGCCATTTTGTCACCACTAGCTGACTAGCTGTGACTAATGTTTCTATTAGTTGACTAGATGATTGCTGTTCTGGAACATCTAACTGGCATGAGAAAATTATCACAAATCTGTGGCACTCAAAAAGGATACATTTAATAAAAAGTGATTAATCATGCCTATGCACTCTACTCAGTGTGTGTGACCGGAGCTTGTATTTTGAGCAGACGATGATGACGAGACCCCAGCCCCACCAGAGCAAGAGGAGGAAGAGAAACCCCAGGTGAAGGAGGAGGAGGAGGAGGAGGAAGAGGAGAAGAGCACGGCCATGGAAGAGGAGCCTGATGAGGAGGTGGACCCTCTCGATGCCTACATGGAGGAGGTGAAGGAGGAGGTGAAGAAATTTAACATGGGCACCATGAAGGGCAAGAACGACAAGGTGAGTGGATACAGAGGAGCATGGTTGACGTTAGTTTGTATCCTATCGCAATTTTCCATAGCATGAAGAATTTGCTTATCTCTGGTAGTAAAGATTTTGTTGTCTTTTTTGTTTTCCTCTATTTGACTAACAAGCGCTCCTGTATTGTTTTCTACTGGTTTACTGCCAGAAGGGTGGGATGACGGTGACAAAAGTGGTAACTGTTGTTAAGACGAAGAAGATGCCTCATACAAACAAGAAGAAAGGAGAGCTGATGGAGAATGACCAGGATGCAATGGAGGTATGCTTCTTGACTTCATCTGTATTAGTGGATCGATGTGGATTTATCGAGGAGTCTCAGCTTAGAGCATAAATTCTTAAAATTGGTACATTCTGAATTCAAATGAAACCGTAAAGTAGGGGAACCCAAATATGGAGTTTATGTTTATCTCCTCTTGTTTGTTTTCACAGTACTCCTCAGAGGAAGAGGAAGTGGATCTGCAGACAGCTTTGACTGGTTTCCAGACGAAACAACGAAAAGTGCTGGAACCCGTCGACCACCAGAAGATCCAGTATGAGCCATACCGCAAGAATTTCTACGTGGAAGTCCCAGAACTGGCCAAGATGACGCCCGAAGGTACGCCCTGTGGTCTTACATAGGTGTTTTGTTACTTGATGGACATCTGTATAACCACAACAAATAATGTAGTAAAATAATGTGAGTTGTTTGACTAGATGGTGAAATCTTCAGTATAACATCAGTCATGATTAATTAAATTGACCTGCTGTGTACTATATTTTGTCACATGAGCTTGACTGTTTTGACAATGATTGTATCCTACAGAGGTGAATGTGTTCCGTCTGGAGCTGGAAGGAATCACAGTAAAGGGGAAGGGCTGCCCAAAGCCCATCAAGACTTGGGTGCAGTGCGGCACCTCAATGAAGGTCTTAAATGCTTTAAAGAAGTAAGTGACCTCATTTGCCTTCACCACTTACTAGAATCATTCTATTGGTTTAGACTCAATGACTGTGGTTACATGTGCAGCAAATTCGGAAATTAGGTCAACAGTCTGGTTAAAACAAGATCCTGAATATTCCGTTTACATGTGTAGTGTGCTACGGGAATATTTCCATTCACATGTCAGTCGCTATGTTCTGATTAGGTCACCAGCGTAACCTAGAAGTTGCCTTATTGGCTGCATCATACCAATTGAACATGCGCACATGCGAAAAAACGCTCCGGTAAGGAGCACTTTCCGATTGAGGTGTACACATGACCCTGAATTCCATTTCATTCAGGGATAACCCAGGGGGTTCATTCATTTTTTTTTTATAAGCCGGAATATGGGAAAATTCAGAATGAATAAAGAGTTTACATGGCTTGCGTGCACACAAATATCGCCAATATTCCATTCGAAACAGGAACATTACCTGCATGTAAACATAGTCGGTGTGTACAGTTACATGTGCAGCAATTTCAATATCAATGTCAATATTCTGGTTAAAATAAGATCCTGAATATTCCGTTTAGTGTAGTGTGCTAAGGGTATATTCCCATTCACATGTCAGTCGCTATGTTCTGGTTAGGTCGCCAATGTAGCCTACGAGTTGCCTTATTGGCTGCATCATGCCAATTGTACATGCGCACCTGCGAAAAACCGCTTCGGTAAGGAGCACTTTCCCTGAACCTTGAATTCCGTTTAATTCAGGAATAACCCAGGGGGTTCATTTGGGTTTTATAAACCGGAATGTGGCTGAATTCGTAATGAACTAAGAGTTTACATGGCTCACGTGCATACCGAATATTTCCATCATTCCGTTTAAAACAAGAAAATTGCCTGCATGTAAACATAGTCATTGACTGTTGAGGTGGATGTCTATGCATTTTTATGCTACTTTGTGTGTGATTGGCTGGTTAGTTTGTTTTTAGTAAGTTTTTCGTCAATTGACACTAAAGATGTTGACTGACATGCTGTCTTTTGCACAGGCACAGCTATGAGAAGCCCACTCCCATTCAGGCTCAGGCTATTCCAGCCATCATGTCTGGTCGAGACATGATTGGCATCGCCAAGACCGGCAGTGGGAAAACCATTGCTTTCCTCCTACCCATGTTTCGCCACATCATGGACCAGAGGCCCTTGGACGAAGGAGAGGGGCCCCTTGGTAAGCCTGTCTGCCAGTAGACTATATTTAGTGTCTTTTGTTGAAAGTCATGGATTCACCACAATGTTTTAATATACTGTAAATATCAATAAACATTTTTTTTGTGATCAAAAAGAAACACTGATGAACATTAATATAAACTTAATCTTAATACATTGTTTTGTCGTTGCTGTCCGTAGCCGTTATCATGACACCTACACGAGAACTGGCCCTGCAGATCACCAAAGAGTGCAAGAAGTTCTCCAAGCCCCTAGGTCTCAGGGTGGTGTGTGTGTATGGAGGCACAGGCATCAGTGAGCAGGTATGTTCATGTTTTTAAGTTGGTACCGTTCATAAATAAATGAATTCACAAATTCATATTTTTGATATGCTAGAGTGATGATTGAAAAGGGCACACACAAATAAAATTTGCCCTGACTGAAAATATGAAAATAAGTGGTTTGTTTTTAAGTCCAACCACTTTGAACCACTTTGCACCATCACACATGGTGAATATCTGTCACCTCCTCAATCCTTATTGCATTCTTTTTCTCTCCATCACTTGGTATTAAATGGATGTGCAAGCATAACCCCAATTTGATTGGTTCTGTGTTTGAGACAGATTGCTGAGCTGAAGAGGGGAGCCGAGATCATTGTCTGTACTCCAGGGAGAATGATTGACATGCTGGGTGCCAACAGCGGTAAGCATTTTTGCTTGATGTTTTTGAACTCACTCTGTAGTGTCAGTGTTCATCTATATTTGTGTGTCTGGTATTTGTTGCAGATCACAATGAGAAGCTAATAAAAGCAATCAGTTAATCAGTGTACTCTGATAATTGTACATTGATTAATCTGGATTGGTTGGGTTCTGTTCTTAGGCATTTGCTTTAGAAGTCTGACAGAAATGATAATAATAAAAAAAACAAAACAAAACACGTATAATCCTGTTAGCATTAATCATGCTCGTTTGTTTGTCAGACTGTCTTGTTTCTCTTTGACGCATTGAAACCCATACTATTAACTAAACTTTCCGCATTATTTGACTACTTTGGAAACGTGACCTGTAGCCTTACGAAGTGCCTGAAGAAACTATGCCAACCAGAGGTAGGTGGAGACACTTCTGAAGGGTCAGCCTTAAGCCTGCTAGTGCACTTCCATTTCAGCGCAGGGAAAGGCAAAATGAAATGTTTTCTGTGTTTAGAGAGGGGAGACTGATGGCGCATGGTAGAGCACGTTATTCAATCTTCCACACATGCGAGGTAATCTGTGATATGTTTCCTTCGTAGGTGAAAAGGCGGTCAGATAATGCTTGATGTGGGCCCATCTCTTTAATGTGTGATGTGGCTGTTTTCTCACTTTTACAGGTCTACGTGCCCCTGAGATGGTACGCAAAGAATAAACCAGGCAAAAGGAAATAAGACTATATGGCTGTTTCTTTTGTTGTTTTTTTTTTTTTCTTTCGGTTTGTGCTGTCTATGCCTGTGTGTTCTGTAGGTGTTGAGAAACATGAATTACTTTGACTGTTTTGCTGTGCTCATTTGTTTCCGAATCACCTTTCTGCGAGTAGTCAACTGGTATTTGTGTGTATGTGTGTTTACATTTAGGCCGAGTCACTAACTTGCGCAGGGTCACGTATGTGGTGGTGGATGAAGCGGACAGAATGTTCGACATGGGTTTCGAGCCACAGGTGAGAGCCTTCTTGTAAATTGTACTTAAATATCAAGACTGTTTCTTACAGTCGAGTATAATACAAATTACGCCCTTTCTTCCAGACAAAACTATTAAAATGCTTGCATTTGTGCTTGCCTGTGATTTGTAGGTGATGCGGATTGTGGATAACGTCCGGCCCGATCGGCAGACTGTCATGTTCTCAGCCACTTTCCCTCGTGCCATGGAAGCATTGGCCAGGCGGATTCTCACCAAGCCCATTGAGGTGCAGGTCGGAGGCAGGAGCGTGGTTTGCTCAGACGTAGAGCAGCATGTGGTAAGGATGATTCTGAACATCATGAAAGAAAATAGAGCTAATGGCAGATTTCCACTGAATAGGGCTATTTAAGGGATGTTCAGAGAAAATAGGACTGGTTGAAGTCTCACCAAGAAGAAATTGCAGACATGATGTCAAGAGCACACATCTGTACACACAATATATATGCTTTCAGTGTACCCAGCAAATGCTGCATTTAAAGACACCCTATGCAACATTTTCATGGTCATAAAATCGCTTAAAAATCATTTCTTTGCTTGACTGACCACTTA
>JASCQY010000388.1:9866284-9876394 GCA_030264315.1 Sardinella tawilis | reverse complement strand
AGGGGGGAATGAAATTACTATTGGGATCTTGTCGCGTTCTGTCTTGCCGAGCTCCCCCTACCGCATTTGGCTAGGTAGCCTAAATGCAACGCCAACGCAAAAGAGTTGCTGAGCGCCTCTTTAAGAGCTATGGAAGGTCGCTGAATGAATTCCTGTTTTTACACCAGTATAATTGTGTGTATATTTGTGTTAACAGATTGTGATTGAGGAGGACAAGAAATTTTTGAAGTTGTTAGAGATCCTGGGCCACTACCAGGAAAAGGGTTCTGTCATCATCTTTGTGGACAAGCAAGAGCATGCAGACGGCCTCCTTAGAGACTTGATGAAAGCTTCTTATCCCTGCATGTCCCTACATGGAGGTACACACACACACACACACCAGGCACTTATTACAAGGCGAGAAAATGTCTCGTCTGAAGGCTGTGAGCATGAGAACTAGACGTAGTAGACATAAACAGAATTGTCACAAACACTGGATACTAGCCTGTAAAAGTAGCCACATCACACGGTACATTGGTGACAAGACCTACATTTTCAACCTGTATACACAGAATAGCATGCTGCAAGCCGATACAAAACAGTACATTCAATATAAATGACAAGATCTCTGGACTATACTTTTTTTTTTTTCCTCAAGTACATTGTAACAAAGTTTAAAATAGAAAGATGTTTTAAGTTTCCTACTCCACATTCATTTTGGCCGCTCACTTCCACACAGGTATCGATCAGTACGACAGAGACAGCATCATCAATGACTTCAAGAATGGTGCTTGTCGCCTTATGGTAGCCACGTCTGTGGCAGCCCGAGGGCTGGATGTCAAACAGCTGATCTTGGTTGTCAACTACAACTGTCCAAACCATTACGAAGACTATGTGCACAGAGTTGGACGCACCGGGCGTGCTGGGAATAAAGTAAGTGATTTAGTAAACTAAGTGTTTTATACAGATAGGCAAACTATGTATTTTTCTGAGCATGTTTGCAGTAACTCGATAATTGTCTCTTTCGAGTGAATGTAGTTACCTGATTATTCAAATAGTCATGTCAATGGAATAAACTGATATTCTTTAGCAGATTACTGCTGTCATCGGTTTGTGAGAAATCTGTTCAACACACTTAAGATTTGATCAATACTCCAATTTATTTGAGACCTTGATCAGCTTTATTTCGTTCTTTTATATCTGCACCTGTGCAGGAAACATTGGCAAATATAGGAACTTGAAGAAATCCATCATCACGTCAGAATGGATTATTAGTTACTGTACCTGACCATTACCTGTAATTGGTTCATTGTTCTCATGTAAACATGGTTTCTAACTGCTTCGTCTTGTGGTGTTCTGCAGGGCTATGCTTATACGTTCATCATAGAAGAGCAAGGCCGTTATGCAGGAGATATCATTAAGGCTCTGGAACTTTCTGGATCTGTCGTTCCCCCTGAGCTGGAGAAACTGTGGGCCTCCTTTAAAGACCAACAGAAAGCTGTAAGTGTTTGTTTGTTTGTGTTTTGGTTGACAAGAATTCAAGTTTAGTCTTTGAAATTGTATTGGAACTTATGGCATGTATTTGTACAGCTACCCCTCATATGTTGGTAAGATTCTCTGACTAATGGCGTTTTGCATTATGTAGGAAGGAAAGATCATCAAGAGCAGCAGTGGCTTCTCCGGGAAGGGCTTCAAGTTTGATGAGACCGAACAGGCCCTGGCCAACGAGCGCAAGAAGCTGCAGAAAGCAGCTTTGGGTCTGCAGGACTCAGATGACGAGGATGCAGCCCTGGATGTGAGTAGTTTCCTCAAAGAAAACCGAAAAGTACCCAGAACGGTTTTATAATGTAGATTGAAAGCAATGATTCGAAACAGAATTGTTTTTGTCTTGGTGGCTTGTGTTCATGTTCATGTGAATGTTGTTGGCCATCTTCACAGATTGATGAGCAGATCGAGAGCATGTTTAACTCAAAGAAGCGGGTGAAAGATCTCTCCGCTCCTGGTGGAAGCGGCAACTCAGCTGCCGCCAGCAACGCGGCCACGGCAGCCGCCAGCGTGGGCAGCCTGACTGGCCTGGCCATGCCCTCTGCCGGAAACATCCAGAAACTGGAGATTGCCAAGAAGCTGGCCCTGAAGATCAATGCCCAGAAGAACCTCGGTGCAGAGGCACAGGTACAGCATGTGGGTTGTAGCTGGGTGTGTACCTTCACATCTCAAATCTTCTGTTTGTGTAATTTCCTTGTGCCTGCCTTCTCACACAGTATGTGTTCTATGTCCTGGCAATGCAGGATGTGATGCAACAGGCCACCAACGCTATCTTGAGAGGAGGTACAATCATCGCCCCGTCGGTCTCTGCAAAGACCATCGCAGAACAGCTGGCCGAAAAGATTAACGCCAAGCTCAACTACACCCCCGTGGAGAAACTGGAGGAGGAGCGGCAGGCGGCTGAGCAGGCCGAGAGCATCACAAGATACGAAGAGGAGCTGGAGATCAACGACTTTCCTCAGGTAAGAACACCACCACAAAGAACCTAGCAAGCACACCTATCTCCTCAAAGCAGCATATAATTATCGAGGGAATTGCTTCAGCTGTGACAACAATGGTTGCTACTGTATGGTTATTATGGTTCCATGCATGGGGAATACATTTGTCATAGCCAGGGGATTATATGTGGCATGATGTAGATCACGGTTGCCTTAAAGGCACACTATGCAACGTTTTTAGGTTAATATATCAGCGTCGAAGTAACTTTGATGGTTAAATAGTTAATTCCGGGGCGAATGAAGGCTATTTCGCCGTCAACCGTCAACCCCTTCCTACCGGCTTTACCACATATGCAATGTCAAATGACTCGCCCCACGCCCATAGGGCAAAGCGAAACTAAAACCAAAATGAAGCTGAAATGGTGTTTATTACCTTATTAGTCAACATAACTCCACAAAAATGATCATTTTTGGTTTGTATTCTTTGGTCTGAAGAGTAATCCACATGAATTGGTGAGAGTGTAATGCATGATGTTGATCTCTGCATCTAGACGGCAAGGTGGAAGGTCACGTCCAAAGAGGCTCTGCAGAGAATCGGCGAGTACTCCGAGGCAGCCATAACCATTAGAGGGACGTACTTCCCTCCAGGCAAGGAGCCCAAAGAAGGCGAACGCAAGATTTACCTGGCTATCGAGAGTGAGTTCACTATTATCATTCTGTGACCCATCCTTTTCAGGGCTCTTGTTATTTGGTGACGAGCTAATGCATTCTGTTCTGGTTATTTGATGACTGACTAAAAGCCTCTGTGTTCTTCTGTGTGTGACAGGTGCTAGTGAACTGGCTGTGCAGAAAGCTAAAGCTGAGATCACAAGGCTGATTAAAGAGGAGCTCATTCGCCTGGTAGGAATTATATTTACTGCTATGATTCTGTTATTATGGCAGAACATATTCTATACCTATATATTACTGCGGTTACTATTTCCACGTGATCTTTGTTTCATCTTTCTTTTTTCTTTTACTTTAATGTGAGAAGGAATTTAAGAAGTAGTTGATAAAGTTTAATGATTTGTATCAAAGTTTAGGGATGTGTATGGGTTTTGCAGTTCTGTTAAAACTGATTACAATTGAGAGAGTCATTATTACTGTTGTTAACACTTTGTTCACAAAGTTTGTTTTTTTCTTCTATCTTTTTTTCTTTCAGCAAAACTCCTACCAGCCAACCAGCAAAGGAAGATACAAGGTTCTCTAGTTGCGGACAGTCACAAGGGGATAATGGGAACAATTCTGTGTCTCTTCAGCTGTTTTATTTTGTGTACATTTTTACCATTAGGGTTTTGGATGTTTTCTGTATCTCTGGTCATCCCTTTATTTTATTGGACATTAAAACATTGATTTCAGTGTTCCTACTCCAAGTCTGCTTCAGAATCAGGGTTGTGATTTAAATGCAAAAGTATTTTTTTTCAACAGTGCAGAACTTTAAATCCCTGTATGACCTCACAGATCCAAGAAAAACGCCCATTTGTCCAGGGGTTGTCAGTGTATGCGTATTGGTTCTAGTGCATTTTGATGTTTTAATTTCATATTCTCTTCCCTCTTGACATTTTAAGGCAGGTTTTAATGGCATTCTCTACCACTGGTCCCAAGTCGAAATAAAAAAAAAATAATAAACTCTTAAAACTGTGAATGTTGTAGTTTTTCTAACGTCTGGCAACTGTCCTTGCAAGTAGCACAAAGGCTATGTGTACTTTTTCAGCAACACTGCCCCTTGGCTGTTCTGTCTCCTTATAAGCAGTGCGTGAGGAAAGGAATAGAGAATGTGAATATTTTGAGTTTTTTTCCTGAATATGTTCCGCATTGTTTAAATATTTATGGCATCGAACACCGCAGCCCTAATGAATCATATATATTTTATCCAAGCCAACTGACAACCTCTTTTTTTCATCTGGCCCGGAACCTACAGATTATTGACCGTTTGCACATGCATTGTTTTTTGTTTTTTTTTACTTGCATACACAAACTACATATTTTCAATATATGTTTTCTTGTTGAAGCATAGATCTGAAGTAAAACGAGTATATGATCTGTTGCTCGAGTCGTTGCAGTTATTCCCCTACGGAAGAATGCGCATGCTCGGTCATTCCCTAGATTATTAATTTTTAATGGAGGTAGCTTCCATTCTCTCCTAAACCTGCCTCGAACGAGGAATGGAAACGCCAAACTAGGTTCATTTTTTGGAATTTTAGTGGACAGTGTTTTCTGAAACAAAACCTGGGGGTTGGTTGTGACTTGCCGGGGAAATGAATTCGTAGTATAGGCCTATATCACAGCAGCCATTTTCCTCAAAAGTCACAGGATATGCACAGGTGTTATTAATTCTGATGCACTAATTCAGAATCTTATTGGCTGTCATTAGCACCACAGGAAGTAACTTTACCCTGCTGCGTTACCCTCCTGGGCTGCGTGACATAGGCCCATTAGAAGGATGGAAGATCTATCGCGCTTGTCTTTAACCCCTTGCATCCCATGATTCTGAAACAATCGAGGTACAGTATATTTGTTACATTTTCTCTGAAATGTCACTTATTCACTATCAAGTGTTGGCTTAATGTTACATTGTATACCCAGGATTCCAGATGTTGGTCAACTTAGTTGTTTTCATGTGGAGTTTTTGAGTACTAGCCTGAGGGACATTTTTACTATTAACACAAAAGGCGCTTCTGTTTTTAAAATCAATTAGGGTACAGTTAAATCCCGGTTATACATGTGTTGCTTTAATATGACTTTCATATTTATCGCACTTTGCGGTGCTGTTGTGAATTCAAAGGAACCATGTCCGTTTTTATGTCGATGTAGGCTATGTCGCTGCATATAGCTAAGCCTGCCATAGGACACCATGTACACGGCTAGTATAATTCCTATTTTGCTGTATGACAGCGTTCAGTTTGATTAGTGTCATTTATTTCTTGAAAATCCGTAGCATCCGCCAAGTTACGAAAACTAGGCGTACCTATAAGGCCTTGTCTACTTTGTTGCATGCTGCCTACTTTCATTACCATTTTTTCCACAGACTAACCTAGTTGCATTGCCCGCGAGCCAGCGGTTGCATTGCGCCCATGTTATCCTTTTCAAAGAAATAGATCGCCTACAGGAAATTTAACTCACAGTAGCCTATCTGTCTGAAAGCCTGTATGTCCCCTATTTGTTGGATTTAAAAATGTAAAAGATGTATCTGTGAAGGAAAACAACAAACTCGAAGTTATAGTTAACGTTAACCAGCAACCTAGGCCTACTCAGCGTATGGCTACATTTCCAAGGTGTATGAACACTGTGTATCGATTAATATCACCAAAAGTGGGCAGAAAGTGTAATTAATTGTTGACATTTCAGCAATATATTCCAAGATGTCAAAATGAAGCAAACTTCTAAAACAATAGAAGTCACTATAAGCCTAACTCAAACTTAATTTATATTCAGATGTCCAAGCAAACACTTAAGCATTAAGCAAAAAAAATCTTGTGATTAAGAAATACCCATAATTTACCAACCTGTTTGTTTGTGTTTTTTAGTTGAAGATGATGCGCCGAGTCCCCAACACCAGCAGTGACTACTGCATGAGTGGCAGGCCGTCATGCTTAGCTGAAGACAGCTGCCACCTCACCTCTCACTTCGACCTGTGCTCCACACAGGCCAACAAATTCTACCCCTCCATCCCTCCACCTGGACAGATGTCACTGTCCCCTCTCTCCCCTTGTCAGAACACACTCAAACCCATGTCCTGTCAGCGACAGGATCACCATGGTGACACTCACCCTCCAGCGATGGGAATCAAAAACAATGACAAGCCCGAGGACTCGAAGAAAAAAAAGATTCCGGGCAGGTCAGGCAAACGGGGTCGCCCGGCTGGAACTACCAAGGCAGCTGGGTACAGAACCAGCACTGGAAGACCACTGGGCACCACAAAAGCGGCTGGTTTCAAAACAAGTCCTGGCAGGCCCATAGGCACGACCAGAGCCGCTGGGTATAAAGTTAGCCCAGGTCGACCTCCAGGAAGCATCAAGAACCTCTCTCGCCTAAATAAACTTGGCTATGGAACCTGCAGCAGCGCAGCATTCCCCTATAGCACCGTGCCCAAGAGAGCTGTTTGTGAACCAGTGGCCAAAGAGAAGGAAGCAAATGAGTAAAAAAAGAAAATGTACAAATATTTTTATCTGGTGCTTGTGGAACAACAGTGCATGTTTTATTGGTCATTATGGATGTATGTTTATACCTTTGTCCGAACTCTGTGTCATGTAAATAATTATGGAACATTAGAGTGCGTGTGAAACAAAATCATTCTTGGTATCGATCAATGTTTTTTCTTGATACTGAAGTGTTAAACTTTTCACTTGCTACTTTTGCATTATAGCATTAATTTATCCTCTTTCACATGCTTCCCATGTGATGCGCTCACTGGACAAAGTTTCTCGAGAGTATAATGTAAGATTTATTTTAAAGCAAATTATTGATCTCAAAAAAAAATCATCATGTTTTTGAAATAACCAAGGATTCTATTTTCTTTGTTTAAAAGTCTACAACAAGAGTCAAGGATTACACTTCAAGCAGATTATTCTCAGAAGTGTTTTTAGAGAAATCTCAACAAAATGCTTCAGTGAGTAACATAAAAGGAGTTTGATGGTTGCATCCTTTGAGCCATATTTGTTAGGCTGCTTTACATAGTACCTCCTCCACCAATCTACTAGTGTTATTGGTTTCCTCTTATGGCTAAAACAAAACCAAAAAGTGCAGTGATTCACCTTTCATGTAGTAGTCGCTACGACACATTCATTTCTATGCTGTTGGCCACCATTAAAGTCTACCAGACCTAATCCGAGAAACATGAATGTACAGTTTTAGAATGTGTCAATACTCTTGGATATACCTGAATGTGAGAATATACTGTATACTGTATGTGATTGATTTTAACTTTTTCCAGGCGTAGTCTTTGACTCTAGTAAAAGATTTTAAATTTGACCATGTATTTGATGAAAATCATGGCTGTTCACAAGAAAGAATCTGTGGTCTGCAGGGACTTAGCGGACAATGTGTTTAGTTCAGATAACGTTCTGTTGGATGGATTGCGCTTTTAATTTTTTTTTGTGGCCTAACAGACGGAGGTAGTCACATTTGTGTTGTTTTGTCCATAGGTTATTCACAATGTTTCTTAACATACACAGATTTTAGGAGAGATAGACCTGCATATATCTGCACATATATATGTTATATATCTGCCACTAAAATGTAGTGACTGCCTTGGCACGTGTTCAGTGATGATACACTTATAATGATCATACAGTGTGGTGTAAATTATTCTTCTGAAGTACTTTGTTTTGACTTTGAACAAGAAGTGAAGCCATTCAGTCAGTTTCTATCCTATTTTGTTACAATGGCTGTGATGTGTCATTAAGTTCCCATATATGAAAAAAAAGTCATAAAACATCAGATACCTATTCACATCTGAACAATGTTGTTAAATAGACCCCTATTATTTTATTATATACAGTATATTTTTTATTTTTATTTTTTTGCTTTGCAGTTGTTGAATAACTTTTTGGAAGTTCTTCA
This sequence comes from Sardinella tawilis, assembly GCA_030264315.1. NCBI lineage: Eukaryota > Metazoa > Chordata > Actinopteri > Clupeiformes > Clupeidae > Sardinella > Sardinella tawilis. The sequence goes on along the minus strand of JASCQY010000388.1, from coordinate 9,868,331 downwards.
GGTCATTGTATCTGGCCTCTGTCTTAGTAACTCTTCGAAAAATACACAAATCTCTGTGGCAGAAATTAAACTGTAGTAATATTCTGGAGTAGCTGAATGCAGTTGGTAATGGCACCTTGTTTTCTGCATATGAGATTTTACATTCTTTCCTTCACTTTGTGTCTTCATTGCCTCTGAAAGAAAAAAAATGTAGGGCCAATCAACCGTGCATTATACAGTACCTGTTTTATTCTTTCTTTTTCTTTCAAGGCACGCAATGCTCTTTAGCCATTGATCCCAATTTAGAGTGCAATACAATACCTTCTTAGTTAAAAAAAAATCATACCAATGTAGACATCATGACTGTTTTAAGTATGGTAATGTATCTGCCCTTTACCAAAGAACTCAATATGTCTGCCTCGAGGAATACACTTGCGAAACTAACAGAAAATGCCATTCTGTTCCAGCTTTTTGTGGACAACAGTTTACTTACCTCAACAAGATGAACAGATACATACTTACAAATGTGTTTTCTTTACCGTTCCGTTTGTCAACAGTATAGTGTTAATGTCAACACAAATGGGAAAAGCATCAATCAAGCATACATCAATTACTATGACAAACATTCAAATATTTTCTATAACTATACACCACTTAGCCATCAACACTCTATGCCTTTATGTGTCACTGTTCAACTATTATGTATATACACCTAATGTGTTCTGCCTTTCAAAGAAGTTGATGTGATGTTGGTTTTGTATGACACTATGTGTTTTCATTTCTTTCACTGACATCTTTCAGTGTGGGTTTAATGATGTGCCCTTTATGTGTGCTCTTTTCATTTTTATTATCTATTTTATCCCCATTTCTCTTTTACTGGATCTTTTTCACTTTTAGGGAATTTAGCTGTGTTATGCCCGTAGATCTGCCACAGAATCAACCAAAAGTCGACCAGTAACTACCGCTACTGTATATCAGCCATTTGTCTTCAGTTGTTTTTTCTGTAAACAATTCACCAATGAACAAAGGCAATGCTTTTCAGTGATATTATACCTAGTATGAATTCAAGTCACATCCCCCATCAAGAAAATGACTCGTAATTTGCATTGTATATTTTTTATTATTATTTTAAAAAGCGGTCTCGTGTTTTTTTTGCGTGCAAATGTTCTCGTTTGACCATAGCCTATGTGCATGTTAACCAAGTGTTTGAAAAGTGTAATAAACCTTAAATAAATCCAGCTGATGGGTCTACTTATGTGACATAACAATTCCCATAAACTTTTCAATTCAGGTTTACATTTTTCAGTAAGCCTAGTATAGCTATATGAATAAAATATAGCCTAGTCTTATTTGTCTCAGTCTATTAACAAAAATAGCCTACAACTTAAGCTCATGCGTTACAGCATCTACCAAATTTACCTACAAGGTACACCAATACATTATTATTATTCGTATCATTGCAGAACAGCTTTTTTGATGGTGACCCCAAATAAACCTGCTAGCAAATTTAGAATAGCCCTGTGGCCGACTGTAAAGGCCTTAAAAAAACATGGTTCAACAAGCATGGGGTGGGTTTTATTAGTCTGGCTAACACCAGCCTAAATCTCAAGTGAGATTTAGTCGGGGGCCCACCTATATATTTTCTCGTAGGGGACTTCAGGTTCCCTTTTGTGCATCGTCTTGCCGTCTTTCCCCGTTCTGTGATTGGTTCACAAATCCATGCGAAAATTTCGGCCATTGTCTCCAGGCTGCCGTGGAGTTCGGAATGAGCGTGCAAGGCAGCATGAAGTCTTTATGAGTCTATGAGTCTAAGTCTATATGAAGTCTTTCAGTATAAGAAAATGTTCAAGAACAATGCTGGATTTTATTTTAATACCTCTATAACTTCCAGTGAGGTCAGTGAGGTAGTTCAAGCAAACTAGGAAGCAAGTTATTGTGTCAGACCGCATGGTTGCGAAGAGCTACTTATTTTCCTTATAAGGCACGGCAAAGCAGTTTTATTTATAAAGCGCATTTCATACACAAAAGGCAGCTCAATGTGCTTAACAAGTGCAAAAAGCAAAAGGAT
>JASCQY010000388.1:9838367-9849364 GCA_030264315.1 Sardinella tawilis | reverse complement strand
GTTACTTAACTTGTTTGAGGCAACGAGTTTCCACACATTTTTCGAGTAAGCATTGCAAATCCTTTTTTACAGTGTATAATCTGAACTTGCATTTGAGGTTTGAGTCCTGACTCACTCACCTCTTCAATCCCCGGATATGGAATGTAGTCGTCCTGGAGGAGACAAGTGGCAGTGAGTAATTCAGTCATGCAGTCACACACACACACACACACACACACACACACACACACCACACACACACACACACACGCATTTCCCAAATCAAACACAAATGGCCTTAACCTGCTCAAATTGTATGCAGTGAGGATGGTATGGAATAATGAGGGCTGCCTCAGGCTGCACAGCAGTCATATTACACGCTAATCACGACTGGGGGGACGAGAGCACAGGTCATTTGAAAAGACAGGCGGCATGGAGGGACATGAAGATGTTGCTGAGGACGACAGAGACACAAATGAGTCATGGGGTGTGTGGCTTAACGTGCGATGAGGGAATTATCACGGCAGACTGCTACAATCTGACATCCCTTTACTTTCTCATTCGGGATCTCATCAAGCTTAAAGCTTTGAGAATCTCCTCAACTAATCGTGATTGTTATGAAATGACAAGAAGTTAATTTCACTTCAGCCTCTTTTAACAGCTACCACAGTAGCAGTATGCCTAGACAACCCACACATAGCGAACCCACACTGTCACCTTGGGGAAAGACATTATCACATGGGAAGACCAGGCCATTGCATCCTATCCTATTGGCCTACACTCGATTGTAAAAATCCAAGGTCAAACAGAGGCAAGCATGGCTGATTGTATGGCTCATGGATTGATGTATGATTAACATATATCACAACATGACATAACACTCACACCAAAGCCTCACGCCATTCATGATAATACATTAATGTATGTATTGCAGTATATAATATAGCATACATGCATTCATAGTGTTATAAGATGATTACAGAGTAAACGTCAACTGTAAATCTATAAAACTATGCCAATATAGTTTGTGTCAAAATCACAAACATGGATTCTATCTTGGTAACCAAAGCTAAAGATACAGCTGAAATTGGCGTGATGTTTTTCATGCTTCCTTGGATGTGAGTGTTAGCATTACTGCGCTAGCATGCGGCCCAGACCTTGAGTCTCTGTGGGCCAGTCTTCATTTCCTCCACCTCAGAGACCTGCTAATAGGGGTCAAAGGTCGAGGTCAGGGGTCAGGAGTTAGGGGTCAGGCGTGACAGACCAGGGATTAGAGGTTAATAGATGATCGTTTAACTGCAACACTACAAACCTGATTAGAAGAGGTTGACTTTACTGCCATTAACAATAATCTTTACTGCCTAGTATTGCCATGGGCTATTTCAAAAGGGGGAAGTTTAAATGTCTAAATGCAGAAGTTATTGCCAGCTGCAGTCATGGAAGAGTCATAGTTATTTCAATTTTTATGTCATTATTACTCTGTATAGCATGTATTTTCATATGCAAGTAAACAACCCATTTTTATCGTCATATGCATGCAAATGGTCCATTTCTGATCTTCATATGTTGTATACTTCACCACTAATGTGAAAGTTCAAAAAGTTACAAATTTAAACACAACAAAGTATAGTCTATGTATCAACAGTTTACATACGGTATACTTCAGACAACACTTTTCACCATTTTCTGACATTCACCAAACAAAATCACCAAAAAAAAATCAATGGATTAATTGAAAAAGGAAATATTAACATAGTGCTGCTGATATTTGACAGAATAGAAATCTCAGTCTGGTAGAGAATTATGGAGGTGACTAAGGAGCACAAGCACTCAAGAGAAAGTGTAACGCCTACACATTATAGGCCTATCTATGAGAAAGAGGCTGAAATCACTTCTTACCTCCATTCTGTCCAGTGTGTCAAAGAACTGGGCAGACTGTAAATGGCATACAGATAGATAGATAGATAGAGAGAGAGAGAGAGAGAGAGAGAGAGAGAGAGAGAGAGAGAGAGAGAGAGACTGTCAGTATGTCGCTTAGTTCTTCTTCTGCAAAGGGAATCTCTGATAACTGGTTTATTAAACACCCACAGTCCTTCGGAATGAGCCACCAGAAAATGTGCTCATCCTCCCATTGCATCGTATTTTATTATTTTACTTTGTAACAGTAATACGTTGCAGGATGATTCTGTTACTTTCCAGTGATGCTATTCTTGCCATAACATACATGTACACTTTGTGCAAAAAATAGATGGGGTCACGCTATTAACACTTGTGTTGTCAAGACTGAAGTTCCACAAGCTTAGTAATGCAAGCCATGCAATGCCCAATCCAATCATGTCTCATTCACACACACACACACACACACACACACACACACACACATTTCACTTCTTTATTTATGTCCACAATAAAATACAATAACACACACACACACACACACACACACTGGTCCTTACAAAAGCATAAACACACTTTAAATATCTCTTGACTTGTCTCTTAATCTGGTGGTTTCATATGTAAAATATCCCTAAATAAGGGATATTTTTGCAGAGCTTGCATCCTTTTTAAAGGTAACTACAGCAACTGTTTTCATCATTGAAGCATCCCCACCCATGTCACTTAACCTTTGTCACCCAGCATGGTGTGAAACACTGCCTACAAACTTCCTTTTAAACTCAGCGTTTCTCAAGAACGCATCCCCACCCATTCACACGCTGCGCTGTGAAGCAAAACAAGCTGCAAGGCTTGTGTCATTAATAAGTAAACAACACCTGTGTGCCCAAAAAGTACCAGCTATTGGCACACTGCTGGCATCAAAATCTTCAGTGGGCAATGTCTTAATTGACTAATAATTAACATAATCAATAATGAATGAATAATTAATTAATTGTAGTGCTGTAACATTAATGCATTTGCACGTGTGATTAATGTAAAAAATTGAACAAGTTATTTTTTTGGTCTCTTCAAGTCACAAGCTTGACTGCGCTCAGGTGTCAGATGGCCAAGTTGCTTACAGTAGCCTAGTCTCAAGTTCTTATTAAGATTTCGAGAGCTTTGTCCGCAAATGTTTCTCTTTGACATTATTCGCAGAATATAATCAGCATAATGACATAATATAGCATGCTGGAACTTCATGCTGGAATGTGTGATTCATTGTGATCAATCGATCAATTAACTTCAATTTTCTATTGTGATTAATAAGATTAATAAGATTTTTATTGATTGACAGTACTAATTAATTGCACCCATTTACAAAATGTACTATATTTTTTTCTGCTGCATTAATGGCATATGTTGAGTGTCTTCTGTGTTGCAAAGCTGAGAGGCTGAGAGGTGAAACAAGGACGGTCACACCCAAAGGATGCGAGAAACTGAGGGTGCTACTCGAAGGGTAGTACACTTCCTCTTGACCCTCTTTGTACTAGGGTTGTGACACAGGGTTGTTCCATACCAAACAGCCTACTATCATAAGTTCTCTTTTCATTAACTACACACACAAGGCACTCTAACCCTACACTGTATGTGTCATTCAGCTTTCTGGTGGCTTATGGCTTATGGCTTTGAATCCTTTGCATGCAATGTAATATATTTTATGTACGTATGTTAATACCTTCCCTTATACCAAAGATTATGGAATATTGACCAAGATAGTACAACATAATATGTTACAACGGGTGCGAACGTGAATAGTTCCGGTCTGCATAAATTGGCACATCACAATATAAACTTTTTTATGTATTAGCGAATAAGGGCTTTTGCCCCCCTCCCCCTTGCAAAAATAGAACACGGAATTTAATGGACGTTTGTTCCTCTCACTCCGCTTTTACCCTCTCTGCTTCTATTTCATGGATCTAAAGAAGTAATAAATGCCTACTACTGCAGTCCAGCTGTAATGCATAGGGCAGTACATATAGCCTTCTCTTTTGTCTTCTGCTACACAGTAGTGATATATGCTGTAAAACGCTATAATTTTCTCCCCATACATCAGAGTAGACATCCACACACTTTCCCATCTACATAGAGATGACACATAACCTTCACACACACACACACACACACACACTAAGGCATTTTACGTCTTTAATAACTCCTCTTTGTCCTCTGACTATGGCAGAGTTGAGTGCCTATCAATCAGACTGTGTACAGGGTGTGGGACACACACACACACACACACACAACCCTCACTTACCTTCATGGTGGGCGGGGCGGTTCGAGGAGGGGAGGGGGGGCAGTCGGCAAGCGGAACATTGGAGATGGTCAGCAACTCCTGTTTCCTGGAAGACAACAGGCAGAATTCAGAAATGGGAAAGTGCAGCATTAAGCAACTCACCTCTGTGTGGAGCAACGCGAAATCTGACAGGCATGAAGCAAGTAGCGTACAGTTGCGCTATGAGTGACTGTTACAACACTTGTGATGTGACCTGAGGTCTTCTTCCACATGAGCACATGTATGGCTGATGAGTGTTTTTCCTCCACACACACACACACACACACACACACACACACACACACACACCAAATATAATCAACTACTTCCCATTTTGACGAGTATCTTTGCACAGTTACAGTTTGTTATATACTGTATACCTTATGCTATATATAACTTCATAACAGGCAGGATAGGAAGACCAATCACACCCCTCCTTGTTCCTCCTCCTCAGCTCATCTAGACCCCTCATTTCTTCCTGAGGTTAAAACAAGCCACACTTCTTCGTCCCACGTTCTTGATTAAGTTAGTGAATAAAAGATGTCCCCAAGATAGGCCATTTGTCAAGAAAATGGGCTCCTTCACATCCACCAGTGTTGGGGACTCTGGACCTCTTGTCGACTGGACTCTCCTCTGAGTAAATTATTCAGTCAAGTTCCACACCTTGGATGGGAGGATGGAGGACGACAGGAAGGATGGATGGGGGGATGGAAGAGAGAGAGAAACGAATTCGGCTCTCTAAAAATATCTCCTCCATCCTTCATAAGTTTTCTGTAAATAGGCCCTGTGGATCCATCATCGGTCGCCTTTCTGCTTTCTTATTAGAGAGACAACAACAGCAAGTCATCTATAATACCAGTGCAGCGGCCCACTCTTTTTCTCTCTCTCTTTTTCTCTCTCCCTCGTTCCCCATCCCTCCTCTCTGTTTCTTTCTCTGCCTCTCTGCTCCTCTGTCTACCTCTGCATCTCCATTTTCTGTCACTCTTTTCCTTTTGTCTGCTAAAATGTACAAACACCCAGAGACGCAATTTGCTAAACTTAATAAACAGCATACACAAAACAGCCTTGTATTCAAAGCACAGTACAAATCAGTGGTCCAAACACTGCACACCTGCACTGTACAGGCGCACACACTGACAAACATGAATGCACCTGGAGACTGTGTGTTGCAGTCTTACACTCTTACAAATGGCTGGGATGAAAATAACCCCACAATGACCCATGTGCTGGGCGTATTATGTGGACCAACCCAACACTGGGTTAAACTGACACTGGATTACTGTACACTGGATTACTGTACGTTTGTGAGTTAGGTTTGTGGGTTAGGTTTTCCACCACACAGATGGGTATAAATAACCGCATCGCTGAGCGAAACATCTAACAGCTAACCACTGTCGTAACGTTGGGTGTGTATGTTTCTGTTGAGGAGAATTTAACCCTCTAGAGAATGTCCACACAGATCTTACAGTTTCTGGAGGGAGCTGGAAAAAAAAACATGCGTTTGAAAGGTCAATAAAAGTGTCTTTATCTTTCTGACCTGCATCTTTTTTTGTAGCCACAAAGTAAAACAAGAAATAGTTTATCTTCCCTTGTTAAGATTGTTATGAAACTGTCCCCTGCTTGACAGGGGTCAAACTGAGTGGCATCATTTTTTTTTGTTTTCTGCAGTACTGAAGCTCAAGCGCGGTTATCTGCGCTGAACATCATCTGCCACTGATGCACTTCGCGTCCACTTCTCCTCTCCTCTCCTCTACAATGCAAACCCATATAATATTCTCTGCAGCTCCAGCTGCACAAACTACAGGCTTTCTGTAAGAATCACTGGATGTGACGGCTGTCCTTTCACTTACAGAAAGGCCCCTCCACTTCTATATCCTTGTTGCTGCGGCAACAAGAGAAGGCAATCACCTTCTCCTCCTCCGCCTTCTCCTCCCCACCTTGTTGGCTAAACTGTTCAAAAATCGGCGGCGCAGTCAGCGAAGGTCTCGGTAAAGGTCAAATGATAGGCTGCCATCAGTTCAAACAGCTGTGGTGATGTATGTGTGGATAGAGGGATAGAGAGAGAGAATGAGAGAGAGATAGAGAGATGGATTTGCTTCCTTTCGCACCATTTGCTTTGCTGATGGAAACATGTGTTTGTTTGCATTGTCGCGCACAAGCTGTGTGATGTGGCGATGGCATATAATGAAAGCACTGAACTGACAGGAATAAAAAATGCCTAAAGGATTTATATAAAAACAGCTGCCGCTCTGATCAAACGGTATGATATTTGCGCACGACTTAACAGAGAACCATGGTATGATTTCGCCAAACACCTCCTAACGTCATCGCATCCTGATCGATGGCTAACATTGAAGCCTACTCCAAATATTCCCAAAGCCATCAATTTAAACAGGCTACAAGGGGCCACTTGGAGCACACACGCTCTCCTCCTCTCTCACCTCTCTATCACTCACTACTCAGCTGTCCATCAGACTCACTCTCCCCTCGTCTCTCTTATCCCACCTTCCTCTTATCTCCTCACCAGCTTCTTGGGTTCTCTCTCTCCTTAGCTGAGCCCTCGCTCCTCATGCCATCATGCCTCCTCACTCCTCTCCTCCTTTCCTCCTTCTCCTCTCCTCTCCCCTCATCATCTCTCCTCTCTTCTCTCCTCTCCTCACATCCCTCCTCCTCTCCTCTCCTCTCCTCTCCTCCCCTCCTCTCCATACACCGCTCTGTCTGATAACATCTGGCCCTAATCTGATGCTCTCTCACTGGGCTCCGTTCGAGCCTTAGCCAGCCCGCATTACTGCCCAGCCAATGCTCCACTTAAGCTTATCGCAGCCCTGTGAGGACAAACACACTTCTCCCTCCTCACCTGCAGGATCTGTTTCCACAGGGCTATGAATGCCTGGTGAGCCAGGCTCTTTGCCTATAGTACAGAGAGGCACACTTGGCTTTAATCAGAAGAGTACATGTAAATAAATGTAGTAGAAGAACAGTACAGTGGGCAGTAGGCAGTGGTAATACAGTAGTACTGTGCAATAGTACAATAAATAGTAGTGGGTAATACCAGTATTATATGGTGGCTGACTCATAGAGGTTAGACTGACAACATATGTGGTTAATTGACTGAGACACTTTTTTTTCACAAGTGATGGACATTCAGCAAAGTCCACTTAGTTCTTGGATATTTATTGCATTTGAGCTTTTTTGTTCTGTTCACCTTTTCTGTTTTCGAACGTCTAAGTGACAAACTGCACCATTGTCTTGTGTTTACATTTTTTCTCTCGCTCTCTCTTTTCCTCTTTCTCCCTCCCTCCCTCCCTCCCTCCCTCCCTCACTCACTCACTCACTCACTATGCAATTACAGGAAATGTGCGTAAATTACGGCATTATCGTAAACACCATTTCATTCTGTCACCATGAAGTCTGAGTGCAACAAATAAAGCACTCTGCTAACAGCAGGACAAACTGTTTATCAATTTGCCTTCCACTCGTCTCTGGGGCCATTGATTACAAAGCTCTTCATACACACACGACACACAGTACACACACACACACACACACACACAGACACACACACACACACACACACACACAAGCATCTCTTTTCAGACGGCCGCTGTTTTCTTCGCATCCTTTCTTGCCTCCCTTGGAGGTTTGCCAGAGACAGAACAGAATGTAAATACAGCTCAGCATGTGTACACCTAACCACCTGTTGCCCGGCACAATGGCCCTCACAATGGACGAGTGGGGAAAGCAGGGAACCGGCAAAAAAATCGATAAGTGAATGAATGAATGAATGAATGAGCCGAGAGCGGATGAAAAGAGTAGCCAAAAACAAAACAAAAAAATAAATAAAATAAAAAGAAGATGTGGGTCTGAGTAGGGGCTTGCCAGTGGTTGTATTTCGGTATTTTGCCCCAAATTGCTGCCACATTCTTTTCAACTATAATGAGGTTTTTGCAATGAGCTGTGAATCTGGTTTGCGTAAAAATGCTGGAAGGAAACACAGTCAGAATCTTCACTGGAAGTTAAAACACTTCCAAGCTAAAGCACATCATACAACAATGACAACAAAAACAAAAACAAAGTTTGATTATGATAGCTTTGTATAGCTTTATATGTATAATGCAGCTAGTGATTTAGATGGCTAGATTGTAGATTTGCAAAATAATATTTGTTATGTCACGTGAATGGCACTTGTAATACAAAGCATGACCAAGATTATGCACTGTCAAATCATTGACTGATTCATTTTCACAGCACATCTGCTGCTGGGAATGGAACTATAATCTATGCTGAGGCAGGCTGTACAGTTTGCCTGTTGAAAGTGAAAAAAAAAAATGGTTTCAGGTCCATGGCATAACCACAAATATCATCGCCGAAACCTACATTACACTGCTTGCTTCAGTCCAGATTTACTCATCTCCTTATGTTCACGGTATTAAACACGTTCGAACAAGCCAATCACCAAGCAAATTATCTGAAAGCCTGCTAAGATGTCTTTTTTTTCTGCTTTTGGTATTTAAAATGTCATTTTGAAAGCTTGTCACCCAGTATATTAAACCCTCTGAATCCATTGGTCATGGCTGTGTCTTTACAATCCACCCATGATAGCTGGACAAAAGATTGCAATTATCAAACATATAGCGGCTATTCTGGTGAACCATGCAAATGAGATTCCTATAAGAACGCTGGATGGTAAATGGTTAGTTAAATGTACGTGTGAAAGATATTCCACTCAAATACCGTGTAGGCTATACCAAGAGGTGAGACAGTTTGATTACAGTCGTCAAATCAAGTGTGTCAATACTTCAGTTCTCTCTGAAATAGACACAGCTTTTGTCATGTGACATTTACTGTGGATATAACTAGATACAGAAAATGTGTAATCTTGTGTAAAGCATCTGGTTATATTCTATGAGGAACACAAATGTACAAGCTTGTTCAACTGCTTTTATATGTCTCTTCATTCATCTCCTGTTCTGTGTTCAAGCAGGGACAAGAGAGGGAAGCATCTGTCACATGAAAAGTCTTTTGCGCTCTCCGACATGCAGAAACGAAACCATTCTAACTCTGCTCAGCCACAAACTTTTAAAGACTACAGTAGATGCACCAAGCGAAAAAAAAAAAAACAAATTTGACATGCAAATGTTCACTATCTGTCAAAACAATCGAAATGTGGCGGTGGAGGCAGAATGTCAGTCACACTGTAATGCCACATGTGTTAAGTGCACACCCACTAACCACAGACACACACAGTACAGACACCAACCCAAGGGCTTTACAGCAAATACACTCTCTATGCTGCAGTCTTTCACTTAAGTTGTGCACTGACAGATACAAGGACCAATAATACGTCATACATACCATGCACATACACACAGATAAACACACACACACACACACACATAATCATTCCCATACATCACTCAAAGGCACTATTATTTCACCTCTTTTCTGGTTCTTAGGAAGTTTTTGGAACCCACCATAATTCCTCTCCTTCACTGTCCCTCTCCCCCAGTGACTGCGTCTCGCGTTGTTTGCGGGACCGGTGCAGGAGTCCGATCAGAGCAACGGTGGCCCGGATCCCGGCTCTCCTGGAGCGGATCCTGGCAGCGGACTCGGACATGGGTGCCTCTCCAAGCTGCCGTATTGCCGGGCAAAAATCACAAAGAACCGCCAGTGTGGTGTTGTCTCTCTGCCTCTCTCTCGTGCTCTGACTTAATGTCCTCTTCCCTCACCGTCCACCACTGAGCGTCTCCGACTCCGTCTATCTCTTTTTCTCCGTCTCTATGGCCCTCCCTCCCTTTCGCTCTCTCTCTCTCTCTCACACACACACACACACACACACACTCTCTCTCTTTCCTGTATCTTACGGCTGTGCTCTTTCTTCAATCTCTCTCTCTCTCTCTTTCTCTCTCTCTCTTGAGGGAGGTGCTGAGAGTCTGTTCACACAGCCAGTACAGACTCACCGGAGAAGAGAAATTCATCCTCCTGTCTCTCTCTCTCTCTCTCTCCCTCTCTCTATCTCTCTCACACACACATACTGTCACTCTCTCTTCCCCTTTTTCCCTCTTTCCATTCAGTCTCCTGATTGTACCTCACCATACAGTCACCATAGCTCCCCTTCTCTCTCTCTCTCTCTCTCTCTTTTCTTTCTTTTTTTCCTTTCTTTCTACCTCTCTTGTACTCACTCACTCTCTCATTAGCGTGTTCTCACAATCTGCTCAAACCCATTTTTCACACACATTCACAGTCCTCTCTCTCTCTCTCTCTCTCTCTCTCTCTCTCTCACACACACACACACACACACACACACATACACTAGATGTATGAGGGAAAATCACTTGTCTGTGCATCCATTTCTTCCTATCACTCCATCCATCTCTGTGTAGCTCACATTCCTTAGATCATTTCTCTCTTTCTCTCTCTCTCTCTCTCTCTCTCTCTCTCTCTCTCTCTCTCTCTCTCTCTGTCCCAGTTTGTCTTGTACTTCTTCATTGTCTCTGCTAACCTGAACTCTCAGAGGATTCAAAATGGATAAAAAGATACAGTCGGCCCATATGCACATAAGTGTGAGCATATGTCTGTGTGAGTGTGTGTGAGAGAGAGAGTGTGTGTGTTTCTGTGTGTATGTGCTGTGTGTGTGTGTCTGTGTGCACGCGCATGCATGTGTCTCCTCTTCCCTATTCCTAGAACATTTGTTCCCATCATGCTGTGCGTCTCACTGTTTCACTTCTCTCTCTCTCTCTCTCTCTCTCTCTCTCTCTCTCTCTCTCTCTCTCTCTCTCTCTCTCTCTTTCTCACTCTCTCTCACTCTCTC
>JASCQY010000388.1:9789326-9800762 GCA_030264315.1 Sardinella tawilis | reverse complement strand
TCGGTATAAGCAAAATCTCTATCGTTGGCCAAATTTACATTGCATATCGCTTATACCTTCTATACCGCCCACCCCTACTCTGCCGCCTGATGACACCCTCACCAGCTCTCAACTGAATGACACCCCCCTCCCAAATCTAAGGTGAGGGTGAGGGTAGTGCTTTGCAGCCAGTGCTACCTGTAAGGTTCCATTGAGGGTAAAAAAACACCATTGAGTGATTGGAAGCTGAGCATTTGAGCATATGGTAGTTCAGAAAAGATCTTTTCCAAATTTCAAAGTTGTTGGCATGCGTCAGGTGTACAGAATTGCAAACTTTTATTTCTTTCATTGTTCCTTATTTCCAGAGCCATAAAATCATGTGGAATCTTGAACCTAAACTCCCTTTACCAAGAAAAAAGAACTTTCGGCGACAATGGAGGACAGCTTTTTTCTCTTTTACTTTCATTGTTAGGAAGCATGGAGAAGATGGTTACAGAAGGGGAAATTCTATTCTCTTATAGTCTATTTTCACCACAAACTGTATTCATATAAAATATTGCACTTTTCTGCATAATGAAGTACTTTGGGTATGAATATTGCAGTAGGTCTCTCTCTTTATTTTTTAAATATATCACTATAGCCTTAATACTGCAAGTCATGATTTTGTTTTATCAAGGCCTTATGGTTGGGGTCATGTTTATGAAAAATATGCGAGCAAATATGTCCATGAATTCATGTAGGACAAACTAAATGTGGCATATAAAAACTGTAGCCCTTAACTCTGACCCCAACCTATATGGCTTGACACGTATTGGAGGCTATGCAAAAATAGTCTGTCATTTTTTTGCTGGATCAGGCCCCTAAAGCCCAAAACGGACCTTATGATGTCCATCACATAGGCTATACAAACAAATGGAGTGCTATGAAGTGCCATGGCAGAATAATAAAGTGCATTAGTATTTTTTATTAGTATTACATTTTTAGTACAGTATTTAATTGTTTACCAGTGGTACAAATGTTTGTTCATTCATTGTTTTCATTTGCTTTGAACCTTTGTGGTTTTACATAACTTGTGCCATCATGACTATTCTAACTGCATTTTAACTGACTGGATACTGCCATAGTGGCCCACAACTTTGAATGTACTGCATTGCTGAGTCAGTTTGAATCAGTTATAGAAGAAAATGTCATATTTATGTATTTAATTTATTGTCTTCAGTTATTACTGTTTTGCATTAGGCTAACCCTCTGTCTCTGCCATTCCGTAGGAAAGAGTGCTAATTGGGACAAAAATAGTGGTATAGTGGTAGCAGTCTCATCTTGATCATGTTCTGTTGTGCCAGTGACTTTATTGTTGTCTTGTCCTGTCCTGATACTTGCCTGCATGGGATAGTGGGAAACGCAATTTCGATTCTTTTGTATGTCTAGTACATGTGAAGAATTGACAAATAAAACTGACTTGACTTGACTTGATGTTCTCTAAAACGGGACACCTTTTTCTGATGCAGGACACCGTCACAAGATTAGATGGCGTGTTTCAACTGCATTACTGCAAACGTTTTACGAACTTGTTACCTCTATTACTATGTTGTCACCAGCGTTTGTGAGAAAAATAACATCAGAGACGGTTGTATCGCCTGGGTAGGTGGGTGGGTAGGGCAGATAATTAAATTGTTGGTAGTGATCCGAAACATCCGAAACTATGGCTGGGGTTAAGATGCTTTGCACGAAGAGAAACGATGTAAAAGTGGATGATGCATATCAGGCTAATTCTCTATAGCCTTCACTAGAAATGCCATACGTCCAAATAGCTAGCAATGTGTGTTTGTGTGTGTGTGTGTGTGTGTGTGTGTGTGTGTGTAAGTGTCATTATTTACCTGTCACAGTTGTGGCCATAAGTGATGTTGTCTTCTGATTCTGCACAGAGAAAAGGAAGCAACATAGTCACCAGTGACATGCCAACACATGCATCTTCTCTTTTTCACTAGAGCAAAGTATGTTACTATTTACTTGTAGTAAATACTTGTAGTGTATTCTTGTTAATATCAAATTATGTTATAGCCTACATATACTGTATTTATACATTACAATTAGCTGGATGAACACATTAAGTCACATAATAATGACAGAAACACCAAAATTGTGATAGCCTTTAGATAGATTTCATGTTTACTAACAGTGCGCCTGCGCACGCAGACAAGGGGCAAAAGGCTACACCCCACCATAGAAAACAATACCAGAACGCCAATATTTTTATGTATTATTTAATGTTTGTAGTTCATCTACTAACCCATCTTCTGTAGCCAGTAAAGGTTGTACAAAAGCCCTCAACATGTTCATTAACTACTTTTACGTAATTTTGGGCAAATGCATGCTTTACGTAATGTATGCTTTACGTAATTTTCGGCAAATGCATGCTTTTTCCTCGGTATGCTGAACATTCGTATTCCATTTCCAGATGTATTTGTACAATTCACCACACAAATTGTCATTTTGTCTGATGCCGCTCCAACAGCGAAGGATAACACAGGCTTCTTTCTGCCCCTGTCATGCGCATTCCCCGCCTTAGTGACGTCGGCGTGAAATCTATCTATATCATATTGAGTCAAAGCTGTTACCTTGTAACATTGTTCCTGGTTGTCTCTAAAGGGTTTACAGATAAAGGATTAGCACTAAAGTGATTCACTTACAGCAGGAAATGATTCCAAAATCTGGCACATACCTGAATTGCCTAGTAAGAATGCCAGACATTAGACCTCTTCTAACATTTAGCCTACCCAGATATGACCGGAAATGACACCCAAATCTCCCATTTACCTTGGGTTGCTGTATATTAAACCTGAAATTCACAGCTAATTGGTTTGTCAACCTCTGGACACAGACAGCAAGTGACCTGATACAAATGAGAAGTTGCTACAAATCAGCTGAAACAGAATTTTTGCTGGTACTAACAGGAGTCTGATAAGTCTGTACTGTCTATGGTAGGGGCCAAACCTTTCTGTTTGCGTGCCACATACTGAAAAATCTAAGATGCCAAGAGCCAATTTTGAACCAGTTTCAAGTGAAGGAGCGACTGCAGACCGTCTAATATGCTACACTATTTAATGATATTGTTCACAAACATGTCACACTAGTACTGAAACTATGAACAGATGGATATATAATAGACTAATGTAACAATGGGCCACATTACATCTTTTTTTTGACTGCATGGCGGGCCGCATGAAAGAAAACAGAGGGTCACATTTCGCCCCTAGGCCTTGGTCTGGTCTATGAGTTAAATAGAACATCATGGATACATTAGTTGGTTTATTGAATTGTAAACTTCAAATATATTTTTGTAAATACTGACTGGTTAGTTACTTTTTCATATGGCCTAATTTCCAAAGTAACACAACAAATACAAACCATAAACTTCCACATTTTTATTAGCCTGTAAACCAGCCCATGATTAAACCTGAATGAATCCATAGGCTATAGGCCTCCTTACAAAACCTTTGTCGTAAACAAGCCACAAGCAACCATTTGAAATGGGTTGTATGCAGGTCAACATATGAAGGTATGATGGCTCAAAACTATCATTATTATAAAGTAGGCTAATTACAAGGTTACAAGGCTGGACACATTAGGTTGTTTTAAACGGATCGCTTTCAAGAATGTTTCGACTAATAGTTCGTTCTTGTTTGACGGAAAATCTCCTCTATTCTAGTTCACTTAGTTCTACTCCTTTTGCCCTATTTACACCTTCATGGCATATTTGGTTTCGACGTTCCATTGCTTATGCCTCTTCGGATCCTAGACCGCCCCCGCCCCCCAACATCTATGCTATGAATGTGTGTGTTTGGTTTATCGATTGACTACTGACAACCACGATGGTACAGATGATGGAGTCACAATGCGAATATTTTATGTATTTTCCTGCGGTTCCGATTACGGACTTGTCCGACCCAGCACGGTACCGAACATTGCCAAGACGAAGTCATCTCTACCTGGGAGAGACAGTGCGGTTCTTGCTGGTTCTGCGGTGCAGCGATGCGGAGAGCGACGTGTTGACAAGGACCGGACGCGCATTTGAATTCGGTACCGAGAGTCCAAACGGTCGTGCATGGAGAGAACTGGCCGGTTCGCTTTGCGCAGTGGCGAGCGTGAGTCCTGGGGAAAGCAGACATCGTTCTCACGCCTACTTCGACCATGATCACAGTAGCGGCAATGAAGGTGCTGAGGAGGGAGACGAGAGTGAAGGAAAATCGTCGGTCAGAAGGGATGCTGGAGGTGGTGGCTTTAGAGAGTGCAAGCCGTTGCTTATTCACAACAACGGCAACGGCGTTCGTGAGTTCCGCAGAGCTCCTTTAAAGGTATCAAACTCGTCTCAGAATTAATTGACACATATCTGGTGGTGATTTCCTTAAGTGTGTTTAAAATCACTGAAGTGTCACTGTTGATATTTACTGTAGGCCTAACACTGACAGTGAAATTATTCGTTTAGACTATCTCTCTAATGGGATATAATTTTACAAGACACACGTAGGCTACTCTCTTTGATTGTAGGCCTACACTATAATGAGAGACGGAGTTGGCTTTCCTCCTCTACCCCTGCTCTCCCACTATAATAGACTTGTTCTGTGCCTTGCTGCCATGTGTTGTGTTTATGTGACCCATAACAATGGGCTTTTACCGTTCAAGAAAAACAATAGGGAAATTGAGAAGCCCTCCTCTGGGGCCTCATGAAAGATGATGTGCACTAGGTTTATATCTCTCCATAACAGCATGGAGGCAAATAGAGCAGAAATAATGATCTTGCTCCCTTGTCCCTCTGTTTTGGTGTCTTCCAACGTCCACTCACTCACTCAGGCTATGGGTTTCCTCTGTCTTGTCTCCGCTAACCCCCTCCAATCTCTCTTTCTGCCTCCAGCCAATTCTGCTTGGCTCAGGCCCCTATGCTTCTTCTGGACACTTCTTGCACTCACTGTGCACTTTCATTCAAATTGATTGATTGATTGATTGATTGAGTTACATATTTCTGTTTGGATCTGGCAGTCGCCTCTGGATGAGCCGGTGGTCCTTAGTGATGAAGTCATCTTTCCCTTGACTGTGTCCCTTGATAAACTTCCTGTCAACACACACAAGGTCAAGGTCAGTGTTGGGTTCAGTCAGTGGTTGGGTGTCACACATCCTATGTGTTCCGTTACTGCATAAACATTCAGTAAGCCGTTGTGCATTGGCTATCCCATAGATATATAGAATCCATATATCTATATCATATCATATCATAGATATGCTGTATAGAATCCATATATCTATGGGCTATCCCACAATGTCCTAATGTCACAAATATTACTGTAAGCGCTACAGTTGTGCTTTGCCTTTGGGGCGCATTAGGTGATGGTGACGGTTTGGAAGCAGGAGGCGGAGAAAGCAGAGGTGCAGGAGAGTGGCTACCTCACGGTCCTGCAGCAGCAGGCACCGACACTCACCTTCCGACAGGATCTCAACACCTTCAAAGCTCAAGGTGTGTCCCTCTGTTTACAAACATGCCTACATGTCCCAGGACCTCCTAACAGTGGCCCTATGTGACAGACAGCAACTCTCAGACTCTGGAGAATCTGCAGTGCAGCTCACTACTCACTGTTTTTCTTTTGATTTGATTGAACTTCTCTGGATGCCTGAATGCAGGGCTTCACTGAGCCAGCACTGGCACTTGCTTCATAAGCAATGTATCACTTTCCACTGACGGGTTTCGGGTGCTGGGCTTGCAAATGAAATCAAATCCCATCCACTGCAACTTTTAAAAGATTAAATGGACCGTAGGTCACATCATCAGCAATCCTAAAAGATCTTTGACTGCTCCTTTGTTAATCAAATCTGTTTTTAATCATGTCAGTACTCTAAAGGTTGACAGCATTCACTCACAGGACCTTTCAGATCAAATAAGCCCTTCAAACCCACTGATTACGTATTCAAAGTAAAAAAGTCTAACCTGATGACGCTAGAGGTGAAATGCGTTGTTCGATCTGAATAAAATCGACTAAAGTCTAGACTAAAGACTAAAGCAGTGTGCTGTAGACTTTTTTTTACTTTGAATGTCTTATTGATCCTGCAACTACCAGCATGAATCATGCATTGAATCTTGAACTTTTTGACCTCTAATTATGTATTACATAATCCATTCAGGGGTCTAAGACGTATTTCATGTTTTACTCCTCTTCAAATAGTAAGCACAACTCTGACTGTGCTGCCGCCCCCGACTGTGAGATGCAAGCAGCTGACTGTTGCTGGGAAACCCCTCACTGTGCTTAAAGGTAAGAGGGTGTGGCTTAAGGAGATACCAGCACCCAATCAGGCTTGCTGAGTTTTATTAGTGCAGGGTTTTAAAGGAAAAGTGAATCAAGCCATAGCCCTGTTGTTAGAGGTCACTGAATGCTGTCTGTAGCAAAAAGAACGAAAAAAATCGATGCAACATACAGTAGGTTGAGTTATTAACCAATAACTAATGTTAACTGAATGGGGCATAGCGAAATGAAACTGAAAGTAAGTCACTATGCCCCATTTACTTAGTGTTAGTTGCCCAGTTCATTATTCTGCCTATGTTGTATAACATTTTTTCGTTCTTGTACCTATAAACAGAATTCAGTGACCTTGAACAACAGAACTTCTCCTTCAATGTCTACTTTGTCACTTCATAATAATTCGAGAGTTATACAAAGTGATATTTTACCCTTGTATTTTCCCCATTCATTTGTTTCTGTCAGTGTTTAATGAGTGCTCCCAGGAGGACATCAGCATCCATGATCTGAGGATTTTACCAAACTTTAATGCATCCTATCTGCCCATGATGCCAGATGGATCTGTCTTGCTTGTTGACAACGTCTGGTAAGTGTCTGTGTGCACATTTGCCTGTCTGCATGTGTTTGTTGGTTTGTTGGTTTCAAAGACTATATAGGACACAGTAAGCTGTGTCCTGTTGATAGGTCATTGGAGTCATTCTGGAAAGTTTATGGATATCAGTACTGTCTGTAGTCAAAATAGAATCTTCCCTTTTCTGCTGCCAGCCACCAATCAGGGGATGTTACCATGGCATCTTTTTGCCGAATGGAAAGCCTCACCAGCCGATTACCCAGCATGCTCAGCTCCTTGGAAGAGCATGACTTCCTGTTTCAGCTGCAGATGAGTGACATGTCCCATGATGACTCTGAGGTGAAACTATACACAGATATATAGAATATTCTATATATCTATGAAACCATACACATTGACATACACATTGATCTGGAGATGTTCCAATGACATGCAAGTCATTTTTACAGTAGGGTATCATCACAACATGCAGTGAAATGCTGTATTGTTGGTGGCGCCCTCTGCATTACAGTATAATAACTTACAGATAAAATATTACTCTTTTTTATTTGACCAGGGCCTTGAGGTACCTCTAGTAGCAGTACTTCAGTGGTCAACTGCTAAAATGCCTTTCACCAACTGTATCTATACACATTACAGGTAAGATAGTATGTTTCTGGTCCAAAGAATTATAAAATAATTATCGACAGTAATAGTCCATTTTATCTGAGAAGGGTAGACTATTTGCATTCCCTCATTGCTTTTGAAATTCTCTGTTTGACCAGACTGCCTAGTATAAGGTTGGATCGCCCGCGCTTCGTCATGACGGCCACTTGCCCCAGTACGGTCAAGACACAGGACCTTTTTCGTGTCCGCTACACATTATTCAACAACCTACAAGATTTTCTGGCTGTAAGACTAGTTTGGACCCCAGAGGGTAAGGGTAAGATAACTCAACACTTATTTACAGAGTTACAGAATTACATGTATTGAGCATTAATTTCTGTAATGCACAGGATACTATATTGTGTGCTTCATATCACTCTTCTACTAAGGCACTGCACTGTATGTCACATATGACTGTTCCTCCATCCATTCCATCCTCTGCCCTCTCACACTGTTCTCCAGGGCGGGGCCAAAGTGAGGAGACAGCGATTGGTCCCGTGGTATGTCAATCACCCCTCAGCAACCTTGGCTACTGTCGCAAAGGCAGCACCCTCTCCTTCACTGTGGCCTTCCAGGTCCTACGGGCTGGACTCTATGAGGTGACGCCCAGCATGCTTTTGCTTGTGCTTGGTTAGAATGGGAATGAATCAGCTCACTTCTTACTAGAGGCAGGACTGGTGTGTTGACTCCATGGTTTTATGTTCTTTATGAGTTCTCAGTGTGAGTTCTGAGGCGGTGATTTGATGTGTTTCAGAGTAGCCTATTTCTGTTGCCAGTACTGCACTTACATTCAGTTACAGAGTCCAGGAAATACTGTTACTGCCTTGTAATAGTGGCCCTAGGTGTTTTAAATCTCTGTAATGAAACAATTGAATTTCCCCTTCTGTATCTGCTGCTCAGTACTGTGTGCCTTGTTCTGGGTCTGGGTCTGCACAGGCTATGAAAGACAGTGAGCTACTGTTGTGTAGATCATCAGAAAAGGGAAGAGAATGTCAATTATTGTTTTAAAACATCACAGAACATTTGAAAAAGCAACCAAACAGTATTTACCAAAGGCACTGCGTCTCCCATAGTCTCCCTCATAACACGTAACATACTTATTGTATGTGTTACTTTTGTGTGTTGAAGTGCCTGTTGTACTATGTCTGTCTTCAGTGTCACTGTCCTTGGTCGTCAGGTAGCAAAGTAATTTCCCTTCTGGGGATTAATAAAGTGCAATCTAATCTAATCGAATCGAATCTAACACTGACCTATCATTTCCCGACCTCTGCCGCCCCAGCTGAGCCAGCACATGAAGCTGAAGCTGCAGTTCACGGCGCCGGTGGCCAACCCCCCGGTGGACGCGCGCCCCCTGTCCCGCAAGAACAGCCCCTCCAGCCCCGCCGTGAGGGACCTGCTGGACCGCCACCAGACCAGCTTGGGACGCTCCCAGTCCTTCTCCCACCAGCAGCCGTCACGCTCCCATATCATGAGGTACTGTACCTGAACTTTGACCCCTCTGAGGGCATGGGGGAACAGGGGTACTTACAATACATCATGACAGTCGTTACGGGTAGAAGGGGAATAGGACAAACCCAAAGACACTGAGAAACAGGGGGACACACCAGAGCGGTTGCATAGTCCCAGAGCTGTTTCCAGATTATTGCATTCAAATGATAAACCGCTATTGATAAACCGCTGACTAAACCGGAGACTTGAATATATATTATTGCCATAGTGTAAAACATAAAATCTATTGGCATGAGTGACACTCTGAGAATTTGGAAGTTATATATCATGTATTTTCATAAATGGGTTGGCCCACGCCTGAATTCTGGCCTGTGTCTGAGGAATTTTAAGCAGTGCTTTGCTACTGCAGAATGTACAGTACAGTAAGAAATACCCCTCAAAGCTTCCCTCGCTAAGAATACTGCACTGTATGTCCTTTACGATGAGCTACAGCACAGTGGCACACACACACACAGTACAGTACGTGGTCAGGCTGTCCAGAAGCATTGCTCAGTCAGCTCATGATATCTATGTATCTGTGTGTGTGTGTGTGTGTGTGTGTGTGTGTGTGTGTGTGTGTGGTCTGTCAGGGCGGGCAGTGCCATGGAGCGGCGGGCCATCACCCCTCCCGTGGGCTCGCCTGTGGGCAAGCCCCTCTACCTGCCTCCGCAGGAGAAGGCCGTCCTCTCACTGGACAAGATCGCCAAGAGGGAGTGCAAAGTGCTGGTACTGGAGTCCCACAGCTGAGGGGACATTGAGACAGCAGGAATGGACTGGGACAGACAGAGACATTGAGACAGCAGGAATGGACTGGGACAGACAGAAACATTGAGAGAGAAAAAAGACTGCTCTAAAAAGATGAACTGACTTGTTACTTATTGAGGAGAGACCTTTACATTCCTTTTTACTAGGAATTTATTTATTTCATAAATTAATGCATTGCTCGTTTGGATCCATGAAACCTTTTTATTTGCTTAAAAAAATCAGTCTTGGAATTTAAGTCCTTGATTCAGGGGTGAAGTGTAGTGGGGGAGGACACTCCTGTTCAACCCTTAACAAACACTCATGTGATCGCTGTGTGATTAAACGGTCTGCAGTGGCCTCTGAGGACACAGTGCTGCCTTTCTTTGCTTATCAAAAAAAGAAACCTTTCTTGCTCTGCTGTTTACGGTCAAAGAAGAGGACAATGACATGCACTGTTTTCCCAAATAAAGGAGGGGGTAATGGGTAATTATTTTTATGCCCATTTGTTTTTATTGCTGAGGCTCCTATGGGACTAACCAGATTTAATATTTCTCTACACAAGTGTATTTGTAATTAAGTCACTTGTATGACTGCATTACCTTTCTAACAATGCCTGAGGCAGTATTTGTAAATACAGTTACTTTTAAACATGATCAACTCTACTACCTGCACTGCTTTAGTCGATCTCCTTTCTCACAAATACCACTGCATGTGCTGTTGGCCCTCTAATCTCAGTGATGCAGTATGCTGTCATATGAGGGAGACGTGGAATTTATAAAGCTCATGTCTGTGAGAAGTAAAATGTTTTATTTCTAATCAAAGCATTGTACAAAAAAAGACTGTAGAGTGATACGGTTATGTGCCAATATGAGCGAATGCTTTTCATCAAATTACAGATCATTTGTATAAAACAGATGTGTAAAAATAAAAAAAATAAAAAATGTTACACAAGAGTAAGTAATAGAGTGTGGTAACTGATGGCCAAGGGCATGAGGATGCATTACGGAAGGTATCCATGTAATATGAGAAAGAAAAATAGAAGTCCGCACACTGGAAGGTTTATTAATAAACTTTTATCGGTTGGAGTTTCCAGTGTGAAGACTGCTATTTTTCTTTTTCTCTGATAGGTTTTGCCCTGCACCTGGCTTCAGTGAGGTGGGATGGACATGTACCTACTTTATGAAAACATCAATGTAACATGACACATGGAAGAAACAGAGTTGCTAAGCTGCAGCAGAGAGAACTAGCACTGAGTTGCAGGTGCAGAAATGGCGTCTCCTTATATTATGTAAGCTCAGATTGCAATGCTGTTCTCAATGAGATCAGGGATGAGATAAGGGTAGGGGAGTTCAATTTTGCTGTTTCTCTCTGTGATTTGCTCCGCTATGGCCTTCAGATCCTTCTGCACATCCTCAACCAGCCTGCAGTGGGCGCCATTGCTGAAGTAAGGCTCACGGTACTGACACAACGGCACCTTTGGGGGCAAAAGAAAAGAGGAGAGGACTGAAGTCTGGAGTCCTAGTTTCACAAAAGGTAATGATGCACAGTACAGAGACACAGAGACAAAGAACCACTGCAATTCTCAACAGACACGGGATAAATGTGTCAGAAGAAACATGAATAGAATGCACTCTGTGGCAGGCCTACATGTACAAACCCAATTCCAAAAAAGTTGGGACACTATGTAAACTGTAAATAAAAAATAAATGCTATAATTGTCAAATC
>JASCQY010000388.1:9770970-9789226 GCA_030264315.1 Sardinella tawilis | reverse complement strand
ATTAATGTTCACTGATGTGCTGACATAAATATCGCTGCAAACTGCATGGTTTCCGATAGGTTTTTGACCATTTATTAACAATTGTGGACCTACCGGTATTTTCACACCCATATCCATCTGCTAGCAGTAAAAGTAATGAAGGAAGTCACAATTCGTGATGATTTTTGTGTCAGTGCATCCGTGAATATTACTAACCCCACAGTGAGTTTCATGTCTTTTCAAGGGAATGTTCATTGTGTTTTAGGAGAAATTTGGGAAGTGCACATTGCTGCCATTCTGAAGACTGCAGCAAAAACCGAAAATTGTCCTATCACAAGCATGTTTCAAAAGCAACATTTTAACGATTGTATTTCATCAGGAACGAAAACAAGGTTTTAAGTGTTAAAAACCAAAGCTCTCCTTTAAGTCTATCACTTATGTACCCTAAGGCCAGTTGCGCATTCTAGCAACAGACAAGTCATTTGAAAATGTATGTAGGCTTAAAAGCCCGGAGCTAAGCACTTTCTTGGACTTCAGCACATGGGAGAATTCTGCCCAATGTGGAGAGTAAATCCTTACAAAGTTCAAGGCTGGCTGTGAGAGCAGGGAGAGGGTGGTGAGGACGCTGCAGGTGGCGTTGACGTCGGGCAGGAAGGTCACCAGCTCCTCCTCCCTCACGGAGCCTTTGCACTGAGGGGGCGGTCTGGACATGGTGGCCGGACAGTTGGGCATCCACAGGTTGAAGTCCAGCTGTAGTCAGTTTCAACAAAATTAGAGTCCAAATGTTGTACTGTCCTGGATTAGCAAGGATCAAGGAATTTATGAAACTGCTTATATCTATCTTAAGATTATATAAGCAATTATACTGTATATGAAATTGCTTATGTCTATTTTAAGATTAAGATCGTTTCAAATGAGAATATATCTGTGGTGTCTTTACTTTCTCAATGTCATAATTGAAAAAGCTGTTTCAAGAGTTTCTGAGTTAAGTTAATGTTAGCTATAGAACAGTTGTGAGGATACAGTATTAGTTTGCACATTCCCTCATACAGAACCTCTCCTTTCACTTCAGCTTTTAGACCCAATAGAGTAAAAACCAGAGCTATCAGCTACGTGTGGATCAAATAACACTTGGGCTTCACAGTTGGCTGCTCATTCCAACTCTCAGTAGAGTACTGAAAGAGACATGCTATCTGAGGCGAATTCGTACTTGGGAGAAGTTAACAGCTGCGTGCAGGGCTGAGCTGCTGAAGATCACCATGGTGATAAACCTGCCCAGCTCTTCCTTGCTCTCGAAAGACTGTGGCGTTCCTGTCGAGAAGGACAGAACACCCAGCAGTCAGAAAATACAAAAAAACAGGTTGCTGTTATTCTCCTGTACAGGCATGTTAGAACTGAACAAGAGCATGGTGCAGAATGCTAACATACTGCTTTACAGCGTGATAAAGCAGGGGGCAGCATAGAGCACAGACATCTGATGGGAATCAAGCAAAATAACTTTTCTGTAAACGTTACTTCTAGTGGCCAGTAGAAATATAGGACAGGTCATACAAATCAGATGTGCTGCTGGTGTTAAGGCCCAGTCGGAGAGTGTCGGATTCTGAACTATGTTATTGGAGACGCACACACATACAGGACAGGACAGGACATTGAAATGTGATAGAGATTGCAGGTGCCATGACAAGAGACTACGTGTGTAGGAAATAGGGGCTGTCATCTTACTGTGTGACACTAATCTCTGCTTTCTTACCCGATTCCGTGTTCTCCAGAAAGCCCTCGGTGAAAATCTCCTTGATCCAGCTCTGCAGCTCGCCGTCCTCTTGCACCTCTGTGTTGCTATGGTAATACACATCCACCCACTTTATGGCAAACCTGGGCAGCATGCAAATAAATAGTTTCTAATTTCACACAAGTGTGAACACTCACAAATGTCACATGCAAATGTGCAATGAGCACTAGACCTCTTCTGGATGGGTGCCTGAGATAATAGCCCAATGGCCTGAGTAGAGGGTCATTTGCACCTGTAGAGAGCATCCCACACTTTCAAAGCATCTTGGGCATAATAGCAGTTGGGAAGTGTGTCCACCCCCCTGGCCTTCAGGTCCTCGGGAACGCAGAGCGCGTTGTAGCGCAGCCGAGCCGTGGCGTGAGCCAGGAGAACCGGGAACCCCTTCAGGCCACAGGCTATGGCCTAACACACAGGCAGGTATGAGCCGGTATTAACCAAATCAGATGCAAATGCTTGCACACATATAAAAAGTGAAGTGTGAAACAGATGGTAAGTTGTACACATGATGTGTTCTCAGTTACTGTAAGAACACAAAACCACAAATAGGCCCCCAGGTGTTCTGGAGTGTTCTTGCAGAACTGCCAGCACATCGACAACAGTACATACATGTGTGCATTTGCCATATGAAGGAGAGGGAAGACATCCTTACCCGATCAAACACTCCATTGGCGGCCAACAGGGAGGCCCGGGCTTGAATGTTGATTTGGAGAGAACTCCTAACATGTGGCATCAGAAGCTGAGAAGGAGACCATACCAGAAATATCACTGTGGTCAAGGACATTGGCCATCGAGGTGGCCTGAGACAAGACAACAAATACACAGCACAAAAGTAAACACAAATAATTATGGCCTTTTCCATACCAAAGCACAGAATAAGACGTGCCTTGTATGGTGAAGGGAAGTATGTCATTTTAGCAAAGACAAAAAAAATATATATGAAAGGAGGATTATGCATCACATTTATGATTCCTACATGTGACCTCTACAGTATCCTCCTATAAGACCACTGGGACTAATGACTAATTAAGACAGCCTAGTAATTCCACAATATAAGCACCGTCATGGAAATGCACATGTATATAACTTGCATGTATATAACTGCATTGCATAGCCTGAGGCTGCAAAGCATGACACACCAAACCACTTCAGCTCCAGAGGACTGGTCTGGTCTGGTCTGGTTTTGTTCTTTGGGGATCAAGGGAAGACAGGAGCTTCTCCTACCTTGTGGATAGGGTGCACTTCCGGTAGCTGCCTCAGGGTGGCAACACAACACACCTCTCCCATTAGATGGGTGCGCAGGAAATGGGAGACAAGCTGGTGACACTGGAAGTCTGCACAGCGAGTCCAGATTTTGGCCAGCAGCCAATCAGGTGTCGCGTCAGATGGCAGGAACACTGGGTTGTCTGTGCCGGGTTTCTGTTGGAGCTACAGAGTGGAATGAGGAGAGAGAGAAGCCCCATTCAGTGAAAGAGGCAATGTGATAGATAGACAGATAGATAGATAGATAGATAGATAGATAAACAGATAGATAGATAGACAGACAGATAGGTAGAGAAAGATAGGATAGATAGATAGAGATAGATAGATAAGTAGGTAGACTGTTTATTCCTAACCATATTAAGGATTACATCAATTGAAATTATTAATCAATGTAAATTACCAGGGAAATAGCCACTGGTGAGGCAAAAAATTGTGTAACAAAGTTCAAATAAAGTTAAATCACCTGTTTGAAATAGATTCTCTTAAAAAATGACTGAAACTTGCATTCAGGCTCAGGCTAAGTGAAAAGGAAAATAATACTAATGGCCATGCAAGGTGAGAGATGAGAAAGCACAGGTGCACAGAAATACGCCATGATGGGAGGACACAGCATGTGACCTGGGCGCACAGCACAGGCACCAAACACACCTGGATGGCAATGGGCTTGAGATTTCCATCTGGACCAGCATGCAGAAGACACAAGGGAGCAGCCAAGTGCTGCTGTCTCCCATTGATGATGTTTGGCGGCACACCTTCCAGAAGCTCATAATCCAGCAGAAACACTTTCCCTCTCTGCAGCCGTGAGCAAATGATAAAGAGCAAAGGGAGATCATGTGAAACCTCAGCACACTGGATTACCCATCTAAAGCACTACACTTGCCGAGAGTGTGAGGGAAGCTGCCACCGACCTCCATCTCCAGCTCAAGAGTGGATCCTTGCGGGAGGAAAGGCTGGACTAACTCTGGGGTCACCGCCAGGTTAGAGGGAACGCTGCGGATCTGCCGCACCTGGAGGGGATTGCATCCATTCAGAGTCTGATATCCAAAGAAGGCGTCTTCTTTCCAGTGGGACAACACATACACTGGAGCAGACAGAGGGAGAGATGGACAAAGTTTAAGAGATGCATTCTGTGGGAACATTGACACTTAATACAGAAAATATACTTACTGGCAATAGGGTTTCCACTGCTATTGTGCATGAAAAGCCGTTCTATCTCCTTCAGGCTTCCCCAAGGTTCCTTCCTCTCCGTAAAGCCCTTTAGGTAGTGCAAATTAGTGCCTGGACTGAGAGGGGGAGGTAATTGTTCGATAATTGTTCAGAACCAGATAACTAAAGGTCAGGTGAGCGATGCTCAATAATGTCACATTCGTTTATCTTAGCAGATGCTGTATGATGTATATTTGAACTAGACAACAAACCAAACCCATGACAAGTAGCACATCCCCTCCCTTCAGTGCTCTCGGAGGAGCAGCACATATACTGTAACAGTGTTTTGTTGCTGTCTGAGGGGCAATCTGCTCCCTCTCTGTTTGCTTGGCATTAATGGGGCCAGGGCTGACAAAAAGACATGTTACATGTGCACAAATCACTTAGCATCGCTTACCCCACCTTAAATAATTAAGTACATGTCCCGTTCTCCAACTGACTCAGCCTCTTTGTTTATCATGGTGCGCATGCAGAGGCTAGCAGACACCAACAGATGGCGCTATTTACAAAATGTACATAGGTAGAGCTAGATATATAGATAGATAGATAGAGATACTTTATTTATCCCGAAGGTAATTTAAGTGTCCAGTAGCATACACATCAGGGCACAAAGACAATGACATCCATACAAATAAACATACCGGTACACATACTCACCTAAAAATACCCTATGACTAAACATACACATACTAACCAGTATGCATGAATACAATAATACTGTGTAATTACACACAGTAAACTAGGAACAAGGGTCGATGTGACAACATCGTTGGCAGGAGGAACAAATGACCAGTATTTCATCACTGAAAACCTCTTTTTCACTGCAACCGTCAGCTTGCAATTGCAAAATGGCTTCAGGTACTGAAAGAGGAATCAAAACCAGGACAGTAGAGCGGTGCCAGAGATATGACATAAAAAAGCTTTTGGGCAAAGTCTACAGGTTGTTCAAAAACAGAGGCCTTCAGAGGAATGCAGGAAGTGAAACATTTTATCTTCCACCAAAACCTTCACAGAGCAGAAAAATAGAACTGAAACATGCTTAGTATCTTTGTGCTGACATTGTTGCAGTTATAATGCATTTGTAATTAAGTAATAACAGTCTAAATTATAGGGCCTCAGGGTGCACATAATGGGAAATGGGACCCGGTCTACTACTAGCCTGACGCATCAGCAGCTTATTTCACTCGATTTCATATACATGCGTCTGATCTCTATGCATTTGGATTGATTTGCCTCTTGGGAGGCAGATACTTTTTGCCTACTGTTTGGTCGTGGCTTCAACCAATCGCTACTGTTTGGCCGTGACGCATGTTACCTGCTGGAATGCATCGTTTGAAATCTCTGTTCACTAATTGGGCCGTCACCAAAGGAAGCGAATCGTTAGTTTCCTGACTTTATGGTGGAGGCAAATGAAATTGGCCGGAGGCATTAGGCGGTGCTAGGCTGGCTAGTCTAATACAGTGTTGCACAGAGAAAGAGTGTAAAAGTGATAAGTGAAGCACCATGTATAACCATGAGTGAAAACACACACACACACACACACACAGACACACACTCAGTTGTGCTCGTTTTACCAAAGCACCAACCTCTGTCGTGTATAACTCAGGTTTGGGCCCAGGGGTTTCAGAGTCTGCATGTCCACGCAGTGGGGTAGTCCTTCAGCAAAAGTGCACCATCTAGGAGGCCAGACATGACACCATGATGGAACACATCTGAGCAAAATGACATCATGCTTAGCAGGCTATGAAGCAGTACAAGCAGAAAAACAACCTTGGGGTCGGGACCCCAAATGAGGTACCCTGAAATAAATAAAATAACTAACACCACACGCCACATACATTTATGTTAAAATATGATGAAAATTCCCTTCAACATGACTAGCATCACTAAACGCCCCAAAGAAAAGCTGAAATGTCTGCTTTGTGGTGATGTCCTGTTTGCTGAGAGTATGAAACCCAGCAGCAGAAATGTGTGATGTCAAAATGAGGTCACAGGCCAAAAAAGGTTGGGAACCACTGCTTTAAATAGCATGGCCTACACCACAAGAAATAATGTAAAGCTTTCTTTAAAGAAATATGCCACCCAAACATGGATTTTAACCAGGTTTTTTTCACTGTTTTAAGTCTGGGGGTGACCGATGTTTAGGTGGCATCCATCCAAGCCACATCCTGTTGTCTCAGAGCATCAGAAATTGCTATCTGATTGAAGGCTGTTTGCATGATCATCTCTGCTGCATCACTGGTTACCTTATCTGATCGACAGCTGTTCTTTTCTATACTGTCACTTGTAAGGGTTTGGGTTTAGCCTATGTCTTGTTGTTAACTTCATGTTCTTAGTTTCGAGTGTCTCCTGTCCCAAGTTCTTAAGTAAAAGTCTCTAGTCAAGTCTCAAGTCTCGAGTTTGCCTTGCATTTGGGTCCATTTTCGCGCCAAAACGTGACATTACTGATGTTAATTATTCAGTACTTATTGCAATTCTTTTAGCCTGGCAAGCCAAACTATACACATGAATTGTATAGTCTGGAATCAGGCCATTCACAGCGCTGAAGCCTGTGGGTGAGATCAACAGTTGTCGTTCAAAATGTCTCGGCAAAGTAATAGGCCAGCGCTACTGACCAATCAGAGCTATCAGAGCTACAGAGCTATAGAGCGCTCTGATTGGTCTGTCCTAGGTCGAGACGGGCCAGGATTTGCCTTTACCATGCGAAACTGTGTTGAGCAAGCTACAAAGTTGACGTCTCTCCCATGTCTGCCAGCAAATGCCTCATTTGCTGGATTTATTGCAAGAAGAGAACTGATCTTCCATGCATGGACTAGAGGGAATATCTGCTGCTGTAAGCTGGAGCTCTGGAAAATGCACATTATGAGAAAGCTACCACACTTGACATGGTCAAATAATGAACTAAGCGAAAATAAAACTATCTGATTCAGAAAAACAGCTATACGCTACAGCTACACTATCTGCACTAGTGAATCTACCCCAATGGTTCCCACGCTTTTTTTCTCAAAGCCCCCCTTGCCTGTGTCCAAGACAAGCCAGGCCCCAACCCAAACTCTTACCCACATACACACACACTAAAAGATGCGTAGAATGCGTCTCGTCCAGTCAGAAATGGCTAGTCGGAACAGACCTAGATGTCGTAAATATATATGTTTTAATTTAGATTATAGGCTACAGTCTTGATTAGGCTGTAGGCTACAGTCTTGATCCTATTGGATGTGTTACTAAATTTTCATAAATTTAATGTGCACAAATAATTTTGGTAACCTCACAACTTCAGCATAGACAAATTTGTGCACACTACCCTGTGATCTCAATTAAGACTTTGTGACTCTTTACTGAATGTTACCATAATTGTGTAGGCCTACCATACCGGATGTGTTGTCGTCTTGTGCTCAGTTCCTGTGTCCTGTGCTCCTTCAAGACCTCAACTGTGTCACTGGTCACTAGACATGCTGAGAAACATTGAGAAAGGTTGGGAAGACTGAAAGTTGAAAGTCTAAACAATGTGCTTACTCTTACTGTTCCTCAAAGTTATCTTATTTCAACATGCTTCAACATCCTGCAACATGATAAAGCCTTCTCCTATTGTCAGAACTCAAATACAGAGAACTTGATAAAGAATTTAAAAACCTTTCCTGTTTAGAGTCTAAAACAGGCTGTATCTCGTCTGAGGAGTTTTAATGTTAAATGCCAGGGTTAACAGACTGACAACGTTGCAATGCAGAATGAGTAAACTCACAACACAAAAATCTTCCTTTACCATCAAACACATACTGACAAGTCTGTATCAGGGTTAGCAACTATTTCTTTTCGGTGTGGAGACATGAAGTATTATCTACATAACTGAGCAGGCATTAGACGTCTGTTTAATGTGTAACCTACCATCCTCACTGCAGAGTTCTACATCCCCATCTGCAGACTGCAGCCACCTATGGCAGGGGAAGACTTGTACCAGAGGACCATGATTTACTTCAACGGTCTGGCAATGCCAGTCCAGTTCAGGAAATCCGGGCCGGACCTCCAAGCGTAAGCGCACTAGAGCCACCTGTTCCACATCTTCGCTGGCTGCCATTACCATGGTGCAAGCCTTCCAAAAACGAATATGTGGGCAATTAGTCTAAAGTTGGATGCGAAAGCCCAATGGGAACAATGTGAACATAATGACAGACAACAACGTTTGATAAACTAGTTTGTTATCCTTACCGAGCCAGGTAAGAGATGGCTCTCTGCGTCTAGCACAGCGGATACAGTCTTGCCATGGGTGCTGATCAAGGAAACGTGCAGCTTGCTGTAGGAGCCGGCAAGTGATGAAGCTGATGTTCTTATAGTGACTTGAAAATCTTCCATTGGAATCCTGCGAAAGTCAATTCGATGATGTTTGATATCTAGTGACCCAATTTAACTTCAACTATGATGGTAAACGTGTCCCGTCCTCTGTTGCCTAATACATCGCCTACAGGAAAATATTGTTGGCGCATTCGAGTGGTTTTGTACAGCTAGAGTTGGGCCAAATTTTAATGTATTTGCATACACTATCTTCCAGCAAACAAGACACGGCATTTGAATTGGAAATAAAGAGAGCACGCTCACAAACGCGGTCTTCAAATGCGAACAGTAAGGTAAGGGAAAGTTTATCACAATTAAATGCTCAATATAGGTTATTCATATAGCTGACTAGACCCACCAATTTCAGAAACTAAACTTTAATTTTTAACAGGCCTGTAGCATAGAAATGTTCAACATAGCCTACCGGTCGTTGAGAATGTATTGACCACAGATCACCCTGAGGCGGTTTAGCTGCTGTGCACAGGGCATTTCCTGCATTACTGTAGATATACATGGTCATTAACCAAGGAAGCCAAATATGAAATTCATAAGCTGCCACAGATCAGTTTATTCTAGTTGCTGCTTCTAGGAAAAATACGCCTAAAATATGTTTTTGTCATTTTGTTCTTTTATTTTTATTCTTTGCTCATTGATTGTAAAATCAGGGCTGCCAAGTCTAATCAATGAGCTGAGACACAATTTGACTACAAATTACAAGTCCCTCACACCACCCTGAGTCTGCCGTAGCCTATCTCTAGCCTGATTCACCTATCTGCATGTAAATTAGCATTCCTCTTATTTTTTCAATGCACTCATTGCAGTGATAAATGGTTCGCGGAAAAATAACTTTGAATGTTGCCTATGCCTAAGGCCAGGCTATTATTTATTAATAAATTCTAGCCTATGCATCCAACACAATATTTTTAGTGCATTAGTTAAACAAATGATTAGGCCTATAGGCTATTGGGTAACACTTTATTTGAGGTTTTCAACATAAGCCTGACATGTCATAAACATGTCATGAATGTGTAATGACCGTAAAAATGTTTATGACTTTGTCATAGGTGTCATTCAGGTTTAGAAAGCCTAATGTCTGACGCTAAACAGTGTCAACTTTACGCTGCAAAAACCGAATGACAATGACAACATGTTTGTGGAAACAAGAACAACTCCATAGAAAACCATACAGTACCCACCCTTAAGTGCGTGAGTAGCCTAAACTTGGGGGATGGGAGGGATTTTAGGACCTTGTGAACCCAACCATGAAGTATGAAATGAAATAACCTACTAATTTCTATCAATTTGTATTGCAGCCCTAGCCTGGGAATACCCAAGCTGCCTTGTGCGCTTGTTCTGAACTGCACAGCAGCCTGGAGACCATGGCCAAAATTTTCGCATGGATTTGGGAACCAATCACAGAACCGGGAGAGATGGCAAGAGGATGTGCAAACTTTTGGACAAACAAAACCTGAAGTCCCCTACGAGAAAATGTCACTTGATATTTAGGCTGGTGTTAGCAAGGCTATAGCAGCCCAATGATGGCCATTTGTTTCTGTTACCCTTAAGTCATCTCAACCGTTCGGTTGAGTGTGTTTTAAAAAAAAATATTATGTAATCTAAATGCATATTTTTCAATAGAAGCTATAAATGAATATATGTGTTCTATGGCCTCTTTTTAACATGCTTGTGCTTAATAAGTAGGCTAGTATCTAGGTAGCCTTGTGATGGCTGCATGAGGTTTAAAGGGACAGTATGTAAGAAATAAATGTAACTTAATCATAAAAAAATGGACCCTAATATATTACTAGACAATAAGGAATCATGATTATTTCCAATACTGTTATCACTGACAACAGCAATCCAGCCAGAATATTCCCATTACATAAGTGAAGTTGCAGCCCTCAACTTATGTTCATGTTGTCATTATGTGTTTATTGTGTGTGTAGGCTATTATTTGTTTTAGGCTGTTGAGCCACCTGTCATCCATCTGATTTTGGCAACCTAGCCTCTTGTCTGGGAGAGAGGAGATGCTTTGCTCTGCAGTATTTTGACCCACAGAAATGTCATTGCACTATGCAAACTGCACATATCTTCAGCCATAATATTTATTAACTTTGCTACTAAATTATTACTGACTCTTGCACTACCAACATACACTACCTCAGAGTACACTATTTTTAGTATAGTATTAGTTTTTGTACTAGTAAAAGTTATAAGCCTTTGCACTTTATTTATTATTGCCTTATGTTCTGTCTTATTGTTGTCCTGTCCTGTCCTGATACTTGTCTGCATGGGATAGTGAGAAAGGCAATTTTGATTCCTTTGTATGTCTACATGTATGTGAAAGAATTGACAAATAAAACTGACTTGACTTGACTTGACTTGACTTTGAATGTTATTGTAGTACCAGTTTTGGCCACAAACGTACATGCTGTTCCTTTAATTAAGGGTGGTTTGGTTTTTATAAAAATATGATGGGTGAAAAAGTGCTCAAACGGTTGAACTTACCAACATCAACATGTATAGGCTACTACTACTAGGTGCATATTACTTCCAGAATGCAGGAAATCATAGAATAACATTTTCTGGGGGATTAGCCTACCCCAAACTGTTGGCAAGTCAAGTGATAGGCCTAGTTTACACTGGCTGTAAAACATGTTTGTTCTGCATGCGACCAAGCAGACGATTAATATTTTATTATGTAGGCTTATGTAGTCTTTTTAGTTCCCTTTACAACCTCTTTTGATGCCTGCTCCCTTTGAGTAGCCGCAGTGGAGCTACTTACAGAGTTGCATTATACAGTATAGCCTTGTTTGTTTGCAGGAGGAATATGCTGGATTCTGTCCAAACGATAAGCTACTGTAACACGTCTACTGGTTACAGTAGGCTATTGGTTTATGTGACAATGTTAACACTTTGTATGATGTAGCAGAGCGGTACAGAAAACTATCGCTGGGCTCATCCAAGAATGGTTACAGTATCCACTACAGTCTTTGCTGTAATGGTAGCATAGCGTAGGCTACTAGGTTTGGTTCTAAAGTAGCTTCGCTACTACGGTAGATTGGTCGAGACAAGTCCAAGTTACAATTTAGCATGTTAAAGCTAAAATAATTACGATAACAGGTCTCTATGTTACATAAATTTTCGGTCGAATTTGTGAGAAGTTTCTTTTGTGCCATACTACCTCATGGTCTTATTACTATACATTTCGCTGCATTTCGTAGCAGACCTCGTGGCGCAACGGTAGCGCGTCTGACTCCAGATCAGAAGGTTGCGTGTTCAAATCACGTCGGGGTCAAGTGGGAATATATTTTGATCATGGTGTTTTCCGAGAGATCATATTTTACAGGGTATACGTCACCCAATAAATCGGACTCGATGATTTGGGGTAACAAGTGAAGACACAGGAGTGCATAGCCCATGCATCTTGCTTTGTTGTGTACTGTGATGTGGCAGCTCATTAATGACTCCCTCTGGTGAGAGGTATGCTACACATGATATCCAGTTTGGGGACAGCAAGACACACTCATATCAAATATCCACCTGAACTGACCAGAGTCATGGCATAATATGTTATTAAACTGGGTGAACTTTTGATAACACAAAACACGTTTGAAAAATAAATCTCTTTTTAATAAATAATCTGAAATTACACATCATTCATCTGTTCCACAATTCGATGCTCAACATACTTTGAAGTCTGACAGGGTGTCACAAAAATACTCCAGGTATTTGCATTAATACTGAATATAGACACACTGATCAGAAAAGTCAAAGTGAAGACAAATGGCATAAAAATAGTTAAGCTCAGTCACTGAAATATGGCACATCTTGCACTTAGGGTTTCTAACAATCCTGCTTCGACATGTGAGGTGTAAATTCACCAAGTCCGTTTTATCACCTGTGCTATTTCTTGTCGGGCCATACATGTAATTTATGATTGGCAATGATGAAAATGGCATCTTCAACTAATGGGCATAGACAGGTTTTATCTTCTCCAAAAAGGCATTCCATGAACAATATCAAAGGACATCCCACACAGGGGTCTCTGGACAGAAATGCACAATGAATGTCTGGAAAAAGACAAATAAACCCACTGTTACACACAAATATTACAATTTCTAGACCCTGCTGAAAAAAAAACAGCTTTTGCTGGTGCCTTGTGGCTGGTTTTAGTTGGTTGTTAGCTGGTTTGGGCTGGTCTTTCCTGGTCTTGCTGGTTTGTTGGAACACCACTTGGACTTGCTGGTGTGACCGTCTTAGGATGCTGGTCATGTTGGTAAGTGTGGTGGTTTCTGCTGATGACCAGCCTATCAAGCTTAAATTGATGGTTTACAATGGTCATACTGGTTTGACCAGCCATAAAGTTGGACATTGCTGGTGAACAGTTAACTTCCAACCAAATGACCAGCATAAACTGGTCCAACTAGCTAAACCAGCAAAACTCCCATGAAAACACAGCTCAAACCAGTAAACCATCGTAAGCAGGGCAGGCAGCAGGGGAAAAACAAATTATGTATAGTCATATTGCAAGTATACAATACTACAATCCTAACAAGTGTTTAAATTAGTCATCAGTTTCATATGACCTTGCTGGTTAAATGTACTGCCAGTCAGCAATACTGGATGACATGAAGTTTGTTTATGTTTACATTTGTACACTCAGCTTTAATAACATTTAATAACAAAAAACACTGCCAGGCTAGCGCCACCTAGTACTTCTACTCAATATTACATTTAGCTCTACACTACTTGTCAGAGTTCACTCCAAAGGCTTTGGTTTCCTCTACTAAAGTCTGAACATCCAATCAGCAAACAGAAATTGAAGGTAGGGCCTGTATCTTGTAATTGCCCACCCACTGCAAAGCAAACAAATGCATATTGAGAGTGTCCAGACTCTTTGCACAAAGCCTCGCTAAGTGAAAGAGTCTGGTCCACCAGGCTAACAAAGCCTGCCAGAGAGGTACTGTCGCATGCAACCTCCTTTCTGTGCTCATGGAGAAACTCCATGTTATTGTTTGTGGGACTGGCT
This sequence comes from Sardinella tawilis, assembly GCA_030264315.1. Lineage (NCBI taxonomy): Eukaryota > Metazoa > Chordata > Actinopteri > Clupeiformes > Clupeidae > Sardinella > Sardinella tawilis. Next base: position 9,775,631 of record JASCQY010000388.1, on the reverse strand, counting down.
GTCCTTACTTTGTGTGTTTGCAGTTCAGAGTCAGGGCATCGTTAGAAGATTTTTTTTTTTTACAGTGAGCGCTCTTGGAGAGTGGAGAGCTAGTGGATCATGAGGAGATATTATCTATGTTAAAAAGGTTTTATGTCTTTAGAAACCATTAGTACCTCTGGCTGCACCTTTGGCTGCATTTTTGGAAAATAGCATGTAAAGTTCATACATACCACCACGTAAACTGTGCGGAAGTCTTAACTGGGATCAGGACTTTCTTCAATTCTGTTTAACTAAAGAAAGTAGAACAGAAAAAAAAACATCAGCTTTACGTAACTTTCTGAAAATTCTAGGTTAATGACCAAGGCGTGGATAAACCTCAGCCATCAGTTGAATTAGTGCTTCAGTCACAATATTGCCATTAATTCCAGCTTACATCCTCCTCCAGGACATGGGAAGTAAGCTCTTTCCAGGACACAAGCCCAGAGTTTTTGGAACACGGGCTTGCGCGTGATGCCATACAAACATACAGTATATACTGGTCTGGTCCAGTCTATGGTATGACTGAATATTGCATAATTTACCAGTCATGCATCATGCATTCATACTTCTTGAGTGCTATATTCTGCCACATAACAGCTACAAGGTCACTCACCAGCACACTGCTGTTGTCCTGCGAGGGCTCCTGAAACTTGGTGTAGTCAGGGGGATTAGCTTGCGGGTCGTAGCCGAGCCTGCTTAGCATCGGCGCAATGTCTGCCATGTCTTTCACCACATCAGGCGGGATCTTGCCGACCCATTTCACAAGGGCCTCCGTGTTCACCGGATTCATCACTTGGTCAGTGGACCGCTCTGTCCTGAAAGACAGCCAAGTGGCCTTCTTAAGCAAGCCAGGTGGTACTTAAGTCATACAGTATCAAGATACTAGCAGGGACTCATTCTGTCAGGAAATCAGGATGATTTTTTTTTTTACATGAAGAGACTTTGCCGAAGCTGATACATTGTCTGCTGAAAGAAGGATGCAATTACCTAACCAAAGGATTGAACACTGTCAGATAGACTATTAAATAACTTGTCAATGTCCAACCTCCATTGTAGACAATTATTTTTCCTAACTTGCCTAAAGTATAACTTTAACTATAACTATAACTGAGCAACTATGTTGTGGACCAATGCTCTTTTGGATGGTAAGTTATGAAGCCTCATCACAGACCTGGGGTCCGTTTCCCAAAACCTTCGTTGCTAACCAACAAAGTTGCTAACTTAGGTGCCGGCTAACTTGGCAATCTTACTGTAGTTAGCAATTATAGTTTTGGGCAACGGACTCCTTAGCGGGAAGTTAAGAGCCAACAGGTGAAGAAGTGAGAGAATGATGATGACAGTACAGCATAGACAGGAGCAGAAGGAGAAACCATCATCACTAAATCAATATTCCAGTCCCGTTTCATTTTACATGGGAGGACCAATACTACAGCATTGTTCTCGTCCTCTCAGTTGGACTTACTTGGACAAGGACACTCCTCCAGCCTTCCCAATGAGCTGCTCGTGGTGGAGCACGGCCATGTCCCAGGGCAAGTCGAGGAAGCGCAGCAGTCTTTCCATGGAGCGCTGTGGCTCCAGCACCAGCTGCTCGTAGCGCAGCAGCATGCACTTCTCAGGGCCGGCCTCGCTGCACTGCTCGAACATGCTCTCCGCCGCCCGGCTCCACTTCACCAGACAGTCGCGGTAGCTACTCAAGTCGAAGCCCGTGATGGTGACACGACGTGAAATCATCGAGTGCACGGTGGCGCGGCCGTCACGCAGCATCAGCACAAACTTGGCGCGTGGGAACAGGCGGCTCAGGTAGTCCAGTGACTTGAGGGTGAAGGGGTCCTTGTTGCAGAGGCGTGGTGCCGGCTCGCCGTGGCCCACGATTATCTCCAACAGGAAGGCACGGATAGCAGCATCCAGCACCTCGTCGGTGACGCCGGCCTCGTCCAGCCGCATGCGCTCCCTCGCCGAGCGGCTCCAGGTGGAGTGCATGGCCAAGAGGCGGGGGATGACGCGCGTCTCCTCGCCGCAGCGCACCAACGGGTGAGCGTCCAGCATGGCGCGCATCAGCGTGGTGCCGCTGCGTGGGACGCCACCCACGAAGATGAGTGGCGTGTTCTCGTCGTACTCGAGCGGGATCGTCTGGCCACTCTGGTTCTGGCCTGGGTTCTGGGATGCCCAGTTGTAACGCCCAGACTGGCCACCATGCCAACGGCCTCGGCTTGGGCATTCCACAGTACTTAAGCCCAGGTAGAAAATGGTCACTGAGCTGATGACCACACAGGCCAGCAGCAGAATGTTTTGGGGCTTCCTCATCATGAAGTTGTGTTGGACAGACACAGGGATGCAGATGTTTTAGGGAAGAATTACGCTATGAGTCGAGACAGATGAAGTGTGGAGAAGAGAAAGAAAGGAGAAGACAAGAGAAGAGAAGAGAAGAGAGGAGAAGAGAAGAGAAGAGAAGGGACAAGTCAGAGGAACACCATGAGCATGGAAGACAATTGAACAGGAATGCTGAAGGTCAGGAGAGGAATGCAAGGTACAGGCAGGTAGGAAGGCAGAGGGTGGGGGCAGGGTGGTTCCAGGGTGAGAGGTGGAGGATTCTGGATTCAGACAAGGGATATGTGGGGAGGGCGGAGTGAGAAACCTTCTCTTACTGTGGTGACCCAGATTTGTTGCGCCATCTCCATGGTGCCTACAAAAAAATAAACAAAATAAAATTTAACAAAATAAACTCTCAAGCAAATCTGCATGTATTGACTGAATATTTCCTCCTTGATGAAAAAGGCCTTGTACCATTACACATAGATGTATTGTGAGTCCATTAGAATCTAACCTTTGAGGATTCAAATGAAGAGACATGTGCGTGCCACATGTCAGGAAAAACAGGAGAACAAGTCCCCCCCCCCCCTCCCTGACAACTCTGAATCTTGCTCAGACTTTAACATAGCCTCGGGCCAAATACAGCGAATAGAGATTCTTTCATGACAGAACTGATAACGCTCTATACATTGAAAACAATGTACTAAGCTGAAAATAACAAGCCATGCCATATGTTTCTACAATGCATCGAGTAGGTTGATGCCACCCACAACCAAGTTAGTTATTGCAAAGGGATAATCCATGAATTCATTTTTAAGAACCTACTTTGGGATGTGGACTCTCAGGCACTCTCTTTAGGCAAAGAATATAGAACCTCAGGTCTTCTATACTCTTTGCTTTGGGTGGACTATATTGGGGGGGGGGGTGACATCAGAGAAAGATCAGGTCCCAACAACTGTAAAGTCTGCATCAATCGAGTTGAACAGTGTATGCCTTATGGCATCAATGTTGCAATTTTTTAAAGTATTTTTGACACTGTGACTGAATTTTAAATCTGATCTGAATAGAACCTTACCAAGGAGGAAGATGGGCTATGCAAACAGAACGTGGACCTGACGTCCCCTGAACACACTTTGCCCAGATAAACATCAGTTTCCATCGAGGCCATGTTAGCTACAAATTAACGTTAGTACTTTGTCTGTCTGACCTTAAAATAATGTGGGCCAGCTACACTACTATAATATACTCACGTTAAAGTAGTCATACAATACTGAATTCATACGAATGACCTTTTGCAAATGTCTGTTTAAAAATAAGCCATAGCTAGACGTGTTTAAACATGGAGGAGGCACGTTGAAGATGTTGGTTGCACTGTCTGCTATTTGTATTAACGTTAATGTCAACCTGTAATGGTTAATTACTCGTTTACACAGGCGACTATGCAGATTGATTTCTGCTAATGCAAAAAATAACGTTATCATCAAACGCGACGTAAGGTAGTCATTCGGTGGACGCGGCATTTATAAACTGGCAGAAGAACTGAGCTAATGTTATGCTTTGCTGTCCAATAATGCCTCAGTCCCTTGTACAATTTCTAAACATATACAGTAAATTTTAATTCTCATGAAATCAATGCCGCACGTTAGCAGGTTAATGCGACATTCCTACCAATGTAACGTCACTTCAAATGTGGCGATTTGCTTCCGAGGTTATGGAAGTTTCTGAAGAAATTACTTACCCAGGTCTGATTCCGTTGTTAAAGTTGTTTAATCAGTTTTCGGATCAGTGAAATGTTACATTACTACACATTTAGTTGTGATTCATAGCATGATCTCAGATCAATCATAAAAACTTATTGTAAATTCAGCAGAGAAGGAAAGAAAGGAAGCTCGAACGTCATTGGACGAGTATAGGGCCAAAAAGGACCGTCGCCTATTTCGATGTACCTGATTGGTCCAATGCTTCGTGAAGCTTCTCTTAAAGGCACATCAGCAGCTAGAAATAAAAATAAAAATGGATAGTTCAAAAACCATATTCCCAAATTTTAATTCTGATGATTTACTTATTGTATTCTTATATGACCCCAAGAAATGAACAGTGACAGTGACATGCGGCTTCATCATGCTTCCTCCATTGCTCCATCAGTGAAGACCATAGAAATCATATTTTTATTTCCATACTGTTTTATAATTCGGTATTATGTCAATATGATCCACACAGATGCACACATGCTCAAGCTTGGGCGCACGCATGCACACTCACACTCACACACACACACACACACACACACACACACACACACACACACACACACACACACACACACACAC
>JASCQY010000388.1:9729226-9741680 GCA_030264315.1 Sardinella tawilis | reverse complement strand
CACACACAGACATACACACACACACACACACACACACACACACACACACACACACACACACACACACACACACACACCGCTATGGTGTCAACAATACCATTCACTTCTTTCGGGCCACTTGCGGAACTTTCCACTTTCCTTTAGAATGTAGTGTGTTTCTAAAACTAATATTTACATTAGTTTACATTAATTTACAATAATTTACATTTATTTACATTAATTTACATTTACAGGGGAGCAACACAGGAAATACCTTGCATATCGCTGAGCACTGCCACTCACTCACACACACACACACACACACACACACACACACACACACACACACACACACACACACAGAAGCTGAGATGATTAGTGTTTGATTTCATTTTATTTTTTGAGTTTATGCTGGTAAAAAAAGTTAAATGTTAATGGAGTGTAAACGCCACATTGTGCCACAATCAAGTGGCGGTAGTTTGTCAGGGCATTTGGCCATTGTTTAGATGACACTGACAGCATTAGCCTATAACCACTGAATCGCCTGAAAAGTGAAATAACAGATAAAAAGATCCTAAGACTCAAGCAGAGAGTGTGAGGGTGGAATTGACACTTACAGGCGGTGACTCACTGACTGCACATTACTCATAGGGCGCTTGTTCAGATCTGACATCAATACATGTGCTGCCCTCTAGTGGCCTGACAGTGCTTTGCAGCTTTTCAGCCAAGCCATGACTGGTAAAATGCCTGACTAAATGTCAAACAATTTTTAACAAACACTTTTCTTACCAAGATCATATAGCACAACTTAAAACACTGCATTGCATCTAATTTCTAAAACCGGTACTTATTTTCATGTGCATTACACGGTATAAAATAGACTGAAATGTACTAGGTAAGTAATAGGTTAGCCCCTTTTACAGTAAATGACTGTTTTCGGTATCACACTATGAAGAAGGGAAAGAAGCATTCTTGGAAGAATATGCAGTAAGGTAGAAAAAAACAGAACGTGACAGGACTGCTGCTGTAAAAGCTTTATTAGCAACATAAAATTGCTAATAAAAAAATATACAACATGGCAGATGTGTAAAAAAAATACAAATTCAGTGAACAGATTTTATGGATGTACTTGTACTCAAAGCAGTATCTGCGATCAAATAAGCTGTTGGTCTATGATTGTGCTTAATCTAATTTAGCCTACAGTATACAGTATATCAGCTATGCTCTGCTGTTCAGCTATGTTTCAGTTATTAATTTAAAATGTTTATCAGCTGTATCAATAACCTTTCTAAAGTAGAAGCATCATATTTATGTGATTTCAAACTAGGTTTTAATTTCTTGCATGCTGTGCGATAACAATTTTGTAGACCTATTGGAAATCATGGGAAAAACGGGAATGTAAAAAAGAAATCAGGTGGATGTTACTCTGTCACAGATTTTGATAAATATGACAATAAATTGGACAAAAAGAAGACATTTCATGATAAAACACAAAACAACAGAAGTGAGCAGTCATATAAAGTCAGATAATACAACTATCCTCATGTGGGCCCAAGTGTAGACTAATGGAATACCTTACTGTAAATATTCAACGCTCCATGTATTTTAGGAAACATGGTCCATGCAACCAGCGACCAAACTTACACAAATAGGAACCACACATAAACACAATCTGAAGTGCAACAGGACAATTAAAACTATAGGACTTCCCATTCTGATTCCAGATCACAGATTTTATTGGCAACAGTGAGAGACACTTGAATACATGATTTTTTTCTACCTGTACTGACAGGCAGCACACCCACACCCTGGGTAAGTCTGGGTTTAAAAGCACATTCCATTTGGCACTTAAAGATGCATAGAATTAAAGGGTGATTCACACATAGATAAAATATGGAGGCACATGATATAAAGGGTAATCAAACAAATAACACTGACAAGCAACAATCTTCACAGCCCAGAATATCATAAAGCAAGACAGTGATTCATAAAACATAGAAATTTTCCACAGATCAACCCACACAATTTGGAACACATTACGGAAAAATTACATTTCACATACAAATTGTATGAAATCATTTCAGGATAAAGCTAACAAACAAGGAAAGATACATTAGCCAAACCCATCAAACATTAATAATATAAGTGCTCGTCATAAGTCTTGCCTCCTTCCTCCTGGTTGCTGGTTGTTGTTAAATGCTAAAATATAGCAAAACATCACATAATCTCCTCCTGATGTCCACCTCCTCTGTAATGCCATGCAGTCATTACTGAATCATATGTGATTCTGAACTCGAAGACCAATATGACCAATAGGACTTTTATCTTTGAAAATACACTCCATTCCATAACTGAAGTACATTCTGTAACTGAAAGCTGAGTAACCATCCTGGAACTTTTTAATGGTAAGAGCCCTCTGTGTTCTGTGTACAGTAGCTTCCGCCTTTGTCTTGACAGAAAGGTGAGTACGGTATTTAGCAGTAAGATGGTGGACCTCCTGAAACAGCTGTGGGAACAGACACAACACCGTCAGTACCAGTGCACTGGCGCCTACACACCTGCAGACAACCACTACAACAGCAATGCATACACAGCCTCCCTGCTATCAACACAGGAGTCTATGCTATGAGGCAAGGTTACTATCTAACTCAAGTACAGTAACTTCAGGAGTAACCACTGATCTCTACAAGAACACTGCAGTGAGCATCTATTGTTTCTGAAGTAACATGCTGTTTTGAGATCAGTGATTACTCCTGAAGTTACCTGGGTTAGTAACCAGTAGCCTTGCTCCTGTAACGGATGCCAGCTAGCATAGCTCGGCGTGTGGAACGTTAGTAAAGCTTCACTCCCGACGCTTCAAGAACGCCCTCAGTCGCTTGACTGAGAGCCTGGGTTACACTTCATAGTGCATGTGCTGGATCTGATGTCTGTGCTCCTGCTTACCGTTCTGCTGGTAGGGCGGAGGAGGTCCAAGCCCGTAGGGTTGCTCCAGCATGGGTGCCGATGGCACCGGGTGCCCCCCGTACCCGGCAGGAGCCCCAGTCCAGGGCGGCATAGGCACAGGTTGGTACCCTGGGTACTGCTGGGCAGGAGCGGGGCTGCAGTGCGGTGCCTGGGGTGGGCCTGGGTTGTTGACCACCACCGTTGTGTGAGTGTTAGTCCTCACCGCCGCTGTACAAACACAGGGAAGTTGTCAGTGAGATGCTGTTTTTTTTTTTCAAAATGAACTATGGCTTAACCATTTAATGTGTTTCACAATATTAACAATTCGAGTTTGGCCATCTGTGTGTGAATAACTTTCAAAAAAATCTAGAGTGTTCTTGTTCTTGTGTCCCTGTTCTTTGAGGCTGCTGGGTGGAGTTGGCACAGCATAGCCGAATCTGCAAACTGGCAGCTAACGCTAACAGATGGAGCCATAAGAGAAGATAAGCTTCCCTGCTCTCACCAGTTAGCCCTGGCTGCCGTTTCGCTATTTGGTGTGAGTTGCAAGTTAAGTTGTCACTGTCATAGCTACTGACAGCACTCAGCAATGTGAAGGTTCCCTCCAGATAATCCCTTTAACCCTTTAACCTTTTGGAAAAAGTCAGCTTTAATTGCAACTGCTGTGCTAAATCAACACTTCCAATTTTATGTTTTTTTTTTTGGGGGGGGGGGATGTGAAGCAACTATTGCTACTGTCATCTCCCCATAAAAGGACTGTATGAGCTCTTTGAAATGACTAGTCATTCCAACAGGACACAAGTGATGCTGCTTTCTTGGCTCAGGTGGGACTTACGGCGAGGCTTTCGGCACATCTGATACAGGCAGCAGCAGGGGCACACGCAGCAGAAGATGATGAGACTGATGAAGATGACACCGATGACGACGACAACGACAATCAGGAACATTGGGAGGTCAGGATCCCACATAATTGAATAATTGCTTTGGAGAACAAAAAGGTTAACATTGAACAGTTAACCACGCCAGCCTGCTCTTGTGCTAAACTCACACATCATAGAATGCAACCTATTGATGAACAGACACCAAGCATATATGAAGTACAACCGTGAGTCTTAAAGCAACACGTTGGGATAGCAGAATTGATATACATATTGAAATCAATATCCAATGGTTACCTCTAAGACAATATCCATTCAGTGGGTAATAAAAGGATTCAAGGAGTCAGTGTTACATAATGCAACAGCACGTAATCTGGAACCACACTGACAACATTCTATCTCTTATTAGTCAGCATATTAGAATGAGTCTGAAAAAAAAATTAACATTGTGTTGCTTTAAGGGTTCACAAAGGGCATCTACACACATGCGTTAGGATATGACACTCAAGTCTGGGACAATCAGTTAGCACCTCTCATCTGTCTCCATCATATCATGGCATTAAGAGACAGTATTCCAGACTTCAAGTATTACTGATATAACATGCCTTGGGCTGGCTTGAGCATCAGCTGTTGATCCGCATATCAGGAGTGAATGACAGTAGGGATTAGTGTCAAACCATGATGTGCTAATAGACATTTTTTTGTTAGCACACTCAGTCTAAACATTTTAGCATGTTTACAGTTAGTATGACAGTGTATGTCAAGCTAAATGATATATGATGATAAATAGTGAATTACAAAGAGAGGGCCTCGTGAAAAACACCTGCGGTTCTGGTAAAAGGTCAAACATTTTGACTGATCTTACGGCTGGTCAATTAATAGTCCTGCTGAGATAATGCATGAGATTAAATTTCTGCCCTCATTGTTTCAGCCTCGCTTCCCTTTGAACTTCCAGACCTTTGTCATTACAGTGAACATTGAACTGGACGAAACCAGATCAACGTCCCATACAAAAACCACACAACCTGACAATAATGAAACCACTGAAAAAACTGCATTTATATAGGTGATACTGTACCTACAATTATTTCTGTTCAGCTATTAGTGGGGCATAACTTAAGCAATTTGCTTTCAATGCCCTTTGCCAATCACAGCAGATACATGATATGCCAATATCCCATGGCATTGATCTGTGGCAGAGATATCTGTGGTAGCCTTGTAACCTTCTCCATGCATTCCCCCACAGTCTGCTTTTGTGTTAGTAGTCCCATGCAGAGGCAAGCCTGGATGCAACTCTGATATACTCTGACACATCCCTTCACATCCCCACCCATTATAACAATCTGTGCTCATACTTGGGGCAGGCGTCCTGGACATCTTCATTGAGATTAATGATGTCACTGGACACCAGCTCGAGTAGGGAAGGAAAGGGACAGCAGAGTCTGACTTTGCAGGAGCCACAGCACGACTGTCCAAAGTCACATACTTTAGGCCCTTCCACCTTTCCAAAGGCATTATAGTGCCTCTTACAATCCACAGCTAAAGAAAACAACAAATAATTAGATTACATTCTTGTCATGGTGATGTTTTCAAAAGCCTAAGTAAAGAAAGACACACTGCTTCCAGCTATATGACACCACATACCTAAAGATGATAACTTTCATGCCGTGAAAAAGAAGAGCTCAACCTGCTTACAGTCATGAGTGGGGAGGGGTGGGTGGCTATATTTTACAGTGAGTATTGAAGCTGTACAGGTTCCAAAGCCCCATCTCCAACTCTCAATCTCAAACACGCAAGAATGCTCCGAAAAGACATCCAAAAACCATCCCTCTTTGCAACCTTCTATTTTAGACAAAACTCATGCCAAATGAACCAAAAACACACCAACACCTTTCAACTTACCATCTGTTACCTGAAACAGCGTCCCATACAACACCAGGACAAACAGATACGACGTCATTGTCGAATCTTATGAACACCTTGATTCAAAAAGCTTCACAACAGTTATTTCAAGTGAACACTTCATATTTCAAATCATCACTGGTACATACTCTTGAAAACGGCGACCTTGAACGAAGCATAGGCTACCCAGGCTTATTCCAAGATGGCATAAACGGTCAACGCTGAAAAATATCAGGTAGGCTACTCCGACTTTGGTTCAGCAGTAGAAGGGAAGGCGGCTTTTCTATTGGCATCAGCGTAACCGGCGTGACTTCCCGACACCAGCGTGGGGAGGGGTAGCGACTCTACCAGCTGCGGTGAGCTACAAAATCTCTCGTCGAATAGATTTACTGTGCCAAGATGCGTCCGTGCGTGGGCAGTAGATCCAGACGTGTTGTATGCGCTAATCTTGATCGTGTTTCAACTACCTACTGACCGTAAAGATACCTAGTCCCACTCACAAAATACATTGTTTCCAGGTAACCTATAAGATTCATTTCCTTCCCTCAAGTAATGAATATATGCATTTTGACATTTCGCAAGAAACATCGTATCATCAAGCCGTCTGGAGGGACTCCTTATGCAGTTGTAAAATATTCTGATGCAACGTATCCATTGCGTCATAGCCTACAGGTGGTTGCTTTTGAGCATCTCTGAAATGTCCAATCAAATCGTGGGCAAAGCGCACGAACACCTGCATATTAACAACAGTGAATAACAGTGTTATGCACTGATCTGTCAGGAGGACATGGCAATAAATCGAGGATAGACTAAAAAGTTTTATTTACAATTTTTTTTTTTTTTTTACAAAAGAGCTCATTTTAAGTGCCTCCATGAAAGAAAATAGAAGCCCATACAGTACTTCCCTGTGCTCATTTTTACAATCATGGCATTGCAAGTGGCATGCATATTGAAAATATAGATCATTTCAGGGTCCAAAAAAGAATGTTCAAGCTAGAACTAGAACCTTCTGTGCTCCACAGTCTGTGAGCTCACAGAAGAAGTCTGTGACCAGGCAGCACAGGTAGGCTAGGGGATGGGACTGGGGCTATGAAGGGCCAAGCCGGGCTCCAGTCAGTGCCATAGTCTGGGTCATTTATGCAGTGACAGACAGTCTGTGGTAAGAAATTGAACCTGCAGTTTTGTTAACTTTGTCTTCTTCACACTGTCAAAGTTTCTGAACATTAGTCAGAAATGGGCAAAGTTGGCATTTTGGCTTGGAATACCTGCAGAGTCTGCATTAAAGGGCATGGATGCTGAGCCACCAAATTACAATATCTACAAAGACACCTATAAAGTATTATTGAATGTCTATAAAGACACCTATGAAGTTGTGTTGTTATAACATACCGTAAGTAAATTGAGCATTAAAAAAATGCAGTGTAGCCTAAGTTTTAGGCCAAGTTTGTAGCCTAGTATTTTTGTATTTTCTGTCGCTTGGGATAAAAGCCTGTGCCAAGTGCAAATAAACATAAACACATGTTTCTTTGTGTATGTGACATGTTTATTTCTTTGCTCGTTCCAGAAGATATGGAGAGATTGGCGGAGTCAAAGGTTATTGTGGCAGTAAGGTAGGAAAGCACATTTCAGAGACCAGCTCTATCCATTAGCCTCCAGTACAGCCATGAATCTGAGCTCCAGTATACGTATATAGTATAGTATGGTATAGTATAGTATACAGTATAGTATATGTGCTTGTGCAGGGTGAGACCTCTCAGTGACGATGAAGAGGAGAAGAATGAGGAAAGCATTGTGTACTGTCCTGATGAGCACACTCTATTGGTAAGGCTTTAATGGTGTGAGCTACAGTACGTGCTAGCCAAAGGGCAAGCTACCTTGCCAAAGCGTACAGTATGTCATTGGCCTGAATACACACACGGGTGGCTATGACGGCCATGATGGGCATGTTGTTCACATTTCGTAGGTGAGCCAGGAGGGCCTTGTGGAGAAAGCCTTCTCATTCAACATGGTGTTCAGCCCGGAGAGCCCCCAGCAGGAGATATTTGACAGCACTGGCATGAGGAGACTGATCGACAGGGCTGTGGAGGGGTGGGTGAAAGTGATTAGAGTGATGTGTGCCACCGTAGAGCACACCGATCTGTGAACAACTGTGTTGTAATACTGTATTGGCACATCACACCCCTCATGTCACCCATTACAGTATTGAAAGTGTTTATCGTGTGATGTGTGAGTGTGTGTTTCTTTAATGCTCTCCTTCCTGTGTCATTGATAGGCCTAATGTCATCTGTGGTAGTTTATATGGTAGTTTATACGGTTGTGTTCCCCTTGACCAACTGTAGTGGTGGTTTTTACAGGTACTCCTGTACTGTGTTTGCCTTTGGACAGACAGGCTCTGGGAAGACCTACACCATCACTGGTCCGCACTCCCTGGTAAGAACTCAAGTATTTTTAGCATCTCTTATTAGCTAACGAGTAAACAAGGAAATCAGATTGAAAGCAAATTTGTGAAATTGGCTCATACTGTATCTGTCGTTGTCATGTTCTGTGCACGTGATGTGCTGCTGCTTAGAGGGTTGGCAATTGTTGAGCTGGTTGTTTGTTATTTTGCCGTATTTATTTAGTTGTTTTGTTATTTATTGTTTATTATTTGAAGAGCTCTTTTCCATATCCATTTTCAAAAAGGTTCAAACTCTATTGCAAATCAAATAAAAAAATAAAGATTTATGAAAATTGCATTTAAATAGCTTTTATAGGCTAGTGTTTGGAAAAAGAGCTTTTTTTCATTTATTCTGAAATGCTATGTGTGGCAAGCATTTCTGTAAACCAGTCCGAAGGAACAGTAGGCCACTTGTGAGGATAAGCTGTTGGCTTTGTGCAGTTCTCTGAGGACGGGGAGGAGAGGGAGCTGGAGGGCCTGATGCAGAGATCAGTGGCTTATCTGCTGGAGCAATCGCACAGCTTTGATGAGCCTCTCCAGCTCTGTGCCTCCTACTCAGAGATCTACAATGAGCAGGTGAAGGACATTATCCCCCCAGCACACTAAACAACCAAAGTATACAGTATTTATGCGGCTTTGCTGACTAACAGCCATTCTTGCAGTGGAACTTACAGTAAATGTGTACATAAAATATTACTGTAATATGAATATACACAATACCGTTAATATGCAACCTATGCATACTATGTACATTCAGTATGTGATATATGTTTTATATTACAGTTTGTAAAGCAGTATACACTCTTTAAGCACTACTGTGCACTAATCATAAATGATTAACTGCAAATGCAGGACAAGTTGTTAGGTTACATGGTCTTGTTGACATAAAAAGTTAGACAGGTCTTAGTAGGCTATGTGTTTCCAGGTGAGAGATCTTCTCAACCCCTGGCTGACCTGTTCCCTCGCTGTCCGAGGCAGTAAAACCTCCGGGTTCTATGTGGAGAACCTGTCTGTAGTGGAGTTCTGCAACCTGGAGGGCTTCATGACACTGCTGAAGAGAGGTGTGTGTGTGTGTGTGTGTGTGTGTGTGTGTGTGTGTGTGTGTAATGCACTCCTCTTCCCCAGCTCTACTGCGTCATCTTTTTCTACACTTCTGCACTTCTTTTACTTTCTACACTTTAGCCAGTTAACAAGGGGCACTAATAGTACTCTTAGTACGCTAATAGTACTCTTAGTACGCTTTCAGTATGGGGTACCAATAGTACTTTTAGTATGCTTTCAGTATGGGGTACTAATAGTACGCTTTCAGTATGGGGTACTGTACCAATAGTACTCTTAGTACGCTTTCAGTATGGGGTACCAAAAGTACTCTTAGTACGCTTTCAGTATGGATGTACTTATAGTACTCTTAGTACACTTTCAGTATGGGGTACTAATAGTTCTCTTAGTATGCTTTCAGTATGGGGCACTAATAGTAGGCCTACTCTTAGTATGCTTTCAGTATGGGGTACCAATAGTACTGTTAGTGTGCTTTCATTATGGGTTACTAATAGTACTCTTAGTACGCTTTCAGTATGGGGTACCAATAGTACTCTTAGTACGCTTTCAGTATGGATGTGTTGTAGTGCAAATCTTAAAGCGTCTGCTAGATGCATCCATTTAAACATGTGTAATGGTCAAGGTTGAGCAGAGGTGAAGGTTTCAGTCAAGATAAAGGAATGTGGGGGAAAGGTGAGAATACCTTATACTGTAGGTTTACAGGTTTTTATGACAGGAAGAATTGTCTAGGGCAAGTGTTACATGTTACTGTGTCAAAGGTTGCTAAGGTTAGTGTTTGTAGTTGCTATACTCACAATAGCTGTAGATGTGTTAGATATTCACTCTTTCACTCACTGCTCACTCATTTACTCACTCACCCTTTCACTCACTCACTCACTCACTCACTCACCCTTTCACCCACTCCCTCACTCACTAACCCTTTCACCCACTCACTCACTCACTCACTCACTCACTCACCCTTTCACCCACTCCCTCACTCACTCACCCTTTCACCCACTCTCTCAATCGCTCACCCTTTCACTCACTCACTCACTCACTCACTCACTCACTCACCCTTTCACCCACTCTCTCAATCGCTCACCCTTTCACTCACTCACTCACTCACCCTTTCACCCACCCACTCACTCACTCACTCACTCACCCTTTCACCCACTCACTCAATCGCTCACCCTTTCACTCACTCACTCACTCACTCACCCTTTCACCCACTCACTCACTCACTCACTCACCCTTTCACCCACTCTCTCAATCGCTCACCCTTTCACTCACTCACTCACTCACTCACTCCCTCACTCACTCACCCTTTCACCCACTCACTCACCCTTTCATCCACTCTCTCAATCGCTCACCCTTTCACCCACCCACTCACTCACTCACTCACTCACCCTTTCACTCACTCACTCACTCACTCACTCACATGTACCCTTTCTTGTCCCTCCAGGAATGCAGAACAGGCAGACATCATGTCAAACCCAGAACGAGCATTCCAGTCGCAGCCATTCCATTCTCACTCTCTGCATCAGGCACACCTCGGTAAGCCTCCGCTGCTCCCACTCCTGCTGCTCAGGAATGATCTCAGTTACTGTGGATCTGCATCCAGCCTCACAGTTTTAAAACGGGGCAATGTAACTCAAACATGGTCACATTTGGAGTGCTCTATTATGTTACATTATGTAATTATTATGTGATGTTTTTGTAGAGGAGAAAGGCCCTTTTGTCAGCGTTTGAGTGATTGGTTACATTCTTAATGCAAAATGGGTAAACAGGAGCCTACATTGGACATTGATGGGAAGGGGAATACTAATGTTGTGTTGGAGGGATTTACAATTACCAGTGATATTTTTAGATACTGAAACGTCACGTCATGTCATGTCATGAGTCTTTAGTTGATAGAATACTTCCTTTTAAGGCAGGTGCTACAGAGGCTAAGCAATAGGTACCTTCCAAGCTGAGCATTTGAGATGAATGTGTACTGCTGCACTGCCATTTAAACTCTGCTAGCTAGGCAGAGAATGTTGGGCATTTCAATAGCAGTGAAGATCATTTTAGAAAATTCTAGCAAAGAGGGACTCAGAACTAAAGGGACTAGTGAAGGATGGATCTCTGACATCTATTGACAGTTATTGTCGTTGCTGGATGACTAAACATGCTTGGAAATGCAGCGTCTCAGCATCCTTGCCCGACTGTGAGAAGCACTCACTCATTCTGTCTCACTGGCCTCCCACCCACTGGTGCAGACGGGGGCAGAGCCGGCGGTGGTGACTCAGGGGAAGCTGTGTGTGGTGGACCTGGCAGGAAGTGAGAGGGTTAAGGATGGAGACTCCACAGAGAAGCTGCTGGAGGAGACGGGAAACATCAACCGCAGCCTCCTGACCTTGGGTCAGTCGCATACACACACACACACACACACACACACACACACACACACACACACACACAGAGTGACTCACACAGAGGACATGCTAAAGGATTTAGCAAACATACCTTTGCATACACGTTCACACTTGCATACACATAATCACAGCAGCAATACTCACATTCATATTCATCGGCCTCCTGCAAGTCCAACATTAGAATTCATGTTGACATAAGAGTCATGAGGATTATATTGAAAATGTATGCAGTGTCTTTCTGAATGTCAAGTCTACAGTATGTACAGGATCGGTTCAGTCTTGCAAATACAATATAACTTGCCTTTGTGCACACATACAAAGGTAAGGTTTCATTAGACATTTGATGAGATATTTCTAATTCATTTGTTTTGTAATGCAGGCAAGTGTATCACAGCTCTGGTGGACCCTAGAAAGAGGAATGGCCACATCCCATACAGGGACAGCAAGCTGACAATGCTCCTGTCCGACTCACTGGGTGGAGAGGGCATCACTCTTATGGTAGGGTCTGCCCTTTACTAGCGTAGTGTAGTAGGATGTGTTATATCTATGTAATGTATGTATGCATGTATGTATTGATTGATTGATTGATTGATTGATTGATTTAACAGATTGCATGTGTGTCTCCAACCGCTGACAACCTCCAAGAGACCATGAACACATTACGCTACTCCAGCAAAGCCAAGAGGATTAAAAACAAACCAGTGGCCAAAAGTGTAAATGAGGACATTTTTTTTCTCTGTTGACTATTTCACTCTTGTTCTCTTTGATCCTTTTTCTTTGTCTCCCCACCTCTCTTCCTCACACACACACACACACACACACACACACACACACACACACACACACACACACACACACACACACAC
>JASCQY010000388.1:9718644-9729126 GCA_030264315.1 Sardinella tawilis | reverse complement strand
ACACACACACACACACACACACACACACACACACACACACACACACACACACACACACACACACACACACAGTTTATAACCAAGTATATCAATTTGAATGTCACTGAATCATAAGGCTAACATTACAGCCCTTCTTCATGGGTATTCACTGATTTTATTTTTCTATTTCCTTAAAGTCCTGTCCATCAAAGTCAATGAATAACCTCCCAATAAGAGGCTGCAATCAGATATATCACTGCATTGGTGTTTTGAGCTTTTGATAGCACTACTACAATAGGCAGCTGGACTTCCATCAGAGGCCTCGCTGTCCCTGCTGGTTAAACATTGATGGGGCGTAGCCTCTGTGAGCCCTGGGCAAGTGGGTCACAGGGAGAAAGGTACCAGTGTCCTCACTCCTGCAAATGAACACTGGACACTGGTTTGGTCAACTCATTTTGGTGTGAACTGATGTTGCACTGAATAAGTAACACACATACAGGCATGCCCTTTCTGTTTGGCTGTTTGTTTGTTTGTTTGTTTGTTTGTCTGATGTGATTTTAATGCAGTATTTATTTTATAATGCATCCATGAAGTGGTTTTAATAATTTTTAGCCCACTGTGTACTAATCACACAGTTCAAAGCGCTTCTTCTGGCCCTTGGAAATGGATGTTCTGTGCCAGTGTTAAATAAACTAAAGACCCATACAGCCGTGTACAGTATTACAGTATGCATTGCAATCCAAATGAGGACTGTTTTACAAGCTGCATCAAACATTTGAATCAGATAGAAATATCCATGTTTAATCATATGTACAACTTAGTACAGCTCCTTTCAAGGCTAGGTGTTTTTCTGTAGTTGTAGATTGTTGTTATTACATATTAGTTATTAAGTTATGTATTATTTATTTAGTTATTTATTACATATTAGTTATTTTGTTATTTCAACTGTAATCTCATAAAATATGCTCTTCTGTTTATAAATTCCTTGCCCAAGGCCTTTCACGTGATCAAGAATACCCTCGATTGCCTCCTTAAGACTAAGGGTTGGGGTTATGGTTCATGATAAGATGGTCATAGGAGACTCAACATGACTTATTCAGATTAAGGAAATGATGTTTCCCATTAAGAGGAAAGACTTTATGACACTATTAGACCTTGAGAACACCTAGAGCTATTTCAGGAGTCATAAAATGTGTACTCCACAGACCGGCACACCCTGTGAGTGAACTCAGTATCTAAAAGAACACCCTATAACTTTATTACAATTTAATAGTCTAGCGTAGTGCTTAGTGGCACATTTTATACTATGTTTCAGTGACAGTGGAGGGACATCACAAATTATTTGCACGATAATATTCTATGGTGCATGATGGCGTTATACATTTATACTAAGTGTGTATAAACATGTCAAATGAGAATAAATGTCTGTACATACGGTATGTATGCTGTGCAACTGTACTACTATACTGTACTTACCTTGCACTTTATAATAAATAATAAAAATAATAGATGATTCCTTTGTTAAGTAAGTGGAAGCAACAATTTACAATTGCAATTTTACCATAAAATAGGAAAATAAAAATTATTTTGGGCTTAGCAACATTTTCTTTTTTAAAGGAGTGCTCCGGAGTGAATCAAACCGAAGCCCTGTAGTCTGAGACTTCTAAGTGCTGTAGATAGGTATCAGGACGACAGCAGTAGGTACAACGTGGACCGAATTCGAGAACTAGCCGCTACCGCTAACTGATTAGGGCATATCTTTTTTTGCTATGGTTTTGTTTTCATATACTCTAAACAGTTAGCGGTAGCGGCCAGTTCACAAATTCAGTCGACATTGTACCTACTGCTGTCGTTCTGATACCTAGCGACAGCACTCGGCAGCCTCAGACAACAGGGATTCGGTTTGATTCACTCCTTTAATGCATCTTGGGTGATCCAATCAATCACTGCACATTGCCTTTTATACATGTACAGTATCCAAGGTGTGCAACCACAGATGATGTTGATCACTTCTGTTTAAATTATGTGACTGCCTCTGTCACAACTAGGCATTTATTTAAACAAATAATTACAAAACAAATGTGGCGAAACACATCTCAGATCACCTCAGTGAGTGTTTTCAGTAATTGAATGTAAGACTGGATGATTGTTTACACTTGTATTAAGAACTGACACAGAAAACTGACATTGTTTACATTTTTCACATTTAGAACTGACATAGATCAGATGACCCAAAACGCGTTTTAGGATGGGGCACAGGTTCATAATTAGGGAGGATGGTATTACTGCCATTATGCCACACGTGTCTCATTACGCCATACGTGTCTGGATACTCAAACTACAAAGCAGTTCGATGGGACCATGCACATGAGAAATAACACTGAAATACTGCCCAGTACAGTATGTGAGAATTGATCAGTCAGTAAAGGGGGTAAATTCCAAAGCCCTCTCATAAGACTTTCTGTTACGCTGTAGTGATAGAATTGGTACACAAGGAATTGTGAGGAATTCCGAATAAAGGATTTTATGGGATTACTCATCAGGGGTTACAATACATCTTAGAGGTTACAGATGCAGGCTGAATTGAAATGGGAGATAGTAAACTGGTATGTACAGCTAATGTAAAGCATACAGTATACTATATACAGTACATATCCCAAAAGCACTGACTGAACAGAATCTGAAAGCAAAGCCCAAAGAGTGAAGAACAGAATAGGGTGCAGTAATAAGTTAGAGAGCAGGCGAGCTTTGAGATGGAGAGCATAAAAGAAGAGATGAAATGAAAGGTAGACAGGAGAATGACCAGGAGGATGGCATGGGGGCATGATAGAGGATGGAATGGGGGCATGATGGGGGATGGCATGGGGGCATGATGGGGGATGGCATGGGGGCATGAAGGGGGTCATAAGGGGGGATGGCATGGGGGCATGATGGGGGCAGCGCCTACAGTATTTTGGGATGAAAGCAAAGCTGAAGAGAAGAAGACCATGAAATGCTTTACTCTGTACTCATAAAGACTTCTAATGCCCAACCGCTGCTCTACCTGATTACTCACCTGTGTGAGATTTATGTGAAGCAATAAAAGATTTTTTGTGAGATCAGAGAGACATCCTCTGTTATGCAGCCTTTTCAATTCAGTCCATTGGATTTGATTGTTTTCAGACTCAGCACTCTGTGTTACATTTCCATAAAGACCTACCAATCCACCTTTTTATAACAGTGTTGACTGTTGAGGCTTTTTGTAATGTTGATTGTAAAATGACTTCTGGTAAAAAAAAACAACCACTGTTGTGACTGTTGAATGACTGGTAGTTTGGATAGCTATGTTCTTTTTTTCATAAACTAGTTTGACTTTCTACTAGTCTGTTTTACGTTTTAAAATACAAATTATCATTTAAAGTTTCTAGATCTGAGAGCTATCGAATCCCTGCTATCAATCAAGTACTTTAAATACCTGTTGTTATGTCAGCAGTCAATTATTTGCCTCCTTCTTTAAAGACACTTACCTTCAACAGCCTCAGAATGGAAAATCTCCGCAAGCCCTCGCAGGAGTCCATATTTCAAAGGTTGTTTTTGGTGGTTATGTAACAGGGCTCGGATAAGAAGCACAATGACAGACCAAACTATTATGATGCCTATTTGACCCATGTAGTAGGACACAGAAATGGGAAGCAAATACAGGAGGAAGCCGAATTCCGGGCAAAATAGTTGAATTCAGTGTAGAATGTCAATGGTGGATTATGTTCAGTCATGAAGATGTGAGATTATATTTACTGTTGAATATTAATAACAGAAAACTGAAAGTTTTCAGTTTCAGGGTATGTTGCTTAGAAGAGTCTAGAGGAGGCTTTATGGGTCTTGGATCTTGTGAGGTGAATGCAGGGATGTGGCCAATAGAGATCATCCCTCTGCAGGAAACACAGAAGAGAAATTGGGCCAAAGTTTACTATCAAGAGCAGCTAAAGTGTATGTAGGCCTGCTGAATGAATGCCTGATTAATTACCTTATCTTAATTAATTAAGGCATACTGTATGCACAGTGGCATAGATCACTCATGGACACTGTTCCAGCTGCAACCAATACAGTATTACCATGTAAGCAATAATGTTCATTTACATTTTCAAAGTGGACTTTATGACTAAATTGAAGCAGGGGGAGGGGGATTTGCCTTATCTTAAAGCTGGCAGAGAGGGAGAGGTTGTGGTGCAGAAAAAAATGAACCCCCAAAAAGCCATTGATCTTATGTAAGTCAGCTACGCCTAATCAAAATGAAGTGAATAAGGGAATGAAAAAGGGATCACACTTCAGAGCAACTTAGTTTCAGTGAAATATCTTGAAATGTGATTTGCATTTTAAAGGTTTGCCTCCTTCTGAAATGCTTCTAATTTTCACAAAACACTTTCACCATAATGGAATAGTCTCTCTATGCCAGACCAGTGGTTATTTCCAAGATACATTCACTTATGCCTCAGTAACATTTTGAAAAATATTGTTGGTGTCTGTCTAGACATGCTTGAGATATATTTTGGGTTTATAATTCAATAAAAACTGTGCAAAGACGTCTTATTGACTGAGCTATTGCATAGCATAGCTAAAAATAGTCCTTCACGGCAATGACCTTAAAGCAAAATACTTCAGTTCAGAGGCTTTTCCAAGAGCAACATACCTGTACTGCAGCAGCTTCACAGGAAAGTTGGCTCAGATGCTCAGTATGTTTTGCACATTGACCATTTTATACTGTAGATAAGAATAGCCTATTAGTGCTATTCTTAGTTACAAGTTACTCACTAATTTGAGATTACAAGTTTCTTTTCTCATAAATAACTTGTTATTCTGATTTTACTCTTAATATACAGTAAAAACACAACATGTAAGTCTATCCATTGCACATTTTTGTAGAATTTCCTCCTTTCATGGAGAGAGAAATAAAGAGAGACAGACAGACTGACAGAGGGAGAGAGAGAGCGCGCATGGAGAAAGAACAGTTTCCTGCACATAACGGTGATGTAGTATTTTGTCTAGTTGTCTGTTTGTTTATTTGTCATTGTGTGTTGAGGCAAATCAGTGCCGCTCTGGACCCGTGTCCCAGCAGACAGTAGCGAGCCAAACACACAGGTGTTTATGGCGGCGTCCATTAAGGCCTCTGCTACACTGAACCTGTACTGAGGCCATGTTAATATCATCCGTAACACAGGTGCATGCCTACAGTAGCTACTTTTCGCTGAGATTGACAGCTGTCACAAGGGCCCACTCAGGCAATAAGTAACTAAGTAATCCAGTAACTCTAATGTAGTTACTGAAATTTGAAATGAAAAAAATTCTTAGACTCCATTAGCTTATGTGTCTTCAGATCAGCTCCACCATTCTTCCTCCATGTACTGCCTTTGACACACACACACACAGAGAGAGAGAGAGAGAGAGAGAGAGAGAGAGAGAGAGAGAGAGAGAGAGAGACTTTATTGGCTCTTTTTTCTTCACGAGATTAAGGCAAGGGACTTCTCAGCAGAGGCCATGAGAAGGTGAACTATTCCAGCCTGAGTAGCTGCTCCAACTCCCAGAATCCCCAGATAGTGTGAAGGCAAACGTGTGAAGGTGCATTAGTGTTGCTGATAAGTAGGCGGTCTCGTAGGTCGGTGGTAAATCAATGGTCCATTGTTTGGTGATCTCCATGCACTTTTCACTTCCTGGCCCTCTTATTGCCATCACCCCCCTCTTTTGGCTGGGGTTAATATTTAATGCACTGCCCATGAGGAGGAGAAATGCATATAAGGATTCAGCACCTGTGGAGTCAGTTGAGAGCCCATCTGTAGGTTGGTGGGGAAGCATCACTGCTGTTTGTCAAGATCCAGACCACAGACTCCACATCAGGCATTTTTTATTCCCACGCGGCTCCGAATCGAGGAAGGATGAATCCAGTTTTGACTTGTATGTGGCGATGCAGGAACTATTTGATTGTCTTGCTCACTCCACTCATCTTTCTTCCTTTTCCAATCGTTGTGCCGACTCCGGTGAGATTCGTTTTTGTTTCTGCACCACATCAATATCAGTTAGATACTTTAACATCTCTTCAGGTAGATTTTATTTGCCAGGTGTTTTAAATTACAGTAGGCCTACATCATTTGTTTTGTCTGACAGAGAAATGCACAACTGATTTAACTGAGTCATTAAAATCTCTGAAGATGGTCTTGTAATAAATGATCAGGAATAGCTGTTTGTGTTTATATTAGCACTCTAGACATACTATGTGACACATCAGGCTTTGATTATCCCAGGCAGCAGGTAGTGATCATGTTTAACTTTGATTCCATTGTGATAACTTTCCCATGCCTGTTAACACATATAAAATCAATGATTAATAAACAAAATTGTTTCACGTAGAATGGAATTCCAAAAAAAAATGTTCATATCATAAAGAAGCATTACTGATTTGAGATATTTACGCATCACAGTGGAAATTTTTCAGCCATGAACATTCAGACACACTCGACTTACATTTTACAGCTCTTTGAGTGTCATAAAAGAAAATAAGATATGGCAAAGTGTGGCCAACACATGAAAATGTTTATGATCATTTATGGTCAAGGGTTACTGTTATCTTTGTGTACAGAGCAGTAAAGCCTCCTTAAAGAGACCTTAAAGAGATCTCCTTAAAGAGATACAGTAGTTAAAGAGATAGAGCTGTCAAGCCGCCTCCACCGACTCAATCGATAGACCAGCAGACTTTTGTTTGCGGATTCTTCAGTCAGGATCATCAAACAAAACCCACTGGTGCTCTAGCAATTGCTGAGGCTCATAATCCTGTCATCTCAACTGTTGTTCATCATCCGGCTCTGATGGAGCTGAACTGTTGTTTATCATTAGGTTTTAACCCCAATCTTGAAACTGTAACTAAACAGTTAGTCTTGGCTCACTGCTGTCTCTCTTGCCATTGGTGTAGGAGGCTAAATGTGGCTACGCTATCATCGTGATGGCTCTGTACTGGGGGACAGAGTGCATCCCTCTGGCCATCACAGCCCTGCTGCCAGTCGTGCTCTTCCCCTTGATGGGCATCATGGAGGCTGAGAAGGTGAGTTGCTGTGGTTGACAAAGCAAAAAGACAAAAGCTGTAAACCTTTAACACATCCTTTAACACATTTTAAAGGAAGGGAAAATGTCTTGAAATCTCCTTCACACCGTGATTAATTAGTCAGTTAACAATATATTTATATATAATGTCTGAAGGACAGAGATAGGTCCATTTTGATTGAGTATATCCTGAAAAATTCAGCTTTTTTATACTTTCTGATACTATTCCATATCCCTCTTTTAAAACAATAGGAGTGCATTTAGAGATGGCCACACATATGGTCACACAAACTAGGGCTGTACATGTCCCACACAAATGGAAAAACACACTAAAGATACTGTGGCTTTAACTACCTACAAGTCCCTCCCTCCACCATCCCATAATTGCTAGTTGAAAGCAAAGCAAGCTGAGCGATAGATGGAGATCCATGGAGGTGTTACACTGTACAGTGTGGGCCGGGCCAGACCAAGTACAGTATGCTGATGGGCATAAAGGAGACCAGACAAGCTTGTGTAACCTCAATGCACTGTACTGCACTGTACTGCACTCACTGCATCTCTGATGATTCATTTTACAGTTATGGCTCATAAAGAACCAGATAGACGCACAGTAGACTTAGATAGACGGAGTTGGAACTCCTCACAATTTCCTCAGTCTCTTTGCCATCTTACTCATCTTGTTCTTCAGAGGGGTCAAAATTCAGTCATATTAAGAGACATTATACTGTATATTATATAAGCCAAATTATTACATTAAAAAATCTGGAAAATTATCATTTTAAGTATGCATCTTGTCAGTGTCTCTCTGGTAAGTACTGTACATTCAAACCCACTTGTCTCTGCACAGGTCAGCGTTATGTACCTGAAAGACACCAACATGCTGTTCATTGGTGGGCTGCTGGTTGCCATAGCGGTGGAGAACTGGAACCTGCACAAGCGCATCGCTCTTGGGGTCCTTCTGCTAGTCGGAGTGCGGCCTGCTCTGTAAGAGTTTGCTACTCAAACAGCACAAACATTTAACACATGATAGCACACACGCACGTATGCACCCACGCACACACACACACACACACACACACACTTCAAGGGTATAAAAACCAGCTCCTGCATCTCTTGTGGGCTCACATCGTGATGCAGCCCCTCGCTAGACCCCTTATCTTACTCATTGTGATGTAGCGTCTCCCTAGACCCCCTAACTTACACATCCAATCCTCTGTTCCCTCAGGCTGATGATGGGCTTCATGGGAGTGACGGCCTTCCTGTCCATGTGGATCAGCAACACGGCCACCACCGCCATGATGCTGCCCATCGCCCAGGCCGTGCTGAGCCAGCTGTGTGCCACCGAGGCCGAGGCCGACGAGAAGGAGCTGCGCGGCGGCACCAGCAACCAGGCCTTCGAGATGAACGAGGTCATGGACAGCAAGCAACAGAAGGCTGACTTTAACAGTATGTATTAGTATGTATTAGAATGCTTAGAATGCTAATCGTTTAATACAAACCTGAACGTAGATTACAGTATGTCTCACAGGCTGATTTCTTAGACCGTTTTAACAGTAGCATGCTGTAAAATTTCCTGGAAATCGCCCTGTTGGTTAATGATTCACATATTCACTGATACCTTTAGACGGGTATATATTCCTATGGTTTTTCTTTGGTTTACTGTAAATCAGCATGCTAAGGTCCACTCCTCCTATTCTTCTCCTTCCTCCCTCCCCTAAACACCACCACCACCATCCCAACCCCAACCCCACCACCACCACCACCACCACCACCACCATCCCAACCCCAGAGATCCAGGATGAGGAGCAGGGTATTGCGTCCGCTCTGGAGATCAGGAAGAAGGCTCGGGACCAGAAGTACCTGTCCCTGTCCAAGGGGATGAGTCTGTGTGTGTGTTACTCTGCCAGCATCGGGGGCACGGCCACTCTGACGGGCACCACCCCCAACCTCATCCTCCAGGGCCAACTGGACTCGTAAGTTTGCTTGACCGCCTTTTTGCACGCCACACACCCTCAGCTTCCTGTCAATGCTGTTTAGAGAAGTAAGAGTACCCATACTTTTACTCTCTCTCTCTCTCTCTCTCTCTCTCTCTCACGCACACACACACCTCAGCAACATCTCTGTTCTTTATCATCTTTACATTTATTGTCTCACCTCCATTGATGAAAGTGTGAAAGCATCAGGTGTTGAAAGCATCAGGGCTGCCTAACCACTGTGATCTGTGTATCTCAAATGAAGGATCTATCCTACCAACAACGGCGTCATCAACTTTGCCAGCTGGTTTGGTTTTGCCTTCCCCAACATGGTGCTGATGCTGATCTTGTCTTGGCTCTGGCTCCAGATCATGTATCTGGGTTTCAAGTACGTGGGTCGCACTCCTCAATCACTCCTCTCTCACTCCTTTTCTCACTCCTCTATCACTCTATCACTCCTCTATCACTCTATCATTCCTCTATCTCAATCACTCCTCTCTCTCTCCTTTTCTTACTCCTCTATCACTCTATCACTCCTCTATCTCCATCACTCCTCTCTCTCTCCTTTTCTTACTCCTCTATCACTCTATCACTCCTCTATCACTATCACTCCTCTCTCACTCTCCATCACTCCTCAATCACTCCTCTCTCTCTCCTTTTCTTACTCCTCTATCACTCTACCACTCCTCTATCTCCATCACTCCTCAATCACTCCTCTCTCTCTCCTTTTCTCACTCCTCAATCACTCTTCTCTCACTCCTCTCCTAGCCTGGCTAACACCAGCCTAAATCTCAAGTGAGATTTAATCTGGGGACCACCTATACATTTTCTCGTACGGGATTTGTGCTTTCGTTTGTCCAAAAGTTCGCGCATTGTCTTGCCATCTCTCCCCGTTGAATGATTGGCTCCCAAATTCATAGGAAAATTTCGGCCATGGTCTCCAGGCTGCCGTGCAGTTCAGGACGAGCATGCAAGGCAGCATGGGTATTCCCAGGCTACTCCTCTCCCACTAGCACACTTGATGGCAAGAGCTGATTCACAAAAACACAGGCTGGAATGTTTCAATTAGTTTTAATTTTACACAAAATTACAACAAATTACCAGTTAAAACAGTTAAAAACAAGGTCAACAGACCTAAGTCGCATGCAAACACTGCTGCCTGTCACTAATGTGTAGGCCCTGCAAAACTGTTTGAGGCAGTCAGAAGTAACTGAGACACTGAAAAAAGCAAAACGGTTTCCGACGGACCGACCTAGTGGCAGATAGAGTTGCTGCAAGTGACTAAAAAGGCAAACAAATTTATTGATATTACCCGGTACCCAAAGAAAGCATGATTTGTGATCATTCGTAAAAATGCCAGTCATTTGTAATGTAATAACAATACTACATGAACTCTCCATGGCTATCCATAGTTGTTGAGGCCGTATGTTTTTTTGAACTCTATCCAAACACTCTCCATGTGTTT
>JASCQY010000388.1:9695975-9708098 GCA_030264315.1 Sardinella tawilis | reverse complement strand
CACACACACACACACACACACACACACACACACACACACACACACACACACACACACACACACACACACACATACGTATACAGACACACACACATACACACATATATATACATTTTCATCCACGGTTGGACAACAACCCTACCTGCACTCCACTATCTGACTTTGAAATGTGTCCCCTCCTAGATCACCGTGTACGACCAGCAGCATTTCCAGGGAAGGCGCATGGAGTTCACCTCCTGCTGCCAGAACATCATGGAGTGCGGCATGGAGAACATCCGTTCCCTGAAGGTCGAGTGTGGCGCGTAAGTGTTCCAGCAGAGCTACGAAATCTCCCTTGGCAAAATGTCCTCGCTAATTAAGGGTCCAGCACAGCTTCCATCTGTCCAGAGTCCATCACTTATTTAATATAACACTGAATCATCTATCAGTCTTAGTCGAAAACCTGAGAAATTTAGAGAGGTTTAATAAGTTTTAACTCCTGCTTTTCATCCAGGTCCCACTATTACCAGATGAATGTCTGATTGTCTTTACTCAGTTGGTTTCTATACTCCATAACCCCGTCCTCTCTCTCTCTCTCTCTCTCTCTCTCTCTCTCTCTCTCTGTTCTGTCTATGTCTGTAGCTGGGTGGGCTATGAGCACTCCAGCTTCTGTGGCCAGCAGTTCATCCTGGAGAGGGGCGACTACCCCTGCTGGGAGGCCTACAGTGGCAGCAACGCCTACCACATTGAGAGGATGATGTCCTTCAGACCCATCTACTCCGCCGTGAGTAACTGCCGCCAGGCACTGTCCTCTACAACCAACAACATCAACAACATTGCGCAGCGCAGCGCCCACTGGCTCCGCCCCTCAACGGAACCTTCCAGGCAGCGCTGCCTGCAAGGCACTACCCTATCCCTAACCCTAACCCTAGATTGGTCTTTTTGCCCTCAACAGTGCCTTCCAGGCAGCGCTGAGGGCAGAAAAGACCAATGAGCAGACCCCTTACTGCAGGAAATTGCCAAGGCCTACATCCTTGCTCAGTCTTTTATCCACAAGTCACTGATGATTTTGAATTCTTTTCTTAATTAATCAGGAATCTACTTCACTCTTGCTAAGCCAAATCTCTCTCATTTTTGGCATTAAAATACTGGCCTTGGTCATGCATATGTACACAAATCTACACATCCAAACGCATGAACCTTATAACCTTCTATCTCGTCTTCTTTGTGCTCGCCTGGAGCAGAGTCACAAGGAGTGCCGCATGATGGTGTACGAGGGTGAGAACTTCAACGGCAGGCAGTGGGAGATGTGCGATGACTACCCCTCTCTGCAGGCCATGGGCTGGGGCATCAGCGAGGTCGGCTCTATGATGGTGCAGAGTGGAGCGTAAGTGTCAGCCTCCCGTGTCCACCAATTAGCTGCTGTGCTATCCATGGCTATCAATGAAGCTAATCCAGAACACTAGCTGCTGGTTAGGTAGCAACATACTGTATATTAGTCGTTCATCACAGGCCTTAGGGCACAGAGCTCCTTTTCTTGGGAGTGAGAGTGAGTTTGCTCTCGGGTTTGTGTTTTAAAGTTTTTGTTAAGATGTGTACTCTGTTAGCAATCAGAGATCACAGCTACAGTAACTACAGTTACTTGACTACTCAATACAGTTACTGTATATAGTGCTTCATTTTAACCACAAACCCTGTGTACTGAACCACATACTGTATCCCTTTCCTCCACAGCTGGGTGTGCTACCAGTATCCTGGTTACCGTGGACACCAGTACATCATGGAGTGTGACTGTCACGGAGGAGAGTACAAGCACTACAGAGAGTTCGGCTCCCACGCTCAGACCTTCCAGATCCAGTCCATCCGTAGAATCCAGCAGTGAGAGGACCCTCCTGAGCCCTTCCTTCCTATACCTACCTTCCCTCCTCACTTCCTTCCTTCCTTGCTTCCTTCCTTCCTTGTTTCCTCCCACTTGTCCCTCACTTCCTTAATGCCCAAGCCCTTAAATACACACCTGCTTCTCCTCACATGATTCCTCCTCCTCCATCTCACTGCTCCTAGCCCTGCAGGTCTGGCTAGACCACATGGACCACAGGCCCCAAGACCTGGCGGTACACCACTGAAACATTGTTCACAGCACTTTTTACCCATCACTTCAGGAAAGATAGGATGTGAGCTAAAGACCCGAAAGAGAGTATAAAAACCACAGAAAGGAATAAGTCAGATGGAACGACAAACCACCTGTAAGAATGGCCAGTATCACAGAGAGGCTGTGGTGTGGCAGGCTGCCTCAGACAAGGCTCCTCTTTCTCATCATCACGCGTTGTGATTGTAACATCTGCAGTCATCATGGTGACCATGGTAACGAGATTGATGAATAAAGAGACTGAGCAAATCAGATCACGGAAAAAGGTGTAATTATTATGAAATAAATTGACTGTGTGTTGTGTGCATTTGTTCCTTGTGTTTCATTTTTTTTATTTCTGACATATCCATCAAATGGCCAAAAGCCATGAAACAGTTGGAACAAAAAATATATGAATTTAAAAATGACTCAGAAAACAGGACAGGCATAAAGCTTCAACATTATGTACCTTTTTGGTGTGAGTAAACATTTAATTCTGGTTTTGGATTGAGAGAGGTAGCTGGAGTTCTGGGTAGTCAACTCCAGTTGCAAAATTAATTTGTCAAGGTGTTCCACTGGGGGACCATGTCATTTCATAGTATTGTGCTGCCTCAAGATGATAATTTCATGAAGGAAGGTTTTCCTGAGTTTCACAAATACCATTCCATTCCAAAATATCTCTGCCACCTGTGCATATCACCAAATGTTTTCCTGGGCCTGTTCCTAAAAAAACAAAATAATATTTCTAACCACGCATTTTAATTATTACCTACATTTTCCTGACCTCCCTACTCAAGTTCTGCAATTTGTACTTAGCAAGACTCATCCACCTGATGACCTCTGGGTAAACCCTGATAAACGGCCAGCAAGCTTTAACTCTGCAAGTCTGTCTGGTGTCCAACACGACCAAAAATTGCGTCTGTGTTAAACCTTATGGTGTATTTTTCTTCAAATTGAACACACTGGTTACAGTCCAGGAGAACTGAATGGGTCTGTACTCATAATCTCAATTAAGATGTGGTCTGGGTTTATGTAGGGGATATTTCTCCTGCATCACTGAAAAACTGCAGACCATCACACATGTCCAGCAGGGGGCAGCAGTCAAAGAAATATCTCACCCCATAATCTCTATCCAACTCTCAACCTCTCCCTCTCTGTCTGTCATGGCCACACCATGTAGCTGATCAGTTCCCAAAGGACTCTAGATGTAAAAGCTGATGCCATGCTAAAAGCTACTTCTAGAAGCGAAAGAAGACAGTGCTGATTTAAGACTATGTACTGTAAGTGTTGATTTATTTAACATGTTATTTCAGAATTACCATTGTCTAATTTGTCTGACAATAGATTATTTGTCTATAGTCTGAGCTAGATCTAATAAAACAAATTGATTCTTAGGCCTTCAACATCTACTGCCTGTAATATATTTAATGTACAACACTCAGTTCCATTTTTATGTAGTGACCAAATTCCATTTCTTTGGTGATGGAGCAGTGCTCACCTGACCTCACGACTTAGTGAAGTCTCCTTTTCTTGTACGGTCTTGTATTAGGAGTATTGGGGGGGGGGGGGTGATCTAATCCTGACATAGTTAGTAGGCCTATCCATTCTGAGAATGTTGCTGTAGATTCTTCCTGACTGTTTCCACACAAAGCCATCTGATGACCTCAGTGGAGATCCTAAATCTTCATCATTTCCACACCCTTCAGATCTCTTCTCTCTGCCCTCTTCTCCGGGGAGCTTTCTCAGTTCTTAAGTGGCTGGATGCACGGCAGCCTTGGTAACCAGAAGCCTTTTAACCAGAGAGCAATTGATGATAATACAATGAATCAACTAGGCAATGCCTGGCATGGCCCTTTTTCAGTGAGGGTATATGGACAGAGAGAAAGACTGAGGAGCAGCTTGTAGGCATGATACTACAATACTACAACTACGTTATACTACTATACTACAACCAGAACTATGGCAATTTGCACAAAATAAACCCAGAAGATCAGCCAGGAGGCGTTCTGGTGTCAGTTGGACACATCAGGTTGACTGATGAAGAACCCATCATGTGGAGAACCTCATGTCATTGTCCATGTCCGTTTAATTTTTAGAAAGTACGCTATTTAAATCAAAGGTTGTTTCACAAAGTTGACCAATGTACTGCAGAATAAAACTATATGATAAATACAGGTAAATCATAATAAAACTACAAATAAATACAACTTATTATTATATTATGAATTATTATTATAAATCAGAAAATATAAATAATGAAATAAAAAGACTAGGAACAAGACTATGCACCAGCAGTTTTGCACAAGGTATAAATGCAATGTGGGCAATTATGGTCAATATCAGATCACTTTCATTTTGGACATTTCAATGTTATAGATGTAATATGACCTTTTCAGCTCCGCAAAGGAATGGTGTTGTCTAACAATATTGTATTTCAGAGGAACACTGCTCCTTTGGTGACGTTTTTCTCTCCATTTCAAACAAGCTTTTCAGATTGTCAGGCTGCTGTAGAATTATAATGTCTCTGACAGTGGAGCGGACCAGCACCCGCAAAATGTGAAGTTTAATGGACTGTTACATTAGGCCTCCCGGGGGACCCAGCTCTCTTCCTGTAAGGGAATGGGCTGCCTGGCTAAGAGTGGTATTGATTTCAAAACTTCACTTCAACAGTGACGGATCCAAGCTGTTTCATCATGTAGATCCATGAGGCAAAGCTCTTGTTTTTACCCATTATCCTGGAAGGTACCTATGAGGGTCAGTGATTTTGTAGTTTTTATCCCCCCTCCCCCCACCCTCTCTCGTATCTTTTAGTGAAATCAAAAGCTGTGCAGCAGATTCCACTCCATTCAATATAGGACTGCCAGAGAGCTTAACCTCTGGACAGAACTACACTGGGTGGATGATGAGACCAAACTAGAAGCACACAATGGTGGTTCTAACTGCCTTCACACCCTAATATGTACAAAAAATATTACACAAATGCATAATTAAAACCTTAGTCAACAACTAATCCATAATTAGGAAGTAATTGACTTAAAGTCAATAGATTGCTATAGGAAGGCATTATGGTAGGGCTGACATATACTGTAAGTACTGTATGCTCTGGAAAACACTTTATTCTTGCAGTATTGTTATGAAACATGATCAGGGCCCACATTGCAGTGCTCCAGGGATTTCCATTGTCTTTTATGATTATGTGATGACTTGTGAGTTAGATGCGGAGATATACAGTATTTGCTCATGTCTTAGATTTTGAGTGGTAAATACTTCCCCCTCTTTAATGCATATTTTTCTATCAGACAATAACTTTTGATATCATCTTCAAATGAATAATGACATGGTCACATGGAGGGGATAAACAACAGCCCCCCAAGATACACAGAAACCTTTGTGCCACGACACCTCTGATAATGTACGTGCTGACCAGTTACATGTAGCAGCGCCAGTGAAACTATGGCATGTATTTAAACCATTTTGTGTGCCTTTTTCAGGGAGCTAGTCCCCTATTTCTGTGGTGAAACTATGGCATGTTTTTAAACCATTTTGTGTGCCTTTTTCGGAGGGGCTAGTCCTTGGGGGGCTATTTCTGTGGTGTTACTTTAAAGGAGCAGTATGTAAGTTTGTGGCCAAAAACTGGTACTGCAATCACATTCAAAATACTACAGAGCATATCCTCTCAGCCTCCTCCTCCTAAACAAGATTTTGCCACCTAGGTTGCCACAATCGGATAGGTTGAGGGTGATGCAACAGGCCAAAACATATAATATACACATAATAAACACATAATGACAACATACATAATGACAACATCAACACACAGGGGGCTGCAAATGCACTTTTGTAATGGCAATATTCAGGCTGGATTACTGTTGTCAGTGATAAAAGTATTTGAAATGATCA
This sequence comes from Sardinella tawilis, assembly GCA_030264315.1. Taxonomy (NCBI): domain Eukaryota; kingdom Metazoa; phylum Chordata; class Actinopteri; order Clupeiformes; family Clupeidae; genus Sardinella; species Sardinella tawilis. The sequence continues at coordinate 9,702,094 of JASCQY010000388.1, read as the reverse complement.
TGATTCCTTAACGTCTTATGATATATCAGGGGCATTTTCTGATTAATTTACATGTATTTCTTAAAGTAACTTTAAGGTGTGCTATTACAGTCCTGCATTTTGGGTTCTTGGTTCTGAAGTTCCTCTACTTATGCAAAGCTATGATGCCATACCATGAAGGTCCAAATGAAGTGTCCATACCAAGACTACAGATGTTCCTGCAAAACTATGCAAAGCAGGTTACAACATCCCAATAAGCCGCTCTATCATCACCTGCATGCCAGGCCTCTCCTATCAGAGCTCTGACCGGCCTTTCTGCAGGCCGGAGAAACTGGAGCTGTTTTATGGCCATGAGAGCATCAAAAGGCCTGTGGTTTCAGAGGATCTGTGGGCGGGGATGAACTGACCATATGCTTTTGTTACATTGCTCAGCACAACTTGAGAACGTGAAAGGGCATTAAGTAACAGACTAATGCAAGAGAAAGGATCCAGAAGACTCAATTTAAGTCTTTTCCTTACTTAGGGAAAAGTCATCGTAAGCAATTTAAGACCTGGACTTTTTGTACACATTAAGTCAGCAAAAAGAATGCACAATAAGTACACAAGCTAATCTGTAAAATCCCTCAAGTGCAGTATTTGTGGAGTTTGTTAAAAAAAAAATGGTCAAATGGCTTCTTTGTGTCAGGTTAGAAGTAGGGCATTGACTGAGCTCTCACAGCATGTAAGAATTCAGCCCCCAGTCGGTGGGTAGCTATACTAGTCTAATGCATCCCAGGACATCTGATGTATGCAAAAACTGTGGCAGGAGAGACACAATATTGATTGGTTACATTCAACTCGCAATGCAGTTTGATACATGATTCAGGGCTTACTGGTTCATACCATCACAATCCAGACAGTAAAACTGAAATCAAAGTACTATAGGATCGAAGATTTTGTTTGTATTCTGTCCTTGTTGGGTGTTGTTCACCAAAGAAAAAACAAAAACAAAAACTGAATAAATTAGAATGTCCTTAATTTAATGTAAACGACATACTCTCTTCTTCAATTTCGCCTCACATTGCTAAACCATAAACCACAGCTGAAGGTGTTCATAAGACCTTGTGTATTTTAGATGTTTGTCATTTCGAACTATGCAATGTCACGATACATTGTTATACTCCACAATTCAGCACTGCCATCAAGAATTGTTACATTGCCATCACCCTCTTATAATGCACGTGTAACTGCAAATGTTTCCGATAAATAAATAAGTACAACATAAAAAAACTATTATTTATCAATTATTAAATATTAATCATTATCACACATACTCCCACTGTAACACAAAGAAATGTAGGCCTATTGCCTAGTATGTCTTATTACAAAGGAACCCTGCAATGTTCTGTCTCTATGTTGTGGGGCATGAATAATGATCATTGCACAACTCAAAACAATCATACGGGGAAATATTTGTTTTTATTTATCTACTTATTTACTACATTTATTTTACTATAAACTGAAGAAAAGTGCTGATATTTTATTGGCATAATGAAACCTTAATCAAAGCAGGGAGAGATGAATGGACGAATTCACAAATAGATGGAGGGATGGAGGGATGGATGGATGGAAGGATGGATGGATAAATACTAAATATCACACATTCACTGCCTGTCTGTGGTTATTACCGTCAGTGTCCATTCTAGTCTGTAGTTGATGGTTAAAGCGGCTGTTTGGCTCACCCCACCTCTTAACAGATTCTAATGGCTAATCAATGATGCAAAATGATACCTTTGAGTCAACAAACATCAGCTCTGACAGTCGCTGGCCAACAGCTATTCTCTATGATACATCACAACCCTTTATTGGCCCTTGAAGAGTCCAAAGAATAGCCGTTTCTTCTGTGCCTGAACTCAACAGCTCAGTCATTTCATAATGACCTACTTTAGACCGTACTGTAGGCCTAGCCTATCACAGATACCTTTAATTCGTTCCATAGGTTGAGTGAATGGATAGCCTGGCAAGCCAGACTATACACATGAATTGTATAGCCTGGAATCTGACCGTTCACAGCGCTGAAGCCTATGGGTGGGATTAATAGTTATCGTTCAAATTGTCTCTACACGTAATAGTCCAGTGCTACTGACCAATCAGAGCTATCAGGCAGCCCTTTCATCCAACAGACAGCCCTTTCGTTGTCATGCTAAACCCGCCCCAATGACTCACTACACAGTTAGAGCGTTCTGAATGGTCCGTCGCAGGTTGTGACGGGCCAGGATTTGCCTTTGCCGTGCGAGACTAGACCAAAAGCTAGGTGTGAATATTTCTGCCGTTATGCTATTGGTCTAGATGCTAGTGAATGGACACATGTGTGTGCTTATAGGTGACAGACATAATAATATATACTGTAGGCCTATGAGACGTGTAGTTGGATGGATCTGTTGTTGGAGCCAGATTAAGTGCAACTACAGAACCAACCCTTTTGGGTCACTTTGCTTGCCTATACTACTTCAGGCTCACGGTTTCATTTCCATCACAGTGCCATAACACACCACAGGGATTTATTTGTTGAGTTATTCATTAAAAATGAATGCAGCACAATCAAAGAGGTTTATAGGCTTCTTCGTATTTATTTGAAACATGCTGGATGATATCTACAGAGCAAAGGCAACACAGTTGAGTTCAAGTCACATAAAGAAAGGCAAAATCGAAGGCTGGCCATCAGCACCTTGATATTTCTTAAGTAACATTTCTTTATCTCCAGAGAAACCAGACAGTGCATGTGTAAAATACTATGTCTCCATACAGTTCATTCACAGCTAGTACTTCAACAGACTTCAGGCAGATCCACTCAAACTGCAAGCATTTAAATACTGGGTGTGTCAAGTGACTCTGAGGAACATTTTTCCAATGTAGTCTTTGGAACCATTTAAATAAAACAGCATATGTTTACTCACAATCACACCATGCCTGATAAAAATATACAGTCCTTCACTACCTTAGTCTTTAAGCGCTCCGTCATGGGTAAGTTGAGGTAGCCATCGTGCAGTGCAGTTCTTTGTTTTCAAAGACCAGTAGGTGCACATGCAAGATTTCAATACACATGCAAGTCCAACCAACAGACATCAGTGATAGTATGAAGTATGATATACAAAACTGTATAGACTAGATCAGCCAGTCCAACAGAGAATCAGGGCAGACTTGGGATGCTCTCTCTCTCTCTCTCTCTCTCTCACTTTCTCACACACACTTATTGACATATAAAAAATACAAAACACATTAGCATTTTTCTTCAAACATCTTCTGTGTATCACACTACACATCTTTGGTTGAAAGCCTGTAGGCAAGGATTTCAGCATCTTGTGCACTACCAGGGTTCTTACGTAGCTTTGCTACAGCCTACAGAGGTGTCTCCATGGATTGTTCTACAAATTCATGTTCCAGGGCTTGGCTTTGTCTTGGTCTTTGGTCGATTGCTATTATAAACTCCTCAACGTAAAACAACAATAAAACAGAGTCAAAACACATAAGGATATTTATCCCCTTCGATTTTTTGCTCACGTTGTTGTTCAAGCCACAAAAAATGTAATTGTGCTTTTGACTTGCTTCTCTAATTTCAAAGGATGCTTTTTGTTTGGTCATTATATCAACTGACATGCTTATTTCTTATTCAAAACACCCTCTGAGAACAAATATGATCACAGACAAAAATGTGTAGATTTGGGGAGGGGAGAAACAACAGATTAAATAGAGGGGGGAGAGAGAGAGAGAGCGAGAGTGTGTTAGTTAATCTATAATGCCATACCACCCATTGCAATACATCATTACACAAATTTAATGTTACATTGGTCAGTCTGCCTGATCTTATGATACAATTCTGTGAAGAACTTGAAATTGCTTAATTGAGGTATGTTGAGACAGTATTAGTGATAACTGAATAGACTATCACTCGAAAATGAGTAATATAACCATACTAACACACAATCAATAAGGTATGTAAAATCAAAATGTTTTCTGATTAGTACCTGCAATAATGATATAGAGGATTATAGCCACCCCAACAAGGATTGCAATGATGCTCAGAAGACGTGCTAGGTTCCCCAGTCGTCTTGCCCCATCAACATCCCCAACCTGTAGCAGTGATCGAGACTACAGAAGAAGAAAAAAAATGCATTAGGCAAGTGAGCTTAACTGCCTAAGACATATCACCATTGCAAATAATTATATATACCCATAGGTAGTTTTTCGTCTGGCACATTCTACCTCTGTTTATGACAACTCCAGGTGGTCACTGGTCAACTCTGGTAAAAGTAATTGCTTTGCTTCAGTGAGCGAATCCGACCGCACCCTTACATTCACCTGTCTCTGACAGTTAAGTGATGCCACTCAGAGCCATGCTCAAGGACTTACCGTGTGTGCGTAATAAATCGCGAACAAATTCAATGGGTAACCCGGACAAAAGCAGGATAGCAAAGCGAGCCAAAGGTAACTAGGCGGATGGGGTCCTTGTGGACCCGGAGATGAAGCGCGACTAAAGCTCAGCCGGGACGGAGAAGGGGACGGGACCGCTATATTTCCATCAGATCCGGATTTCATGGGTGACCTACGTCCGTTTTGATCTGCATTCAGTGACCTCGCACTGCCTCGTATACTGAGAGAAAGTGAATCCAAAGGTTTCAGAGAATGTCCTTGACTCTGCTCCGTGGTGGACACACACAGAAGTTTTTGTGTGTCTTTGTAGACGGTGTGATGAGGAACTCCACCTTCATTCTCGCCTATACCATCTTTTTCATAGGCGACGTCTGTGTTTATGGCCATATCTGGAGAAGACATATAGTAAACGTTACAATATTTAGATACATCTATTTTCCAAGAAGCACTAAACTTTGGCTAGTACATGCCCCTTAGTAGGTAAGGATAAGGAAAAAGACTGCTTACTTGACGGATGTTCAGAAGCCCATCAATATTTAAACAGGATACACTTTCTGCAATTTCTGACACTAATCCAAAATAAATATCGTATATTTAGGAAACTGTTGGAATTCTTTAGAAATCAAACAGTAATGACACCGTACTGGCACAGACTAGGCTACTCAGTCTCACCCCTCACTTCCCACGCCAAACTTCAGCGAAGACTCCAGTGATGACCGTGTACATAAGCACTGGCCCTTCGCATCTCTCTCACAGTAAGCTCGCCTCTTAAGGAAGAACTGGACGATGCTCTTGCATATCGCGTGATGTGTCCTATCGTGCGTCAAATAGGCTATCTAAAGTGAAATCATAATCCTCATTGCTTGACTGACAGATCTGCCCTATTTTACGGATGACTGTGTATAGGCTTCCCATAATGGAAGTGAGATAGAAAATGAAATTACCGGTAGGCTATCATCGAAACAATTAAGACTCAAGATTTACAGCAGCCAAGCTTTTTGACCTTCATTATCTACGATTATAAACTACATTTTTAAAACGCAGATCGAAACATTTTCAATGCAAAGACATAAGCGACTTAAATTAAAATGTAGCCTAGTTCTTGAATGAGCCTACAGTACTCTGGAAGGAAGTAGGGTGCAACTTTATCTGATAGCCTAATTGCATTCAATAACGCCTATTTCATTAGGCTTTTGAAAAAGTGTTAACGTGGTATGATAAGATATTAGCCTAATAGATGGCTTCATTGATCACATAAATTCTCAACACAGATGATAATCTCCCTGCGTATATTAAATAATCAGATAGGCCTATAGTAGGTGCACATTGGTCTTAATGGTCCATTTTCACCTTTGCTGTTATTAGACAGGCTACCACTAACAGAGTGTTGTGGGAATTCTTCTTTGAATTCTTTCTTCCTTTTATTACAGTAATCTCTCTGGGGAGACTTTGTTGATGTTGACTGTTGATGACATCTAGCGGTCAGAAAAGCCTACTCGTCTCCATTTGTGCCAATCATCGGCGATGCACTAGAGAACTTTTTCACCTTTTGGCTGAGACCCATCCAGGCAAGTAGCCTGCCATTTCTCCACCTGAGAAAATAGGTTACCGAGCAGGAGGTCTAGTCCTAGTGACAATGTAATGAAATGAATGAAATCATCCCCATCCTGCTTCAACGACTACCGTCCTGTGGCACTGACGCCCATCATCATGAAGTGCTTTGAACGCCT
>JASCQY010000388.1:9659390-9671563 GCA_030264315.1 Sardinella tawilis | reverse complement strand
CCTTTGACTATGTGTATGTGTGAATTGTACTTGGCTGTCATACACAATAGCCAAAGCTCGTCTCGTTCTGTTCTCCACAAAAGTACATTCAGTCCAGTACTCATCCAGTACTGTCTGCTCCTTGGTGGATTTTACTGCAGTACTCACCAGCTTGGGTTCTTCTGGGTAACCTCTCATTAAGCTCACAGCTCAGCTCTGTAGGAAGAACATTTGATCAGTCAGCTCTGAAAATGACGCATCTCAGTAGGTTACACTGACTCTAACGCTGTTCTATCTTAACTGTTTACACATGATAAGGTTGTGTATGTCACTGGGAGAGTCGTGGGGATGTTTACATCACTAAAACTGGGACCATCCAGAAAAAGAATCACCATCATTCCCCTTTACTCACTTTTGAAGTCATATGTGTTTAGGGTTACAATGACTTACTGTAATAATGCAGTGTCTTTACCCCACTCCCCCCTTACTAATGGCACCAATCTTAGTCTTATCTAAGCTATCTGGGGCTATTAGGATATTACACATTGCAACAAGGTCATGGCACTAGCAGTGGGGAAAGTTTTTTTTTTTTTGCAGTGGGGAAAGTGAAACATGCTTAGCATCAGGAAGTGACATCACGTCAGGTGACCAACCAGCACATCGTTTCCTGAGGTGCAAGATCTCCAGCCGAAGGCCGGTGAGCAGCACCAGGTGTTCCTGCTGTAGGAAGGCTACACTGCGCTCCACACTCTCCACCTGCTGGGCCAGGCCACTCGTCTCCATGGAAACCACACAGCTCACCTGAGCGGGAGGACATGGATGGGTCAGTGAATGTTCCTGAACACAGTAAGGGGGTTTGCACTGTACCTGCTGAGGGGTGATGCACCACAGCAGGTGAAAAGCATGTGTTGATTTTGTCACAATGTTTACAGGCTCTCTATAATCCATACAATACCCACTGGGTCAAAAGACGTTCCCTGAAGCCACCTATCTTGACTGAACATAAACCATTTGGATTTTGTTGATTTGAATTGGTGTTCATTCATCTCACAATAAAATATCAAAGCAACATTGCAGTTTGCACATATTACTGGGATTCCCCGGTCTTATGCAAAGGAATGTAGGCTAGTGTGAGCCTTGTTTTTAAAATGTGATGCAAAAGAAAAACTTTCTTCGTTAAACCTATACTGTAATGCAGAGAGTTTTTATTTTTCATAACATTGCATGCCACTAATAGAAAGTATTACATTAGCCAACACCTAAAATTCTATTATGATTAACTAATTTAAAAAAGACTACAGACACAAAAGGCAATTCAATAACGATATCAAAGCCGAGAGGCTTCAGTTTAACTGCAGGGTCCGTTGTCACATGAAGCATTGCATCATTGGAAGATCGCAGCAATTAAATGCTCATGAGCTCTGGGCTTCGCCTCGGCAAGAATTGTGACATCTCGGTAGGCTACATGAGATGTTTGGTTTGTAGTAGGATGCTGATTCCGCAGTATTTTCCAGACCCTGCGAGCACTTTCGTTAGGCCCTCCCCTAAGTATTTGACACCATCTCCTTCATTAAGCACCGCTGTCGGTTAAAGGAGCATCTTGGAGAGCCCAAACGGTATATTCAACCACTGCGTATCAATTGTGGAAGTCTCTGTATCAAGACTTTGTCGTTTCATCAACCTGCTTGAGATGTCTCGCGTGTGAATGCAACTGAAACTAAAATGTAGGCTACCTGAAGTAATTTATCTGAGGCATGTGCCCCTTGCCTAAAATAACACAAAACAGGGGCTATCACAGTTCCCAATCCATTGTTAGCATGTTGCACTCCATAGGCTACTCTACGTGGAATCTAAAAAAATATGGGTTGCCCAGCCTATCAGATTGTATACCATAACCGGTTAATTGGCAAGCAGTTCCTAATATTGAGCAGTAATCCTACTCTTCTTCACGACAAACAGCAATGTCAAATTTGTTGTCAGGTCAACTCACCTTTTGAGTAGATGAAGAATTCGGCAGTGGTACGATTGTATTAGTGCATCGTGACCGGATGGCTTAGTGACACGTTTTGTTGGCCGTGTGGTGGGCAATGTCCGACAGAAACCAGAGCGAACTAAACGAATCAGCGAGAATTAATGGTTCTAAAAACGGGGAGAAATCACACAGCTACCGAAAGATTTTCCGAAATGACGCGGACCCTCTTCCTCATATGAACGCAAAGACTAACTTGGTCAGGTTACAGTTTAAGAACAAAACACGAACAAGGCATCGGTAGACTGTACGGCTATGTTCTAAAATGTGGTCCTCTTTGCTGCAGCGTAATCCAAGACATTGTTCTTGTGTTACTTTCCTTGACAGATTTTCAGTACCTTGGACGGGGATGGAGGCTGTCCCGGCGTTATGTTGACCCCTAGTGGCAGAGACGACACATGGACAAGGTTTTCTGGCCCAAGGTTGACAAGAGCTATTACTGGAAACTAGATTTCTAACAAGGACAGTGCAAAGCCTACATCACTGAGGATGTTAAAAGAACTATTACATCAAAAAAGAAATGCAGCCTTTCCTAAGGAACCATTTTCTACAGCTAAAGTACAACAAGGCAAGTTTTTTTCAAGTCATTGCATAGCCAAGGGGAGTATTTACATAGACTATTCCAAGATCCATATGGGCATGTCAGCCTTCAGGTTACCCATGGCAAGTAGCCTAAGCGCATATGAACATATGACCCCTAGATATCAACTCTTTTTAATATGAACTATTGAAGGTTTTGTCAAATAAGCCAAGTACATTTAATGAGATGGATGTGTCTGATTTTATGATAATGTTGATAATGGATGTAGTAGGCTATCAAATGTATGAGGTTGCACCTCATTGGCATTTATTAATGAAAGGAGTATTATAAGTATTCCTTAATTCCTTAATTACTGTAATAAATTAGTGCAATCGTGATCTGTAAACTGTAAGTGTCAGCATCCCAAGGTTTACACAGTATAAAACACAGACTACATACACACATACACACATACATACATAGGCTACATACATACATACATACATACATACATACGTACATACATACATACATACATACATACATACGTACGTACATACATACGTACATACATACATACGTACATATGTACATACATACATACGTACATACATACATACATACATACATACATACATACAGGCTAGGCATGAGTGGGGATGAATGCAACAAATGTGGTACAAAAAATCAACTCAAAAGTGTTAATGGTCAATAGCCATACACCATGTAGCCATGAACCATATAGCCATAAACCATATAGCCATAAGCCATAGCCATAAATCATAGCCATTAACAGCATAAAGAGGTAGGTTGTGTATTGACTGACAGTATGAATTGCCATTCTGTTTGTAATGTATTTGTATGAGGATTTGAATGGGGGGGGTCGTACCCCAACACGGGGGTGCCCCTATGTTCCCCAGGTCCTACAGTATGTTCTCCACTCTGGTTAGGGTTCAGTTTCGGGTTAGGATTAGGGAACATAGGAAAGAGGGGAACATAGGACCTGGGGAACATAGGACCTGGGGGAACGCTCCCCATACCCGATCAGTCCTCACTTGTCCCTCCTTGGTCCTTCTCGGCCAGCCTGGAAGAAGTCGCTGCACAGCAGCCGGTAGAACAGCACGGCATTCATCACCATGATGGCCGACAAGCCCAGGCTCCCGGTGGCGTAGAACGGCGTGGGCACCCGCGCCCGGTTCAGCACCAGCCAGCGCATCATCCAGGCCAGTGTGCTGATGCGAAAGATCACGTAGGTGCCCAGGTTGAGCACGCTGTTGAGGCGGCACAGGGGGCCGGAGGACGAGGCCCAGCCAGACATGCGCAGCAGCTGCCGCACGTGCAGGAACACGGAGTTCACCTCCACCAGCAGAGACACCACAGCGTAGCCCACAAACTGGCGGGTCAGGACTGCAATGCTGAAGCACGGGATCACCTGGGGATTTGGTTGGGGGAGGATCGTAAAGGTGTCAGGAGATTGATAACAGTACTGCTCTTTACTTTCAGGTTGTAACTGCGACCACACTTCTGGACTTTAGACTGTGCTGCCTGAAGTCAACATTTAGCCTACATTTTTCCGTTTACAATAAAAAGACACAGGAAACGATTGGAAACAGGAAACCTTCAGAATCAAAGTGAGATTCTATTACTGTAAAAATATTGGTGAGACAATTTTGCCATTTCATTCAGTGGTTATCCAGAAGCTATCCAGTGTTTATCCTGCAGGTGTGTGTGTGTGCGTGTGTGCATGTGTGCGTGTGTGGATATGTGGGTATGTATATGTGTGTGTGTGTGTGTGTGTGTGTGTAGGTATGTGTTTGTGTGTGGGTGTGTGAGTGTTTTTGGGTGCATCATGTGTCCAGTTTTCTGAGAATTTTCTCATCCTCTTCCTTAGAAGAGTTTGGCACTCACTAAAAAAATGACTCTCGGAACTCTTCCCTCATATAAACAATGTGACAAGATGAGTGTCTTTTGAAGGACTGTGACCAGTCTGTCTGTCTCTCTCTCTCTCTCTCTCCCTCTGTCTGTCTGTCTGTCTCTCTCTCTCTCTCTCCACCCCCTTCTCCCTCTCTATCTCTCACTCTGTGTTTGTTTACTACAGGGACATGACCCGAGTTATTTGGCCATTATTTTAGTTTGGTAAGCTATTCACTATTTCTTTCTTTGCTCCACTTTAAGACCCTATTCCACCAGAGGCAAGACACAGCCATGTTAGATTTATGTCTGGCTTCTTTCTCGTCCAAAACGAGAGTTTTCACTGGAAGCCGAACCCCTGCACATTTTTTAACCTGATGAAAACCAAAAGACTTGGGGCAACTGAAGGCTGTTGATGCATTTGGTGGTTTGACTCTGTTGGCAAATGTTTTTGACCCTTACCCAGGTTTTTTTTTTGGGGGGGGGGGGGGTTAATAATAACGTTGATAATGTTTTGTCTTCATTGAAACCCTTTCCAGTTTAGGCGTCATAGCAATTGCCATGTTCACAAAATACTCACTTTCCATGAAAGGATTCATTCCCAGAACGGAATATTCTATTTTTCAAAATAGCCTCAAGCCAAGTACACATTTCAAACACAGTTCATGAATTGATTTGGCTTGCATTGCAGCTTTGCATACTTAAAAAGCTTCTCACAAATATTTAAACTCTGATTGTTGGTGATGGCATGTCAAATCATGCATGTCTGTAGCGGCATAACGAAGGACCAGACTAATGTGGCTATTATGTGCAAAATTATAAACTGTTGTTTAGGAGACCTACCTCAGTGAATTGACTGCTTTGGAAAGTGACTCCAAATGGCTGAAGTCCATCGCACCATCCTGTTTGCCAAACAAGTAAATAGAGTTATGTGAAGGAGTCGTCGTAACCTCTTTGCCTCTTGTCTCTTGTGCTTAGCCTATAGTTACCTCTCTGCTTGGCTAACCTCTGGATTTCTGTGAATCTCTACAGATCACTGTGTGTGGCATGAACAACACATGCATGCACACACACACACACACACACACACACACACACCACAGTGTCTGTGTTTATATTGGAGAGACACTTATGCATTGTAGCTTGTTCGCCTAGCCCTAGAAGAACAGAGAACAGGAAGAAGATAATTTCACACTTTATGAAATGGCTGAAAACTACATCTTAGAGTAGTGTTGTTGAATGTGAGTGTCCCATAACTTTGGTAACTTTAGTCAGACTTCAGTACAACTTCAGTTACAGCACTAGTTAAGATAAGGTGGTTAGGTGTTAGGGGTTAGGGTTGAGCACTAGTATATTGGCACGAAGCCTAACCCTAGTTTCCTTTTAGTGGCGTACAGGGTGGGAACCTGCTGCTGTGGGCTCTTTATCATGGGGTGTGTGATGCTGCAGGTGAGCACAGTGTGTGTGTGTGTGTGTGTGTGTGTATGTGTGTGTGTGTATGCGCATGTATGGTCTCCAGCAAGTTCAGACAAGATGAGTGTGTGCAACCCACAGGCCAGATTACAGCTCAGCACTTTCAGACTGAACCATTGAAGCATGTGTGCATTTTGTTTGTTTGGTAAAGATTGGGGTTGAGACATCACAGTGTTGACATCCCATCTCGGGGAGTGGCAGCATTGTGTGTGTGTGTGTGTGTGTGTGTGTTTGTGTGTATGCATGGGTGTGAACAAAAGTGAGTTGTGGGTGAGGCATGGTATTTCTGGATTTTTTTTTTTCTCGCTAGCTCTTTGCTTGCGGCTAGTTGAAGCTCATTTGAAGTCTGCTAAAGCCCTTTGCTCTCAGGATCCCATTTGGAATTCGCCGGATTGCAGCAAATAGAGTTTAAAGGGTATCAAATAATTGTGGGTGCTCAAGAGGTAACAAATAATTGAATTAGGCAATGCTTGACTCTACAGTATATGTAGGAAAATGCCATATCACTGTAGCTAAAAGCTGTGAGCGTTACACTGATCCTATTTGGGTCCATGTCATGCACCATCGTCAAAAAAACATTATTTCATGTTACTGTGATTGAAAACAAGACATAAATGTATCAATTTCTTTATTCAAAATATGTTCGGATCAAAGCAGAGGAGACGCCATTAGATATAATTTTTTTAATCCAGTCATAGCTCATCGCTATGTAGTCCAGGCAATAACTGACACTGACGGAATGCAAGAATTTTAAGGGTGATGTGTTGTATGTTTGAACAAGAGGCATGTATAATTTTGAGCGAATATGTATTGATATTAACATTAATATTAATATTAGTATTAATAATGAATAAATGTTTATTACATTATTTATTTTTTCATTTCCAACAGGCCTTCAGGGTAACATTTATTTTTAACCCAAGAACACCATCAGGTCCATCTCATCTCATCTCATGCCATGTCATATGGAGGCGTATTGTTATGGAAAGAGATGGATTAATGAAAGCTGAATTTATATGTAACCACAGTGAAGTTTATATTATAGGACCACAGTAGAGTCTCTTTTCACTACCAACTTTCTGGCCTGAGTGCACAGCAACATGGTCCATGTTGTCTTTATGTCTTTTTTAATGTCTTTCCTTCCTGTCTTTGTCTGACTTGTGGAATGCCACCCCCTCCCCTCCCCTCCTTTGCTTCTCTCTCTGCCTTGGCTATTGTGTTCATTTCAACCAAACACCAGCGGATCCTGCTGGCTGGATGGCATAGCCAAGCCTGGTTGGCACTGCCCACTTTTGTGTGTGCCCTTCTGTGTTTGCCTGGGCAGAACAGTCCTTGCGAAAAGGGCCAGTCTAGGCCAGGCCTGACCGGGCGGGCAGAGGCTTGCTTCTGCTGTCTTCTGCCAGCAGCTCGGGGGACACTGGAGTCCAATTAAGTTGTGCTTTATGGGGCTGAAGAGCAGCTCAAGGCTGGCTCTTAATGATGCCATGGAAAGCCTGCTGGCGGCCATTACTGTCTCTTATTACCGCTGTTAAGATTTAAGGGGCTCTTCCTTAAATGTCTCGAGTGTGCTAGGAGGGCTCAGAGACCCATCCAACCTCGTCTGGGGTCAAAGGTCAAGTTCAGACATGCTTTATTAGTAGGCATTGCCCTGAATTGAGTTGCTATTGTCTGCGCTAACATTAGCACAGGGCAGAATCATTAAACCTGCACTGCTATTAGCAGTGATGAACAATATTTGAATAGTCCCATCCCCGATACCTCTTAAGAATAATGGTTGCATATCACAATAGAGCAGATGTGAGCAGAAGGAATGTTTTGTTGTTCTTGACCTTGATTTTTCAGTATTGTCATCAGGATACTCTTGCTAATACTTGAGTCTAAACATTACCCAATGGGTAACACTTTACTGTAGTTGAGGTTTTTGACATAAGAGTGACATGAGCCTATCATAAACATGTCATGACCATGATGTACACCTTCAATGTTCATGACTGTTGTCATTAAGTGTCATTTGGTTTTTGCAATGCAAAGTTGACACTGTTTGGGTTTCATACATGACAAAAACCGAATGAGAATTAATGACACTCATGAACATTTTTGAGTGTCATCACACATTCATAATACGTGTCATGTGATGTCATGTTTATGACAGGTTAATGTCACTCTCATGCCCAAAACCTCAAGTAAAGTGTTACCAAACAGTGCGTATACAGAGCTATCTTTCTGGTCTGTGTGAGTTTTATGTGTGTGTGTGTGGACAGGCTTCTGGGGTGTGTGTAACACACGCTTATGTGAGTCTAGCAGCAGTGGCTAAAATGGTAGCTCCTAACAGAGAGGAAAAAGCAGACAGGAAGAAAGGAGTGAAGGGATCTCTCTCCCACTGTCCAAACCGCCTGGGGCGCGCGGGATTGCTCCTGTTCACAGTCAGGACACATTCAGGAGAATAGGGAGGTCTGAGAGTGAGAGTGAGAGTGAGAGTGAGAGAGAGAGAGAGAGAGAGAGAGAGAGAGAGAGAGATGGGAGAAGCAAACATTTGTTTTACCTCCTGTCTGTGAATCACTTGTGAATGCATCATGGACTGGTGAACGATTTGGGTTGTGCATGTCAGTCTTGTCTCTTTGTTTTCAGCTGTGTGTGAGTGTGTGTCTGTCTGTGTTGTGTGCTAGAGGTAGATAGGATGGAGGCAGAGAGAGAGAGAGAGAGAGAATGATATGTGAAAGAGAGTGATGGAAAGAGAGAGAGTTGAGTGTGTGGGCGAAGTAGATGGTGTGATTGGAACAGAAGCTCTCTGCGTGATGAGGAGACGTGATGGTGGTGTTGAGAGAGACTCCGAGCAGAGAGGGAATGAAGTAAAGCCACCCTGGAGCTCAGACACTCACGCTGCTTCAGTCTTTCATCTCCACACACACACACACACACACACACACACACACACACACACACACATCCCAAAGCAAATCACCCTGGTGCTTCTATCTCGCTCTCCTCCACTTCACTGTGCCAAGTGCTCTTTCCAGGAAGTACCGTCGCTCTCATCCATCCTTCCCATCATGCTCAGGGCTCCCTCACTACTCCCCCCCCCTTCCTCCCTCCTCCTCCTCTTCCTCCTTCCTCCTCCTCTCCACCAGATGCCCCTCACCGCAAGGCTGTTGACATTTCATTAAGGTTCTGCTGCGGGTTTGGATTGGCTCTCTGGTGGCTGTGCCGAATAACAGACCCCCTAAATCCCTGCACTCGTGTCCTCTGGATCCCCACCACTGCATCTGCGGCCACAAGACCACCCCACCCCCTCCCCAACACACACACACACACACACACACTCACACTCATACACATGCACACACAGACATACACACTCACACATCTGTGCCAGAAGCTTCTGCCGACGGTTTCCTCTCTGAGCTGCGGCCAAGCCTCTTGCATAGCAGTCTGACCAGCCACCCTCGAAAAATCACATACACACACAGACACAGTGTACACACACGTCACGCGAACAGACATTGTAATTTTTCTGTCTCTCTGTTAAACACATGCTAGCGGACTCGTGCTTACTCAAGCTTGCTTGTATGCACACACATTCGGATCTGCTGTCTTTCCGTGTGCTTGCAGACACAGATTCACACTCATACTGTAGGTACACACACACACACACACACACACACACACACACATGCACATACACACCACACACGCACACACACACACACACACACACACACACCACACACACGCACGCACACACACACCACACACGCACGCACACACACACATACACACGCACGCACGCACGCACACACACACACACACACACACACTGATGTAATCACTTATCCAGGCTACATTTTGTTCTCTCCGAATTGTGAAGTAAAGCTACTGATTTTATTTATCTATGTGTCTGCTCCTCCTTTTTATCTCTTGCTGAGAGATAGATGGAGAGGGAAGGATAGAGTGAGCAGGAAAGAGAGAGAGAGAGAGAGAGAGAAAAAAACTGACGGAGGAGGAGGAGATAAAAAATCTCCCCTCTCTCTCGCCCCTTCCCCTGCAGCGGGACAGTGCCAAAGCAAACGCCAGGCGCTGAGTGTTTTGTCGTTGTTTTGACGGCCGCAGAGACCCCGGTTGCCACCGCCGTGCCCGGCGTGATCCATCAAGCGCAGTGTCGAGTTCCGTTTGGGCCCGAGCTCGTTAACCAACATGTATAGAGATCCCACGGCTTCGCCCCGCTCCTCTGAAGCGCTGGAACTCTCTCAGGCTCCCTCTGCCTTTTGCTTTGTTGAGTTGTGGTCTAGTCTTTCCCTCAGACTCCCTGTTTCTTGTCCTTCTTTTTTTGTCTTTCACCCCATCCCCTCTCTCTCTCTCTCTTTCTCTCTCTCTCTCCCTCGCTCTAGCCATCCCTATCTGTACAGTATGTCTCTCACTCTTCCTGTCCATCTCTCTCCGTCTCCATCAGTCGATCATTACTTCTCTTTTTTTTTCCTCCATCTGTGGAAGTGTTTGTTTTTGCCCCCCTCCTCTCTCTCTCTCTCTCTCTCTCTCTCTCTCTCTCTCTCTCTCTCCTGTCTTTCTTCTCTGTTTCTCCTCTCTTCCATCTCTGGGAACCGGTGGAGGAAATGAAAGGATGAGTGGTGTTACTACTAAATGAGCTGGCTCAGCTCACCACTGCCCAGGGATGTTTCTCTTTCGGGAATGGCTTGTCAGTCACAGCAGTGTGTGTGTGTGTGTGTGTGTGTGTATGTGTGTGAGAGAGAGAGGGAGAGAGTGTGTGTGTTTGTACTTTTGGTATCTGTTTAGGTGACCCTTAGCATACCTGGATTCAGTTAGAGGGTGGAGAGCTCCCCCCCCTTCCTCTTCCTCTTGAAGTATCATAGATCACACAGTTGTGCAGAATCTTCCTCTTCATAACGTCCTTCACTGATGAATTGTACTAGAAAGGCAAGTGGCGAGTGGCAGATACTATCAGTTATATTAAGATCCCTCAAATTCCTGTGTAAAATAACCATTTCTGGACGATGGTTCAACCCACAAACTCACAAGGACTAACAGGTGTGAGCCATCATAATCTGTGTGCTTGTGTGTGCATGTTTTGTATGTCTATGTGTGTGTGTATGCATGTGTGTGTATGCATGCATGCTTGCGTGCGCATGTGCATAGATGCAAATTACCCTCACTGAATTTAAGAGCCTGTATCAGACCATGATATTCTGGCACAATGTTGTTGATGTTTGAGTTTAACAACCAATCGGATCACTCTCCTCCCTTCCGTGCTCCCGAGGCAGCGTGTTGACTGACTGTAATAGTTGATAGCTTGTTTTGAGCCACTCCGCTTGTTTCCCATTCCCAGAGCCAAGAGTGTGGCCAAGCAGACACAAGATGTTGTCCAGTTCACATTGTACTGACCACAAGGGGACCGTGGGGTGCACTGCATTTGACCAGAAGTGTTTTAGAGAAACATTTAGGACAGCATCTTGAACAGATTTGCGTGATATAGCCTAGTATATTTATTGTGAGCCGTTATTCGTGAAGGTTTAAGTGCGTAAGAGGTTGTCATAATATCAGAAGAATGTAGTTGAATTCAGAGGCAATAAAAAAGAGGGGAAAAAAAAGGTTTTGTTGTCTCTGTTCTAATCCTATTAGTCAATTTAATTTCAGGGTGCAGGTTTGCTTAAACAGTAGACAAGACCATGAAGGAACCATGACATTAATTGATTTTTGTCTTCTGCAAATAAAAGGAGGCCTGTTCTTGTATTCAGTTAGGCTGCTGTTGAACTTTTTCGGCGTCCTTTAAAAAAAAAAAAAAAAACTTCAGAGACAATGTAGCGTTTAAAGCTCTCGCTTGTATATAAAGTGCACAGAATTGCAGAGCAGTGTGTGTGTGTGTGTGTGTGTGTATGTATGTGTGTGTGTGTGTGTGTGTGTGTGTGTGTGTGTGTGTTAGATGTGGTTTGTGTAGTGAGGAGGGACGGGCGGTGTTCCATCCTTTGGAGTGTTCAGAGAGGGATGACTCAGAGGAGAGTGGTGGACATCACACACTATTTATCTCTGCGAAGTCTGGCGCTCACTCAAAAGCCTGTGGATTAGGCCATCAGGAACTCTCGCAATCAACATACTTCTAGCTTCTCCTCCTCTCCACTCTTTCATTACTCTTCCTACTCTCCTTCTCTCCATCTCTGGCACAGGCGCATACACTCACGCACACACACACACACACACACACACACACACACACACACACACACACACACACACACACACATACACACACAC
>JASCQY010000388.1:9620079-9641768 GCA_030264315.1 Sardinella tawilis | reverse complement strand
ATACTCCACCCTATCTGTCCTCCATCCCCATTAGCCCCAGTACACAATACTCCACCCTATCTGTCCTCCATCCCCATTAGCCCCAGTACACAATACTCCACCCTATCTGTCCTCCATCCCCATAAGCCAGAATACACAATACTCCACCCTACAATATCTGTCCTCCATTCCCATAAGCCATAGTACACAATACTCCACCCTATGGATCTGAGTCCATAAATCAGCCCCTAGGAACAGTTTTCTTGTTCAAAGATGGACAGAAGAGCTATGATTGTGTCCCTCTATTGATTTGTCCATTTTCTCCAGAGCAAAGGCTCTGGGCTCATTTGTGTGCACCTGCAGTACAGGTTCTCTATTGTGCATCACTTAACCATGAATGAAATGGCCTCAGGCGATAGAGTTACTGGCCACAGCAACAAAGGAAGGAACATGTGACTCGTGAGCACGTCAGTAATTACAGTCGGCCCTGCTAAAGGGGAGCGGCTCCTCGTTAAAACCATGCAGGGTCCATCCTGAGGATGGATGTGTCATGGAAGCCTGAAGGACGTGAGAGGTTTTAGTTGAGGAGTTACGTTAGTTGAATGTGATTAATTAGAAGTTTGGATGATGGTGTGTGACGTGACGAACCTACAGGAGCAGGTTTTAATGGCAGACCACAGGGCCCTTCAACGAGGTTCACAAGAGGCAGAGGCAGAAGCAGACAAAGGAGGATGACTTTTGTCCTCCAGGTGGCCCCAGGCCTACAGTAATAAATGCATATAGTACATTAGCATGGGGCTATGCAGAGCAGCGCCGTACAGTACATTAGCATGGGGCTATGCAGAGCAGTGCCGTAAATGGGGCCGCTGGGGTCAGTGCTCCCGTTGTGTTTTTTCACTCTGACTTGGGGTTTAACCCACTGCAGGGGCCTTTCACTGACTCAGCACTGCAGATGCCCATGCAGGCCAGGAGTAATTTCCCCCGTCTCTTGCATCACCTCATGGCCATGGGTCACAGCAAGCTAACCCCCCCCCCCCCAGCCTTATCTGCCCACTCTTCGCTTCTGTGCTGGTTCCTGTCCCTGTCTCCATCCGTCTCTCCCTCCTCTTCCCCTCCCTCGGTGTCTGCACTGGGGCAGAAAGAGGGCTTGGCAGGGGTCTGCATGGGCTCACCTCCAGGCCCCCATTTTGATGGCAGTGCTGGAGCAAGAATATGGATGCATCACCATCTCTCTCTCTCTCTCTCTCTCTCTCTCCCTCTCTTTCTCTCCATATTTCCTTTTCTTTGCATAACCAACTGGGAAGCCAGGAGGTAGCCCTGCAGAGGCATTCTGGTTCCCCTGTGTGAAGGACTGTAATGAGTTTTGTGTGTGTGTGTGTGTGTGTGTGTGTTTGTGTATATGTGTGTGTGTGTGTGTTTGTTTGTGTGTTTGTGTATGGGTAGGGGATGTTGCACACAGGGACCAGTGGATCAGTCACCCATTGCTTCCCTCTCAGTGTTGGTACCTTGGGAGGAGAGTTGAGTGAAGTGGGGGGCAGGGGGTGGAAGGTAGGGGTGCTTCGCTGGCAGAGATCAAAGGGAGATCTCCACCAAGCGTTTACACGTCTGATTAATTCAGCCTTCTGGAGAAGCATCAAAAAGGGCAGAGAGAAGGGAAAAAAAATTCACGGCGGGCCAAAAAATTCCGGAAGGTTCCCGCTGCAGTGTCCCAGAGAGCGAGTGATCGAAGAAACAGACAACAGAGTGTTTTGTGAGAAACAGTTCATCGTGTTTTTGTGCATAAACCAAAATAGACTCTGGCAGGGAAAAAAAAAACATTTTGTGAAATTCTCTCGAGAGGAGTGCTGTTAAATTAGTGGCGAGCTCAGTCTCACTAATTAGGACCAGCTGATGTACTGTAGCCTTGCCATTTCCGCCCTTCAAATGTTTCAGAAATAGCAGAATCATTATTTTTTTTCTTTTGTTTGTTCTCTTCAAACTACCTCCCTTTTCATTTTCAAGTAAGTGCCTGAAAATCAGCAATCCAAGCATCTTAACTGCGTGAGCAGGACAATTATTTTACTGAATGTGTTTCAGGAACTGGCTCAATATTTAATTTGTGAGAATGCTCTTTTTTCTTTTGAATCAGCAAACAAAAGCAAATGTCTCAACTGACCTGCCCAGCCAGACCCCTCTGACGCTACGCTAGGCCTTCCAGAGGGAATTTCAGGGCCTGGACAAGCACTCTGTAATGTTCTCTTGAGCATTAATTACAATTGATTAATCTAATATGCATTGATCTGACGCAGTAAGTTCACACAAGGTCAGCTAGCTTTAATGGAATTCTTACAATCCATAGTTAGCGGTGAGGTCGGGGCATAGGGCTATCCCCTTAATGCAGCTAATATTTGGACACAGCACAACAGCAATACCTCATACATGTAGGCTTAAAAAATGAAAATTTGTTGGAGATTTTATGTATCCTGTTAGGATATGAACATAATCCTTATTACTCTTTCTTATACTGTTCTTACCCATTCCTTGCCCAGTACTTCACAGGCTGTAATTTAAAGCATTTCCATGTTGGGGTACTCATCTTTACCTTAAACTACTGAAAACAACAAGAAGGAATAATTAATATTTTTCAACACCATATACAGTAACATGGCAATGGTACTCAGTCAGTTAAAATACAACTACAAAGTGATGATAGTACCCACTCAACAACCTTACAGTGCAATATCTAAAATGCAAGTCAATATAGTATCAGGATGAATTTGAAGCCACTATTTTTAGGTAAAAGAACTGCCTGGTGCAATTAGATTATTGACACGATTGCATAAACCACACAGTGGTACATAATGCTGGCAATTCATCCCTGCAGCATCCATTAACAACAATAACCTCTGTGACATGCTAAACATGATCATTTTGTTTGTGTTGCTAGCATATCCACTGTTGCCATGTTGACCACCATGTCTGTATCCGCATTCTACCCCCAAGCATATTTCTGTCTTATTTCTGTCTTCAGTCGAGAGCAAGACTCCGAGCTGGATAGGCTGATCCGCGGACTGTAGCCTAGATCCCAGCGCCAGGTAGCCTACGCAACAGCCAACCGTTTTAGCCCAGTGGGCCACTAACATCTGGGGGCGGAATAATCGAGAGGGAGGGCAAAGCCGGCCGCATTCTCCGAGCAGCCTCCCTGCTCTGCCTGTGAGGCTCCATGTGTTCTAACGTCAGCTGGATGGGCTGTAGTGGAACCAGCTATAGTTCTCTACTCCACGCCTTTTATATGCCAGATATAGCCGCAGGATCACTACAGTATCATTGGACATTTACTGATGGATTCATAGTCCACATATTGGACAGGCATTGGATGCAATCACTGTATGCTTTACATGAGTGGACTGTACTGCATGCTGTTTGAAAATGAGGTGAAATCAGCAATACAGCCCAGAGGACTAATGGGCTTGCCTGGTTGACACGACAATTCCAATGCCAGCATTGGGTCTGGCCAAGCATATGACAAAACCTGGTTCTCAAATATAAAAAAGTGCGTGGTTCAAATTTGAAGCACCCGCCCCCCTCAAATCTCTCAATCTGCTACTGGTCGAAGCTAGCCTGGGCCCGCCCATTCCATGACGTTATCGGCCACGGCAACCTCTACCTAGAGCCGTTGGAGATGCTGAACGTTGATTGGCTGCCGAAAAATAGGGTGGAGTTCCTGTGGCTGCAGGAGACCGAAACCTGTGAATAGTATGCTTGGCCATGCGGTGGCCGCGGGTGTGGCCGATAACGTCACGGAATGGGAGGGCCCAGGCTACTAATGGGCAGTTCTACGCTAAACTGTCACGCCCATAACGGCAACTCAATACCAGGATTTTCTGGGGTTTTTTTTTATTATTATATTCATCTATTAACATCTATTTGTTCAATTTGTGATGATCTACTTCTGTCCCAATCTCGAACCTAACCAATAAGCCTTAAAGGAGAAATCAGATGTGAACCTGTCAATACCCGTGTTGTTCAAGGTCACTGAATGCTGTCTGTAGGAACCAGAAAATTTGATGCAACATAGACTACATGAAGAACCGATAACTAATGTTAACTGAATGGTTCCTAGCAAAATGAAACTGAAAGTAAGACGTTGTGTCCCATTCACTTAATGTTAGATGCCAGTTGCCTATTTGCTCTATGTTGTATCAAATTTCTTTCTTTTCCGACTGACAGCACTTGGTGACCTCAAACAACAGTGCTATGGATGACACCAGATTTCCCCTTTAAAACCTCCAAGACCTAAATGGCAGAGTCCACCAATCATTCACCTGTCATGAAGATGAACCAGCCTTTGAATGTTTACGACTACTGACATGAAGTATCATTTGTTTTTAATGTCATTTCTAATTTTAATGTCATATCAAGTTGAAATTGTTTATTTTGACAACTTGACATAAACCCCAAGCTCTTGTCCTTCTGATTTGCTGTTCTGTGGCTTTGCTTCCATTCTCCAGAGCCTTGTGAGATCCCTCAGACATCCTCACTACAGCTACCACCATGAACCCCATGGCACAGCTGTACTACAAGAAGGCGAGCTACTCGCCCTACCGCGACCGCATCCCGCTGCAGATAGTGCGCGCCGAGGCCGAGCTCTCGCCAGCCGAGCGTGCGTACCTGACGGCGGTGGAGAAGGGCGACTATGCCGGCGTCAAGCATGCGCTGGAGGAGGCGGAGATCTACTACAACATCAATGTGAACTGCCTAGACCCGCTGGGGCGAAGCGCGCTGCTCATCGCCATCGAGAACGAGAACCTGGAGGTGATGGAGCTGCTGCTGAGCCACGGTGTGCACGTCGGCGACGCGCTGCTCTACGCCATACGCAAGGAGGTGGTGGGCGCCGTCGAACTGCTGCTCTCGTACCGACGGCCCAGTGGCGAAAAACAGGTGTGTGTGTGTGTATGTGGAATGAGGGTCAGAGTGCTTTGTGGTGGTGCCACAAATTCAGCTTTTGCTTCTTAATGTCTGTGTGTTTGTTTATGTACAGTATGTGTATATTTGTGCACTATATTATGTGTGAGTTCCTTGAGTCTGCCAAAAACACCAGTGAATGGATAAATTGGTTTACTGGAGGCATGAAATTCTAATTTCCACTGGTTGCTTGTTGTTTTGGATTCACTATCTGCATAGACTGCAAATGATTATCTCCACAAAGGCTCTTGAACCATTATAGGAGCTGGCAGAAGAAAGACTCACAAAACCCAACTGCCTAAGCGCCATTCCCCCCATTGCTGACTAATTGCAGAACATCCGAACCTTTCTCTACAAATCCTAGGGGTGTTGAAGGAGAGGTGAGAGGGGCTTGTATTGTATACTGTGTAGGATGCAGACTTTTGCTCTTTTCAGACATCCACATACATTATAGGACACGAGGCACTGCGGATGAGACTCTGCAAGGATCAGTTCAGTGCTACATGCGCTGTAAGCCAGAGTTATCACGCACAACTAACGCACATGTGTTAGATACGATCATGAGGGGGAAAATAAATAACACATTATTTGGTCACAGTGATTTATTTTACCAGATGCAATTTATGTTCAGAGGCAAGAAAATATGCAGTTTGTATAAAATATATTAATTATAGTGACATGTTATGCTTGTAAAAGGTATAAAGATTAAAGGTTGACTCCTTAATAGAGTGCTGCTTGGAGAATATTGCGCCATCCTTCAGGCTGAAGACCTCAGTGCCATTCTGCCTGTTAATGTTAGCCATTAGCGTCCGCCTTCCCCCATTCTCATCAGATGCTGGGGACGCCAGAAGATGGGTTCATTATTCACAATGCTTGTAATTCATCCATCAAGCACATGCTAATTTGCCTGTGCTGGGAAGGCTGTGTAAAAATAAATTACCATTCAAGACCATGTGACGGATGACTAAGTTGTTTCATACTAGAGTAGACAATCTCTCACATATTCCCTATCGTGAAATTGTCACCATAATGTTGCCGTGTGTCTTACATAAGGCTCACCAAGTCAGGCTAGCTATTATTATAACTGCAGCATTGGATGAATTTGGACACCGTTTGTTGTCAGAAAGCCATTTTACTGTCCCCTGCCTGTGGCCCTACCGTCTCTGAATGCTTACTATATTAATTCAATTCAATTCTATATTTACTGTAGGCTACTATCTTACAGCTAATTAATTACAAATGTCTAAGGCCAGGGACTGTTTCACCTCTTTACTCCTGATAGTAGCCCTTAGATTACAGTGTGTCTGTCACTGTGTGAACTAGCTGTGTTATTGAGACTTGAGAAAGGAGCTGCTTAACCCTCATAGGGGACGTCTGATGGGTCAAATAGTCCAACATGCAGCAACATGCAGTGCAGCACTGTAGCATAATATGGAGAGAAGGCAGATACCGTAGATACGTTGCTCCAACATGTTTCTTTTCTAGTACAACACCAGTTAGCCAGTTCCGAGGCCTGCTCGCTTCCACTCGCTGATAAACAGCCCAGTTGACATTTTCTTTCTATATATTCATGAGATTGATCGTAATGGGGGCCCCTGTGTACTTGATGTGATTTGGGCTTCATCAGGCCCTAGTCCCCCCTACAGTACATACTACTCAGTCCATACAGTACATTCCTCCTCAGCAGCTGGGTCAGTGCTGGGTCTTTAATGGGAGCGTGAGCAAAACAGTGAGCATTGACTGCACAGGTCTGCACAAATCAATTCTTTTTCCCCCCTCTCTCTCATTCCCCCTTTTTTTCCCTCCTTCTCTCGGAGATGTGAGGCGCCTGTGGCAGACTTCCTGAAAATGCATTCGTTCGGCGGGCGAGCGAGCGAGCGAGAGAACGAGAGAGCGAGCGAGGCGGCAGACACGCTGCTCAGACTTTTGTCTGCTTTGAAGTGGCAAGGGGAAGAGGGAAGAGGAGACTCACATATTGTATTCTGTTGCCACCACACGCACAAGAACGCGCTGCTCTGCTCTGCTCCGCTCTGCTTGACTTGTGATGGGCCAGCGTCACAGTGTGTGCAGTGCAGTCGGTGTATTAAAATAAAGGACTGTAATTTTCCTCACCCCTGCTGGCTTAGGGAAATCTTGTCAGAATTTGAACTTACCCTATACCTGTACACGGGTATGCTCCGTGCATTCTCCACCCCCCCGAACATCTGGAATAATTATTCAAGCACGCATAAGATGAGTACTATTACGCACACACTACAGTATGACCTCTAGAGATACATCTTAGATGTGTATTTGACAGTAATACTGTATTTGACAAACAGGCCTGTCCATAATAGAGCATGGAGGCAGTGTGTACTGAATAGCAGTGCACAAAATAGCCACAATCCAGTCACCCCAAATTGGCCTGTTTAGTCTGAGCACACAGGTGTCTTATTGATGGCTTTCGTGTCTCTGCCATGTGTCTCCTCTGAGTCACAGCTCCCTTACACCACCGCACTCCCCTGGTTTATATTCATCAAGCACGACAAACATCACTATCTGGGACTGTTAAGTTCTCTAAAATGTATTGTGTAAGTTTAGGTAAGTGTTATTTCTTTTCTATTTTATTGTGTACGATAAATACGTACATGTACACACAGCATTCTTTCACATTAAGCATGAGCCAGATTTCCTCTCTCTATTCCTTACTTGTCTTCCCAAAGCCTTTCAGACATTACTAATCAAATGAAGCCTTGCTCATTACCAGCCTCTGGGTCTCCTGCTTATTTGTCCTCCAACCTCCTTCCTCCCTGCCCCGCTCCCTGCCTCCAGTATGGACTCAGGTCTGTCCCTGCATTAAAGGAGAAGTTTGGTGTGAATCAATCTATAGCCCTGTTGTTAGAGCTCATTGAATGCTATCTGAGGCAAAAAGAATGAAAAAAATTGATGCAACGTAGGCCGAGTTATAAACCAATAACTACAGTTAACTGAATGGGGCATAGTGAAATGAAACTGAAAGTAAGACACTATGCCCCATTTACTTTGTGTTAGTTGCCCAGTTCATTATTCGGTCTATGTTTTATCAATTTTTTTCGTTCTTTTTTCTATGAACAGCATTCAGTGACCTTGAACAACAGGGCTATAGATTGATTCACGCCAAACTTCTCCATTAACTCTCCCCACACTCACTCTCACTGCACCATTTGTGTCATTCCAAATGTGTCCCCCAGAGCTTGGAGTTGAGTTCAGATAGACGTTGAATGGTGAGCTGCTGTGCTGTGGGACGGCTCATACGTGTAACTAAGCTCCTGAATGCGATTAATGGCGGCTGCCTTTGCCAAAACACCCAGACAGGGATGGAATCGATGTGGAAATGCCTTCCAAAGGGAGTACTGGAAATCATAGACTTGCTGATGATTTGATAAACATCTATGTGCATTAAATTCAGTCTGTAGTCCCATTGTTGGCCTGTGATATGAATCTCTCACCATGGAGATATTCCATCTCCTCCACTGAGCAGAGAGGCATTTGGAACAGGGTTGGTGGTAGCCTACTGCATTGTGTTGACATCAGAGCAGAGATTCGCTTGTCCATAATTCTCTCATTGGCTTTGTATGCCAAAAGGCAAATGCAGTTCACCCAAAAATAGGATGTGCATGGATTTGTGTGTGTATTATTTGTGTGTTTCATTAAAGGGGACATCTGGAGTATATGTACGAACATTATGTATATTATTTGGATGTTTCATTAAAGGGGAAATATGAAGTGAATCAATCCATAGCCCTGTTGTTCGAGGTCAATGCTCCCTGCCAGTTCATTAGTTTATGTTGCATCAAATTCTCTCATTTCTTAGCGGTTCTCTCTCAATTCAATTCAGTTAAATTGAATTCAAATGACTTTATTCATGCCCATGGGGGCAATTAAATGGCACAAAGAGCAGCGTATACCACATACACTTCATCATTAATGAATAAGTAGAAAAAATGACCTCAAACAACAGGGCTATGGGCTGATTCACACCAAATTTTTCCTTAAACAGTCAACAAACTGATAAACATTCAGGCTGCCTTTTTTTCTACAGCACATTATTGGTCTAAGCATTTGGTATGCAAGTATGTAAAAAGACCATGAAGTAAAAATTTAATTTACCGTGCAAGTCTCCTACCTCTTACATATGGCAAACTTTACCGTCTTTAGCCCATCGCACATCGGCTCTGAGAACATCGCAGAGCACTTGCCAATCTGACAATTTTGTTTGCCTCCGCACACCAGCGATGCACTGCAGGCAGTCAACATAGCATAGTAGCCTATGGATTTCGCTGATGGATTTTAGCGAATGGCTCTGACAAAATAGACTTGAATCGCAATCAACCGGCGGTGGCAGCAGACTTCGGCACTGGTGTGAGGGGTTGTAATGAAAACAATGACATTGAATATTGGAAGTGCAGTGCCGGTGTACAGAGGGCTTTAAACAACTTAGCCATCAGGATGATTTCCTGTTTAATAACTGGATTGCAGCATTGTCTTCCCTTCCTCCCCCGCTGCCATTCCCCATCCTCTGACAGGAACCATCCAACCATCCAACCAGCCCACTGGTCTTTTTTGCCTTGTAGGCAGCACTGACTGGAAGGCACCGTTAAAGGATAAGTGCCGTTTTCACGATTTGAAACTTATTTCAGGGACAAAATAGCGTTACTTACTCAGCCGTTTCACTTTCCACTGAAGTCATGTCTGTGCAGAGTTATTGGAATCGTAGCCTATCCTTGTAACAGAGTCGTTGGGGCACCGAAATGCAGCCAGTAAATGCGTTCATTTCTCAGATGTTTGTTATGATACGGTAGTGCTACTGTATCATAACAAAGATCTGAGAAATGAACAAATTTACTGGCTGCATTTCGGTGCTCCGACGGAGGGGCAAAAAACACCAATGCCCATCTAAGCACTCCTCTCCTCCTCTCCTCTGTCCAGGTGCCGGCCATGATGATGGACACGCAGTTCTCGGAGTTCACCCCCGACATCACGCCCATCATGCTGGCGGCGCACACCAACAACTACGAGATCATCAAGCTGCTGGTGCAGCGCAAGGTGACGGTGCCGCGGCCGCACCAGATCCGCTGTGACTGCGTGGAGTGCGTGTCCAGCTCGGAGGTGGACAGCCTGCGGCACTCACGCTCGCGCCTCAACATCTACAAGACGCTGGCGTCGCCCTCACTCATCGCGCTCTCCAGTGAGGACCCCATCCTCACCGCCTTCCGCCTGGGCTGGGAGCTCAAGGAGCTCAGCAAAGTGGAGAACGAGTTCCGGCAGGAGTACGAGGAGCTCTCGCACCAGTGCAAGCTCTTCGCCAAGGACCTGCTGGACCAGGCCCGCAGCTCGCGCGAGCTGGAGATCATCCTCAACCACCGTGACGACCACAGCGAGGAGCTGGACCCCCGCGAGTGCCGCGACCTGGCCAAGCTCAAGCTGGCCATCAAGTACCACCAGAAGGAGGTGGGTGCTGTGCTGTGGGTGCTGTGCTGTGCTTTTGGGCAGGGCAGGGCTGGGCACTAAAGAAAGGAATCCAGCTCTTCTTGTATTTAAGAAACTAAGAAATAAACAATGATTTCAAGTACATCAAGAAGGAGGTGGGTGCTGTGCTGTGTTTTGGTCAGGGTAAGGTGGCACTAAAGAAAGGAATCTAGCTCTTATATTTCTTAAGAAATAAACAATAATTTCAAGTACATCAAGAAGGAGGTGGGTAATGCGATTAGGACCAAATCCTTTTTTTTGTGATTTGTCCCCTTAATACTGGTTTTAAAGAAGAAGTCTGGGGTGAATCAATCAATGGCCCTGTTGTTTGAGGTCACCAAGTGCTGTCAGTAGGAAAAAGAAAAAATTGATACAGTACAAAGCAAAATACTGAACCGGCAATTAAAGGAGGACGCCGGCGCGTCCGAACCTACATTCCAGTGGAAGCGGTGGTTGAGTACGAGCTGACAAAAAATGAGCCAAAACGATGCTACCTCAACGGAGTTATGGCAGTTTTAGCGAGGCAGCAAAATAGCGTAGCTATGGGGGCAGGCAATTTACATAGCTTTTACGTTAGATGGCTGTCCCCATAGCTACGCTATTTTGCTGCCTCACTAAAACTGCCATAACTCCGTTCAGGTAGCATCGTTTTGGCTCATTTTTTGTCAGCTCGTTGTACTCGATCACCACTTCCACTGGAATGTAGGTCCGGACGCACCGGCGTTCTCCTTTAACATTAGGTGAATGGGGCATAGTAACTTTCAGCTTCATATCACATATGCACCGTTTAGTTAAAGTAACACGTCACCGACTTTCCATATTGAACTATGTTCTTGCCTGATCTTAGACGAGTTGATGCATACCTCTC
The DNA here is from genome assembly GCA_030264315.1 of Sardinella tawilis. Classification (NCBI taxonomy): domain Eukaryota; kingdom Metazoa; phylum Chordata; class Actinopteri; order Clupeiformes; family Clupeidae; genus Sardinella; species Sardinella tawilis. Next base: position 9,630,490 of record JASCQY010000388.1, on the reverse strand, counting down.
TCATCTCTGTGTGTGCACTCAAACATCCTGGTGCAGAAAGTTGCTACGTTTTACTGTATTTTATTTAACCATACTTGTTCCTTTAACATTAATTATCGATTTGTTATTTGGTCTGTATTGAAGTGCTCCTAAATATAATTCCGCCATGCAATATACAGTAGTTACCCATTTTATTAGCTTAGAAAGTTGCTACGTTTTACTGTATTTTATTTAACCATACTTGTTCCTTTAACATTAATTATCGATTCGTTATTCGGTCTGTATTGCATACATTTTTCTGGTTCTTTTTTCCTACAGACAGAATTTAGTGATCTTGAACAACAGGGCTATTGATTGATCCACACTGGATTTCTCCTTTTAGTGCATAGCCTACATGCCACACGAATAGCATTGTTGTTTGTATTAATATAAACAAAGACATATCTTGAATATTCATAGTATAGGGAGAATATTCTGGAAACACAAGAGGACAAGTGGATACGATGCATCTTATTCAGCTGCCTCCACCACACATTCCTATGAGGATCCTCTGATGCCAGTCAGGGCGAGTGGCATTCTGGGCTCTCTTCCTCCTTCCTCCCTCTCTCCCGCTGGCATGCCGACAGGGCCCCCACAACAGAAATGGGTCAGTGGTGACTTCCAAGGCGCCGCGGCCGGTGACTGACATTTCACAGGTCCAGCAACACTTTTGCTCCTCGCCACGTCCCTCGGAGCTGATGACAAGCCTTGTCTGGCAGGTAGTGCTGTGAGTCTGAATGGTGAGGGAGAGAAAGAGAGAAAGAGAGAGGGAGAGAGGGAGAGAGAGAGAGAGAGAGAGAACAGGCAGCGAGCCCATCTGTTGTTTAGTGGCTCCAGTATTTGTTGAGAGGCTCTCTGGCCAGGAGTTGGCGCTTCTCTGCCGTACGTTAATGGGGATTGCTTGTCATTAAGAGTGCGATAATATCCACTCTCCGCACGCAAACAGGCACACAATTCTCCTCTCTCGCAGCACTTGTGACTCCAATAGGCCACCAGCGTGTGCAGGTAGATGGCCGGGCTGCAGAGAGCGGGCGAGAGTTCTTTCCGTTCTCATCCTAAGCCAGAGAAAGAGGCCACGAAAAGTGGCTCGGAGCACCGCGCTTACACAACGGCATTCTGACAGGCAGACGAAACCCGCTGGTGTCGGGTTCCTTGCGCTTCATCTCGATCTGGAGTCAGAATTGAGAATGCTGGAGACAGCGGCTTTGTTCCTCTGGCTAAAGGCGCTATCCATCCATGGCGCGCTAGCTAGCTCTTCATCTCCCTGGGCTTTGCACCTCTCTCCTCTACCTCAGTGAGGCCCCTTTGAAGCGCCTGACAGAGGGAGGGTAGGGGGGAGATGTGTGTGTGTGTGTGTGTGTGTGTGTGTGTGTGGGGGGGGGGGGCGGTTGGAAGGAGAAAAAATCCACAGAAGAGCGAACAGTAGCAGCACATGTGAGCAGAGCTGCAGAGCGATCAATGTCGCTCCCCTTCGTGACGAACTCAGCTGCCGTATGGTCAGCGATATCTGCCAAGTTCACCCAATCATTCAAAAGCACTCATTCCAGATGGCCCTGCTTAACACAAGATTGTGGTTGAATGGCAGTTGATTACAGAAGCCTGACTACCTTGTGAAATTGTGTTCCAGCGACCCAGAATTCTTGGGAATTGTTTGTTTACAGGCTGTTCCATTTTGTGTTTACCTTTCTTTAATTTCAACATAGAATGCCTTTTTGCCAGTAAGTAATGAAACAAGCTACTGTGAAACAGTAAAATGCAGCCGTTGCTGCCACTGGCCCTCTGAATGTCAACAAAATGGACCATTGCTTTTTATGGGTTCGTTTATTTTCCGCCACCCTCCCGATTAGTGCCTTACATATTCCATAAATTGGATTTCATTAGGACCTGCCATAGCGAAACCAGTAGGGCAGGTTATATTTGCACAACACACACACACACACTCACTTGGGCAAAAGAACAGTAGAGACGGAGGAAAACAGAGACAGAGAGAGAGAGAGAGAAAGAGAGAGAAAGAGAGAGAGAGACAAAAAGAGTGTTAAATATTGAAGCTGGAGAGAGTAAGGGCTTGGTGTTTGGGCTTCGGTAGTTGAGTTGCTCCAAAGGGGGAGCCTCGTCCTAATGGCACGTCGTTGTTTGTGAAGTATTTAAAAGCCTGTGGATGGATTCGCCTCATCCATATGCATTTACAATCCCACAGACATTTACATGCATGGCTAGCTCGCCCGCCCATCTAGTTTTCCCCTCTCGGTCCTCAGCGGAGCGGCAGGAGAGGAGCACAAGGCAGACAGGCTATTCTCTCCCCTTATTTAGACACCACACAGGAGGAGAGGGCTGAGATCGAGACAGACAGGGCCCTCATGACGTGACTGCGGAGACCCGAGCCAATCCATTGGGGGATTGGCCGTCCAAACCTTTTCGCCTTGCATGTGTCATCTTGTATTAAGAGCGGCGCATGAAAGTAGTGGCATGTTCACGGGGGCAGGGACAAAAGAGACAGCATCGGTTTGGATCCGGGCTGTCGCTCCACCGCTTCCCAAGGGGAGGTCTATTCGAATGTCATGTGCTCTGTGCAGACCGGGCTCTCGGTATACAGAAAGCCTCTGCTTTCATGAAACATATCTGTTTGGCTTTCAACACACATATTCTCAGTTAACTAAGCTATAGGGCTACTATTTGCAAAGAAGAAAATATTATGCCATTATTACTTCTGGTCTGCATCTTAGTGCTGTCAAAATATCCCGAATATGCTCCGATAAATCCGGGGGGAAAACAAACAGGTGCTGGATGAGTCAGAGGCTGAATATAATTTAAAGCAGTGCAGATCTGCCCTCCAAGATTTCCACAGGATTATAGTGCACAGCTAGGCAAAATGCTTAAGGAGCACCGCTGATACTGATGCCTTAGGAAGTGTGTGTACCTGTACCTAAATCTGTGTGTGTGAGTGTGTGTGTGTGTGTGTGTGTGTTTGTGTGTGTGTGTAAGTGTGTGTGTGTGTGTATGTGCTCGCACTCCAACTCAGCAAGAGACAAAACACCCAATCCTTGCCCAGAACACAGCCTCTCACAGAGAACACAAATATCTTAAGTTGCTGGCTGCTTATTTTGGCCTCTGTGAGAGTGTTATAAAATGCAGATATCCTGCTGCAGTGTTGCACTACCCACCACAAACCTTGTAGTTTCCCATCATCTGAGCTCTCTCTCTCCCTCTCTCTCTCTCTCACTTTCTCTCTCTCCCCTCTCTTTCTCTCCCTCCTTCTCTCTCTCTCTCTCTCTCTCTCTCTGAGGTCCCTGGTGAGGCTCTCTGCTGGGCTCTTTGTAATCTTGTATCAGGGCTGTGCAAAGCTCCCCTGAGGCAGATTGTAGGAGTGTTGCTATCGGAAATAAGTTTATTTAGGAACAGCAGCTTCGCCTGCAGTAGCAGTTTATTATCTAGAGCAGTGAGTAAGTTATTGAGCCATCTCTCTGACTGTATTTTGGGGTGCTTTTTGTGTTTGCATTTTCAAAAAAAAAAGAAAAAATTATCAAACAAAATTCATTTTGAGAGCATGTGTGGTATTTGTTTATTTTTTGTTTCTTCCTTCCTCCTGGGTTGTGATTTAGTCTCTTGACACCCTGCACAGTCAGTCCTTACCTCTGTCGGGTGAAGCGAGAAATCTCACAGGGTGAAATCCCCTTCACGGCTGCTTTGTCCTCAGCAGTGGATCACTCGCCCGCGTGGATAAGAGGCTTTGTGGGCCGACTCCGCAGTGCTGAGGATGCTGCTGCCGCTGCTGCTGCCGCGGTGACGACTCTAATGGGCCTTTTCTCTCTCAAATTGAATTTGCAAGGCCAGCGTCCCAATGAGAGACATGCCATTCGTCACATACTAACACACACTCGCCCATGTTCTATAGAAAGACTCACATACTGTAGGGTTTGATCTTCTCCTCTAATTAAAGACGTAATTACTGATATCTCGTATCTACACATTTCATACAGTAAGCACAAGCCTTTAATTGGGTTCCTAGTTGGAGAGACCAAAGCGTCTGCAGAGGGCAGAAGACCAAAAACACATTTCTAACTCAGACGCACTCTGCCTCTGTGTCTCTGTGCCAAGTGAACTGGAAATGACCGGTCAGTCAGACCTGCATTAGACTTGCAAAAGGAGGAGGGGTGGGGGGTGAACCACCAAATCACAAAGCAATTTAGCCTGAAACAGGGCCAAATGCCGCACGCTCATTTGTCACATCCTCGGAAAGGCGTTTCACATGGCTGGACAATTCACTGTTTGGGGCGCAGTTCAGGGTCCTGATGAGTGTACTGTACTGTGTGTGCCACAGGGGCTTCTGGGAAGCAGAAAAGCTGTAAAAAAGGGCCTGCCATGTCCTGCATATTTTAGATGCAGGCGAAATGTTGCAATGCAGTGTGTTCCCCCAAAAACGGAGAGCAAGCGAAGAAATATATATATATATAAAAACACAGACCTGGCAACCCATGAAATAGAATTACAGTGTGAGAAGATGGATGTGCCCAGGGGGGTGTCAGGTGGATGATTGAGGCGTATTTTGGTGACATTGTTCGCTTCTGCCGTATTGTCTGGTAATATTTAACTAGGGGAGTCTGCCTAGAGACTACCAGCCAATTGTTTGGTTTGTTGAAATTCAGGTTCAGTCATTAAAATGGTTGCTGAACATTGCCTTAACCAAATCTAATCCTAGGATTAGGGTTAGCCATAGGGTTACCCCTAACCTTAACCCTAACCCTAATCCCTAACTCTAACCCTAACCTTACCCTAACCCTAAACTGTTGTTAACACAGTGTTTATAATCTGAACATCTGAGACAGCCTTTAGAAGATCATCCAAGTAAAAAGTGACTCATTCTCTCTCCCTTCTCTCACCCCTCTCTTTCCTGCAGTTTGTGGCCCAGCCGAACTGCCAACAGCTCTTGGCGACCTTGTGGTACGACAGTTTCCCTGGCTGGCGCCGTCGCCACTGGGTGGTCAAGCTGGTGACGTGCTTCGTCATCGGGCTTCTCTTCCCCGTCTTCTCCCTGGTCTACCTGCTGGCGCCCAAGAGTGCGCTGGGCCTCTTTATCAAGAAGCCCTTCATCAAGTTCATCTGCCACACCGCCTCCTACCTCACCTTCCTCTTCCTCCTGCTCCTCGCCTCCCAGCACATCGTCCGCACCGACCTGCACGTGCAAGGCCCACCGCCCACCGTCGTCGAGTGGATGATCCTGCCCTGGGTGCTGGGTAAGGCAGCACACGGCATACAGACGAGAGGGAAAAAATGATTACGTTATATACACAGCAAAAACAACAGTAGACACAGGGACACTTTATATTTATACCACTGTAAAGACAACAGTGGCAGACATAGACACAAAAATATCGTCTGATAAACACATACAGGTACAGACAGCATTCACCAATGTTGGCCTACACATGCTCAACAAACATACAAATGCCAAAATGGCAGTGTTTACAGAAATGCACTGTTTTAAACACCAGGTACACCCTGACTGCTACCCAAAGACGCATGATTCATGCATTCACATCATTCCAAATAACACACACAAAGGAAGGCCTACTGTAGGTAGGCTAAGAGGTTGTCTTCCTGTGTCATGGGTAACGTGCATATGGTCATGTGTGGTGAATGTAGTGGTCTGTGCTGTGCTACTGAGAAGGCGGCAAAATGAGACTGGCTTACTCTTCAGCAAACAAGCATTGTTGCAATAATCCTATTATGATAGACACATTTCACTTCATGGTAATACTGTACACAATATTGTCTTTTGCTATACAACATTGTTTTTTTTGTCATCTGGTTACTTGTATGCTTTTGGTGATGTGGATGGTAGTGGGTTAGAGAGTGTGCAGTGGGTGGGAGGTTGGAGGTGATGACGTTCACCACTCGCCTGTGAACACCAGATCATCTCTGCTGTTACATCAGAGTTGCAGCAAAATAATGAAACAGCTTTGATAGCAACGCGCAATAACATTAAGCAGTATCAAACAGTGGCATCTTATTTCATGCCAATCACAAACTGCTCATCCTGCCGGTTGAAGTGTGGTGCCATGGATGCGTCTTTTCATCACAGATGCACAGACACATCAATGCACCACCAATTACAAATGGAGCAAATGTCTCAAACGGGACCATAAGATTGCATTGGGTCCTCCGAATGCCTCGGCGGGTTACTTTATGTTAATCTGTACATTACAGAACATAGAATAATATGTAACAGAAATGAAACACATGAATGAAGCTGATTTCTCATTAAGCAAACATTTCCTAAAGCTATTTTTTATTTGCTATTTATTTGTTTGTTTACAAATGTCCTTGCATTTATTTGGTTGCTGCATGTAGGTATAATTATAAATGATCATCATGTTTGGTCCATAGGCTTCATCTGGGCAGAAATCAAAGAGATGTGGGACGGTGGTTTCACAGAGTATGTTCACGACTGGTGGAACCTCATGGATTTCGCCATGAATTCACTCTATTTGGCCACTATATCTCTCAAAATGGTGGCCTACTTCAAGGTAAGCAGTGTTCATACACATTTCATAGAAAATGAGTTGCTAAACAAACTTTGATAGATTTTTTTTGCCATTTCTGAACTCAGTCATGCTAAGCAAAAGCAATTATCTTTTGCAGATGATAATATATCATCACAGGCTTTTATCAGACCCAGATATAAACCTCAAAGCCCAGTTTGATGTACACTAATCAGACTGATCTATTTGACCTTTCACCCTAATCAATTGAGTTCTGCAACAAGACATGTTGCAATTGGATTGCTACCCCTGCACTATTGTAACACTATTTATTTACTGTAATACTATATTATTTTCATAAACGTTATTTGATAAAACTCTCAAATTATTATTAATGAGAAATCACTGTAGCGTGGTAGAAACCCTGTTTTTGTGCCTTTTGCACTTTATGGTTTTCAAATGTTAATAATGTGCCTAACAGAGATGATGATGTCAAGAAGATAAGTAAAGTCATCTGTCTTTATCTCAGTTCTCTTTAAAAGAAATAGCAATCCATTATCGACCCATCTCTTTTAAACAAAGCAATGTCACAGTTATAACTAGCGGCAAGCTTAGATTTGGTTCATGACCTGAAATATTCCCTTTAATCTCTTTTCATCTCCCACCTCACTTGTCCCTCTCCTCCCCTGTCTGTGCCCCCAAAAGTACAACAGCTCTCGGCCGCGTGAGGACTGGGAGATGTGGCACCCGACTCTCATCGCCGAGGCGCTGTTCGCCATCGCTAACATCTTCAGCTCGCTGCGGCTCATCTCCCTCTTCACGGCCAACTCGCACCTGGGCCCGCTGCAGATCTCGCTGGGCCGCATGCTGCTGGACATCCTCAAGTTCCTCTTCATCTACTGCCTGGTGCTGCTGGCCTTCGCCAACGGCCTCAACCAGCTCTACTTCTACTACGAGACGGAGGCCAAGGACGAGCCCAACAACTGCAAGGGCATCCGCTGTGAGAAGCAGAACAACGCCTTCTCAACGTAAGTACCACCACGGAAGACAGGGGCATGTACAGTGACGGGTTAGGAATAAAGTGACTATCATTAGGGGGATGATCTCTATTGGTTAGAGTTGAGTGGCTTGACTGTAAGAGAGTGAAGTGCAGGTTGGATTGTGGGAAAAGGCAACGTGTGTTGATTTGGTTATGTTGACATTGCGGTGTTTAGATTGGCACTCTGTGTTTGGAAATGGGGATGACAGCACACAGCTGTCGTTAGATACACATGCCTCAAAGGCATTAGTTCAGACTTTGGCAAAACCAATCTGGAAGGTGTGACTAGCCAGGTGGCAAGGGGACTTACTCACATCAGTGCATCTGCAACAGTGATGTGATTTATGATGCTTTTTTGGATGATTGAAAGCAGGCATTTACAAGAGAAGGGGTTGGCATGCGGAGGCAAATAATGGGCTTTTCTTTTCAGTACCTGCATATCCAAGATGATTTATCGGACTTATTCCCACATGAGTGCTTTAATATTCTGGCCATATTGTTTTCATTTATCTATCTCAGGGGCAGAGAAGGACACAGAATGACTAGATTAAATAGACACTGTGGATGGAGAGTGCGCATATTTATTTATTTATATTTAGATTATTTATATATTTAGAGAGGAAAAGCTCCTTTTGCATTCTGTCATCCCCTCTAGAGCTGGAGAATCATTTTGAAAGGGAATATTCTGGTTTACACTTTCAATTCTATGATAGAGTAATGATTAAAAAACACAATATATTAAGCATCCATTATCACAGTGCAAAAACACATAATTAATCCACTGCAGGCTCTATGCAAAACTGTGTGTTTCAAAGATCATAGTCAGAGCTTCAGGCTGCATGAAGTAATATACTGTAACAGAAAGCTGTTATTTATGGATAATAAGCATTTCACACAATGCACAATTACATGTGCACAAAGGTATACTTACTGTACATTAAAACCGATATGATGTTTTTACTTTAAATATCTCTAAATAAACTAGACATCTTGCCTTCTCTATATTATGACTTGATTGAAGCACAGCAAGATGTAATAAAACTGGAGCAGTGTTTGTTTTGATGTTTTAAAACAATATGGCAACACGCCCAGCTAATGCGCACTGTGTATAAAACACTGCATAAATAATAAAGTGATTTGTTTTAGTAGCAAATAATTTATAGGAAACGTACAATACGAGCCCAAGTAAATGTGGCAGCGAAGATGAGAGGAAGTGAAGTGGAAATATAGGACACAACACTGCAGTCTATACTCATCATTTATTTAATCATACAGATCGTCAGCAGTCGTTAATATATACAATTCTACATATATTTCCCTATAGCACACACAGACAAATCTCCTCCCTTTTACTGCCTACATTTGTCTTGCCTCTGCCCTAACCTCACCGGCTTCCTACAGCACGCTTTCCAGTTTCGCCCTAATGCAGACCGCAAGGCCAAAAACATGTCCAAAGTGACCGCAAAATGAATGAAAGATATGCTGATGTCTGTAAGGGATGATGATAATAGCATTTGTGGTTTTAAATGGATTCCATGATTACTTTTAATTGACAGCAATGAAATCAAGCCATTTTCCAACCTCAGGAGCCAAAACAGTGTACCAATGTCAGGATGAGGAGGCTTCACCATTCATGAGTCACAAAACTCGTTTCATCTTCTTCCTTCAAATCATTCGCTCTTCAACCTGAAGATGAAACACACTTGTGCTGTAGGTCTTTGAAGCACCATCTCTCAGGTCTAAGCCTGCGAGTGAATGTGTGTGTTTCTACGGCTATGGTAACGTACAAGACAAAAATGAGAAATTCCAATAGCATAATTTAATCCAACCACATGGTTTTTTTCCATAGACGCTTTGTGGAAAGTATAGTATAAAACTTTGCTTTCATGATTTCATGTTGAACTTAATCCTGATGGAGGAAAGTAGCATGGTTCAGCATCTCTCTCCCTTGATTCTCTCTCTCTCGCTCTCTCTCTCTCTCCCTTGATTCTCTCTCTCTCTTGGTTCTCTTTGTCCCTGTTTGTTCCTTCTTTCCTCCTCCTGTCTCTCTGTTGCTGTCTCTTGTCTCCTCGCTGTCTGTCTCACTGAATAAATGATGTCACCACCAGCGCAGCACAGCGCAGCGCAGCACAGCACAGCGCAGCTCTCATCAAGGGAAGCGTTCTGCCGACTGACTCCAGCCTTAGCTGGAAGCCAGTGTGTGTTCGCTCCTCTGCCTGGTCCTCCATCGCTTGATTTCATCTGCTTATCCGCAGCGCTCACAGCAGCCTAATGGGAATGGGTGTAAATTATTGAGCTGCTGAGCACATCTGGAGAGGTGCTTCTGCCTCCCTTATTGTTCATCTGCCCTCCTCCTTTGTTCCTGCTCTCACTACAGTATAGCTGAGCTGCAGCTTTGCAGAGAAATCACACCAATATGCCAGACCATGTTGCTCTGTCACAAGCAAAGCAAGGCGACTGGACTGTAGCTGTGGTTTTCATGCAGGAAATGAGTTGAAGTATGAGGTAGTCAGCTTTTCACTTGTTTATTGTTACTTTTCTCTCCATCTGTGTGCAGGTTGTTTGAAACTCTGCAGTCCCTTTTTTGGTCAGTGTTTGGGCTCCTGAACCTGTACGTCACCAATGTCAAGGCACGACACGAGTTCACCGAATTTGTGGGTGCAACCATGTTTGGCACTTACAATGTCATCTCCCTAGTGGTGTTACTCAACATGCTCATTGCCATGATGAACAACTCCTACCAGCTGATTGCGGTAAGACTACATGTAATAGATTAAGACTACATGTAATACCATGCGCTATCTCTATTACGGCTTGTACAGTAATTACGGCTCATTGCCATAGAACTACATGTAATACCATGCCCTATCCCTAT
>JASCQY010000388.1:9444521-9455130 GCA_030264315.1 Sardinella tawilis | reverse complement strand
CCCAACCCCACCCCACTGCCTTCCGCCTTAACCCAGTCACACATTGAAACCCCCCCCCCCCCCCACCCCCTTCCGCCTTAACTCAGTCACACATTCACTCCCCCCCCCAACCCAACCCACACCTCACACACACCCTCCCTCACTAAAACCATACACACAAGCCGCTCCCCTGGTGTCTGTGGTTTGGTAGGGATTGGGGAAAGGGGGGGGCGTTGGCGGTAAGCGTCTGTAAAAGGGGCTTGGCGGTGTGTGGTGGTGTGTGGCAGTGTGTGTGTGTGTGTGTGTGTGGTGGGAGGGTTTAACGCGCCACGCACACAAAGTGACAAAAGGGAAAAGCGAAGACATCCCTCTCCTGGCCGGCAGCAGCGTAATGAGGTCAGGGGGAGTCGGGAGGGAGAGTCGGAGGGGTGGGGTGGGGAGCGATGCAGTGGGGTGCGGTGGGATGGGGGGACCACACGCGCCCGCGCCTGTTTGGAGAGAGCCTCCCAGGGAAATGATTGAACACGACCGCGCAGTCTTATTCAGGCGAGGGAGTCGCGAGAAGGGGGCAGGCCTCCTGTCGTTTCGAGCACCCCCTCCCCCCCCCCCACGCACACACCCTCCACCGTCCACACACACACACACACATACACATACACAAAAAGAGAGAGAGAGGGATGGAGGGAGGGAGAAAAAAGGAGGAGGCACTCGAGGAATAATAAAAAAAAAAAATCTGTGGTTTTAAAGCACAATTTCCTTCCCCTTGATTTTCCCCGGTCTTCCTTGCCTTCTTTTTAAACACAGTGTAATGCAATAGTGTTCCTATTCTTCCACACACGCTCCCAGGGAAGAATGAGGCAGGGAGAAAAAAAAAAAGAGAAGAAAACAAACAAGAAGAAGGGAGGGGGAAGAGAATAAAAAAAAAAACAAAACGAGTGTTTCACCCAGGATGGAAATGGCCATTGCGATCAACGCTCATTTGCTGCCTGGCGGTTTGCTGCTGCTGCTGCTGCTGCCAGTGACGCCGCTACCGCTAGCGCCGCTTTCATTAAAACGCATGGCCTCACCTTACAAGTGTAGCCTCGCACTGACGGTAATCCATCAATTACCGCCCAGCCTCTCACATCATGATGTGGCTAATGCAGCAGGAGGCTGGCCTGCCTGCCTGCCTGCCGACCGCCATTGGGGCTCTGGCTGGCTCACAGCAGCAGCAGCAGCAGCAGTGGCGGCGGCGGCCATTACGGCTCCGCGGCTGCATTTACTGTACATTGCGCCTGGTTTCCTAGAATGCCTCTACGTGTGCAAAGGGCCCCTGCTAATACTGACCAGGACTGGGTTTCCCAATAACGTTGGACTCTAGCGGTTCTAGAATGTTCTCCTAAAAGGATTCAGCAAAAGAATGGTTAATTCTTTTAACACAGTTAGCACAAATGTACAGCCTGTATCCTACTCTTACATAAGAGGCTGTAACACAGTATGCATAATACACACGTAAGTCTTTAAGTGCAGTATTTGCGGGTACTTACCGTAAACACTTTCTGAAAACAGAGACGTCATAACAAGATGATTTGTGAGCACGATTTAGGCTTTCAATGTTTTTGGGAAACCCGGCCCAGGACAGTGCGAAAGAGAGAGAGAGAGAGACAGGTACAGCAAAGGAAAAAGGGAGAGAGAGAGTGTGAGAAAGAGAGAGAGAGAGAGAGAGAGAGAGAGCAAATGAGAGGGAGAGCTAGTTACCATATATAGCAAGAGCGAGTGACTGAGTGAGTGAGTGTTCATACAGGAGTCTCCACGCAGGGTCTCACCCATCTCTCCAACACCCCACCTCACAGACCTGGAAACAGCATGTTGCCCTCTCTCTCTCCTGTCCTGTCCCTGTAGATGGCCCCGATGGCTCAGGCCCAAACAGTGACTCTCAGGGTAGTGTGGAGAGCTTGCGGAAGCACCTGCGTGCCGACGCCTTCACGCAGCAGCAACTAGAGGCCCTGGACCGGGTCTTCGAGCGACCGGCATACCCGGACGTCTTCCAGACTTCGGAACACATCAAACCTGAGCAGGTAACTATACACTTTTTTTTTCTGGTTTCTTTTTGTTTATATGTATGGTGATGTGTGTGTGTGTGTGTGTGTGTGTGTGTGTGTGTGTGTGTATTTGTGTGTGATTGTGTTTGGCTGCATGTATTTATGGGGACAACAAGTAATATCCTTTGGAATCAAGTTGTATTTACTCTATATTTAATAATTTGGCATTTGGTTTTGTGTGTAGTCAGATTGAAGAGACAGCTAGATTAAAAACACAAGCCACCAGTTTGTACATTTAGTAGCCATTTCTGGAACAAAACAGCCATGTTAAATAAAGTATGTGGGGACTGTATTTGTGTGTGAGCGTGTGTGTGGTGTGTGTGTGTGAACAGGCATGTTTACTGGTACATAAAGCATTAGCTACCGTCAGTCCATTGATATTGTCTCATGAATTCCTTTGCCACCATCTGAAGTAACTGAAGCGTTTGACTTGGCACCCGCAGCACAGAGAAGTCATTTACAGACCATTTCAGGTTCTATTTCCATAGCTGGATAAAACAAAGCTTGAACATTCTATCTTGGTCCCCGACTACTTCCTGTTACATTAACATAACATATGGAATGTTAAACAGGAAGTTCTGGGGGACCAGCAATGGAACTAGAACCTGAAATGGTCTATATTAAAAGACCCGAGCAAGCATTAACACACCCAATTCTCCCTGTTCCTTTAGCACCTGTGCAGACAGGGTTATATTACATACTGTGTGTAATCCACTGGGGTTCAAGGAACTGCCACTGCTAGCAGCATACCGCAGCAATCCAGTTCTCAGGCCTCTGCTGCGTAGATAGAAATGGCTGAATGTCGAGTCGTGTAGCGAGGGGCAAGAGATGGCTTAACAGTAATTGCACAGCATTATAAAAAGCACCCGGACAACGCTTTAGGAGGAGGGATCTCTTGGAGAAAAAAAGAGAGAAGAAAAAAATATCCCACATATTATTGATTTGGTGATGGAAATAAAAAAACATTCCCTGGAACACTGTAATTGAGAATAGTAGAGAGAGAACGAGGGGGAGAAAGGGAGAGAGAGAGAGAGAGAGAGAGAGAGAGAGAGAGAGAAAGAGAGGAGAAAAGCATACATCTAAAGAATCGCCATCAGTGGCGGTTTGTTTGGTTTCAAGCTTTTGCTGTGTTATTCAGCTGGAGAGTGTGGCGTTATTCTCCCTTCTTCTCTCCGTGTTGTAAGGCGCAGTTTAGAGTCATATTTCTACAACACTATTGTTAATTCAGGGTGCTTTACGCTGTCTGGCTGCTCCTAATCTGCATGGCAGATTTATAACACAAAGCCACAAGCCATTTTCACCAGCCAACCAGTTCCATGTGACATTAAGCCAGCCAACACCTCCTATCCATCATCATTTAGAAAAAAATTAAGAGACCTTCTCAAATCCCCCAGCGCAACAAAATAACAATGTGAAAACCTAGCATGGTCCAACCTTGTGATTAAAAGCTTTGGACTTATTACAATGGATAACCTTTATTTACTTTCATTTGACTATTAAACAACAAGCAACTATTAATTTCTCCCTTGGAACTACAAGTCAGTGCCATAAAGCCAGAGCAATCGCCCTAATTGAGTTCATTTTAATTTCTCTGCGATCGCGGCGAATTACGCAGGTGATAAATCAGGGGGACAGGCTTCACCTCCAGAAGAAGGCCTAATTTGCAGCTAATTACCAAACTGATTTCTACTGCAAGATCAATACCAAAACGAATTGGAAATGACTTGCAATCACAAAGAGCGAGGGAGAGAGAGAGAGAGAGAGAGAGAGAGAGAGAGGGAGGAAGGGAGGGAGAGAGAGGGAAAGTAAAAGAGAGAGAGAGAGAGAGAGAGAGAGAGAGAGTGGTGAACTGAGGTAAGGTTTTTTTTAAAATGGAGGGATATAAGGGAAAAAGAAGGAAAAAAAATTACTTGAGGTAGGGAATAAAAGAGGTTGGACCAGTCCAGAAAAATCAGTTTTAATTTAATGCAATATTAGTCAGACCATTTTCTCCTCTTTCGAGGACCCCTTGTCTTCCCCCCTTTTTTCCCTCTTTCCCTCCTCCTCCTCCTCTTCTTCTTTTCCCCTCAACCCCACTGCTAAAGACGCAGTCCTATTAGCCAACGTCTGGCTTCTGTTGAGGGTATTAAATAGCCATTCTGGAGATGCAAAACTCAATGGAGTCACCCCTCCCTCTCTTATGCTAGCCATTTGGTCATCCTTTTCAACCCCCCCAACCCCACCCCCACCCCCACCCCACCTCCACAACCCTTTCAGTTGTTTTCCCTTCCTCAGGCTTTATCTGCATGATAAAATGCCCGTTCTGCGTCTGAGGCTTTCAAGAAAAGAGGAAAACATCCGCAATTGTGCCAAGGAACAGTTGTAGCAGACAATTAGAGTTTATCTGTGATAGAGGCAGACAAGAGCAGGGTCACAGGCTTCCCCTGTGGGACAGCAGACCACAGAGGCGCTGTGTGTTCCTCTGTGTGTGTGTGTGTGTGTGTGTGTGTGTGTGTGTGTGTGTGTGTGTGTGAGAGAGAGAGTAGACACACACACACACACACAGGTGGAGTGACTTTCTACCGTCACCTGAAAAATATGCTGCACACACAAACACAAACACACTGACAATTTGGTCTACAAACATTCACCAGCTAAAAAAAAGTTTTCTCCTAAAAGCAGTCACAAACACAATCCATTTGAAATATACAAGTATGCACACACACGTGCACTCTCATGCACACAAACACAGACACACACACACGCATATTTAACACATTTGATCCCACCACTAGATAACGATTATATTAAAGCAATGCTGCTCTGCTCCTAAACTGCTCTCTTTTGATTCCAAACGTGTCTGTTTCATGTGGGTCCAGGAGCACTTGTGCGCCACAATACACACTTCCGTCATTTCTCCCTCTCTTCTCCTCTCCTCTCTTTTCTTCTCTTTCTCCTTCCCTTTGTTCTGGTGAAGGGGTTAAACTCGGAGGCCTTTCCTTGCACACACTGACAGCCTGAATGGCTGTTGGGATCATTTGCTGCCATAGCGACAGGGGGGGGGGGGGGTGCGAGTAGGATTTCAGGGAGCAAGGGGAGAGAGGGGAGTGGGGAGTGGGGAGTGGGTGGCACAAAAGCACCTCCAATTAAATGTCAATAATTTAGCGAAGCCTTTGAACTCGTCTCTGGCCCCTGTTTACCGCGGCTTTCGCTACCACTGGAGCCCATTGTCTCATTATCATCCGAGCAGCGGGAGAGGACTGGAGAGAAACTGAGAGATGGGGGGAGAGAGAGAGAGAGAGAGAGAGAGAGAGAGAGAGAGAGAGAGAGAGAGAGAGGGTGGGAGGATAAAGAGGGGGCAAGAAGAGAAAGAGAGAGAACAAGAGAAAGAGGTGAAAAGGGAAAAGAGGACAGCGTTAGAGTTACCCGGAGAGAAGGGATTGGTGGCAATGAGACTGCTGAATGCACAGAGGCTGGAGAGGGTATCTACTGACGAGAGAGACAGAGAGAGAGAGACACAGAGAGAGAGAGAGAGAGAGAGAGAGGGAAAGCAAGTGACACAAAGAAATGGAGGAGGGAGGACATGCAGTGAGAAATGGAAAAGAATTCCCATGGAATTGGGGGATGGACAGATAATGACCAGGAGAGGCAAAGAAAAGAGAGAGAGAGAGAGAGAGGGAGAGAGAGAGAGAGGGAACGTTATGTTCCAAATGTCTGAAACGAGGCAGGCAGATCAGAGGGGAGTAAGGTATGGTCTATACCAACACTGGGATTTCCTGTTGACTGTAAATACAATTATGATTGCACCAGCAACATTCACATATGCTCACACTCCTGCACACAGGCATCGCAGCCTCCTACTGGCCCCGCTGCTCCACCATACTCCTCCTCGCTTCTACCAGCCATAGTTCACTTGTATGTGTGTGTGTGTGTGTGTGTGTGTGTGTGTGTGTGTGTGTGTGTGTCAGTCCACGGTACTCCTCCTCACCTCTACGAGCCATAATTCACTTCTTCAACTACAGTATTTAGTCATCTGCTGTTGTAAATCACAATCGCAATATTAACTAGTATTAATAATACTAATACATCAAATTACTGTAATTGGTAAAGAATCACTTGAACTATATTATATGGAAATAAACATCTCCTGTTTGGACTCTAATTTAATGTGACTTTTGAAACTTGTGCTAAAGCTGTGGAATCACTGAACAATTATGCGAAACGCAGGAAAAAGGAGATATTTAGATTCAGATTTAGATTTAAAGAGCACCAGCTTTTCAGCACAGGGAATACCACACACACACACACACACACACACACACACACAGAGGCTAAGTGGCTTAGCCGAGCGCCTCCCTCCAGTAGCGTACAATGTCCGTGCCACCGGCATGACCTCCAGTAAATATGCGCCGTATAAAGGGGGCACTTGCCGTGAACGCCCGAGACAAGTTCATCCCCGTCGAAAAAACACACAGACAGTTTTCTCTGCAAACAGAGGCGGAGCGGCGGACTGCGCGGATTAGGTAAACCTCCACCGCACCCCCCCCCCACACACACACACACACACACCGCACCCCGCACCCTCTCTCTCCAAATCTCCACCCCTCCGACCTCCCCGCACAGGGTCCCCGACGCCCCACCGCAAAAAACACTCTAAGAAACCAGAAGCCTCCGATTTCCTGCCCCTCGGTCGAGGCCAAGCTTTTACATCTCTGTTTACAGAGATCCACTGCTTATTAGAAAATGATTTGGACTGGAAAACACATGTAGATCAGGTCAGGAATATTAACAGAAGCACCATCAGGCTGACTGGGAGGTTTCAGCAGCTGGGGGTCAGCGCTGGAGAGAAGAAGGGGAAAAAAGAGAGGGAGAAAGAGAAAGAAAAAGAAAAGAAAAAAAACAACAATGGCTATATGAAAAGAAAATAGCATGTAGGGGGGAGGGGACTGCTGTGTCAAATACGGCTGGGCTTTTACATAAAGCAATTAAGGCTGTGTGTTTTTGTTGTGTTAAAAAAGAGAGAGACGCAGGGAGAGAGAGAGAAAGGGAGAAGGGAGGTAGAGGAGTGTTGGAGTTTGGGAAGGGGGGGGTGGTGGTGGAAAAAGATGCAGTGGCTGCACAATCTAAACATTGGCTGGCCGGTGTTTTTCTTACAAAGCCTGCTTTCGGAGAGATTTGAATTTAATTGATTCCTTTTTAAACAAATACATTGTTGGAATGCCAGTAACGAGGGAGGCCACGGCCAGGTCAGTGGGCAGGCTGGTCCTCCGCGGGAGAAGAGCACCCCGGACACCAGGAGATGAGTGTGTGTGTGTGTGTGTGTGTGTGTGTGTGTGTGTGTGTGTGCACCATTAGCTCTATGACTGTCTAAAGTGCATTTGTATATATATATATATATACACACACACACACACACACACACACACACACACACAAAGAGAGAGACCATGATCTAATCCATCCAGATGAATGGGGAGGGGGTCAAAAGGTCAAAAGGTCAATGGAAGACAGGTTCGGAGGTAGGCTTGAAAGGACACATTCTAGAGTCGTTGGGGTTCAGCAGTGTCCACTAACTCGATGTGGCTGATTGGAAGAAGTTGCACACACTGCCTTTGTGCCTTTCAAACACCCTTCCTGGTTCAATGTCCCTCTGTCCCTACAGTACAGACACTGACACACACACACACACACACACACACACACACACACTCAACTCAACTCAGAACGACTCTAATCAGTGTAAGCTAGCCTGTGTTAATTTGAAGCCTTGATTTAGCGTTGGTGTGGAGCTGCACCCAACCCGATGCTACTTCACATATTTGCTAAGGTGCTCCTGTTTAAAACTCAGCTTACTTTGGCCTGCTAAATGGTTTTAGGGAAGGACATGTTTAATTTCATCAAATGTCTGGCACCTGCCTCGGCTCACACACACACACACACACACACACGGACACATCGTCAGACACACACAAAAACTCACACATGGTCAGAAACACACACACACACACACACACACAGAGCGCTCCTTTATTAAATTAACTTTTCAAACGTTGTGCCAAAATCATTCCTAACACACCAGGAAATGAATGCATCCCCATAAGCTAGCCACACACACACACACACACACACACACACACACACACACAGAGCACTAGCCGTGTTGGGTTTCCAGGTCTGGAAGGCAGCATGACCACAGGTCAAGGGCCAGCAGAGTGTAACCAGCCACATACAAAAGGCCCACCTGTGTCTTCCACCACACACACACACACACAAATGTTAAGCCCTGGCCCAGGGCATTGGGCGGGTGTTTTTTTTTTTTGCTTTTGTCCCTCCCTGTTTGGGTTCAAGGGCAGCAGCACCCAGTCCTGCTGAGATCCTACACCACTGTAAAATAATACAACATGCATTATTCATGCTAACATCATGAAGCAGTTTCAAACAGGCTTGCAGACAGGCACCTATAAAAACGATGACCAAACAGAGGGACGGGGGGGTCCTGAATTATTAAACCAGTCATCAGCTGCATTTCAGGGGGTGGGAGAGAGAGAGAGAGAGAGAAAGAGAGAGAGAGAGAGACAAAAAGCAGAGAGAGAGAGAGAGAGATGGACACAGGATATTTTCACAATGGGCAGAACAGTGTCGGCATGGAGCAAAAACACCCACTCACAACGTGTAAAACAGACCATAACAGCAGGTCCCAGTACAGCCACCATGTCCCACGTCTGCTACTGAAATGGCTGCGTGTCAGAAGACAAACAGGTCTGAGAGCTGCTTTCCACTTTTTTATGGCCTTAGTAGCAGTGCTAAACAAGGAAATGTCTTATTTAGGGAAACATACTATATTGGTATAAAGTAAAGAGAAAAAAACTCTGTAAAAATATTTCAAGAGTTCTTTGAAAACAAGTGGGTGAGCTGTGGGGGGGATTAGAGAGGGAGAGAGAGAGAAACTCTCACCAGGGGCTCAGTTCACAGTTCAAGAGTGAGCGTTTAACGTCCTCCTGTCTGCCGTCAGAGAAAGGGCCCCGGGGCCCTGGGGCCACGGCGAGGGCCCCCACTGTGCAAACAGCACTGGCCCCCGCCAAAGCCGCCATGACAGCCCATTTCTCCAGCCCCATTTGATCCAGTCAGAGCACGGAGCAAGAGAAGGAGGAGGAGGAGTTCTCTCTCTCTCTCTCTCTCTCTCTCTCTCTCTCGGTCTGTCTCACCCTCTCTGTCTCTCTGTTATTTATGGCCGGTGATACTGCGAAGCATCACAAAGGCCACTGATCCCTCCCTGACACCAGTGACACTCCAAATCATCCCACCGCCGGCGAAAAGACAGAGCCACCAAAGACAAAGAGGAGGAGATGGAAAAAAACTGTGTGAGTGTGTGAGAGTGTGTATGTGTGTGTGTGTGTTTGTGTGTGTGTGTGTGTGTGTGTGCATGTGTGTGAGAGAGAAATCTGTGTGTATGTGAGATCTGTGTTTTTGTGTGAGTGATCTGTGTGTGTGTGTGTGTGTGTGTGTGTGTGTGCATGTGTGTTCAGGAGTGATCTGTGTGTGTGTGTACATGTATTTAGAAGACAGAGAGAATGACAGAAGGAGATGGACAGTGAGAGAGAGTGTGAAGAGACAAATGAAAAGAAGAACTGAAAAGAGGGGGGAGAGAGAGAAAGACTCGATTAAAAAAGAGAAAGAGAGAGAGAGCAAATCTTTTTCATTAATCCACCTTATTACATTAAGCAGATGGCCGTGCAGTTCTTCAGAAGGAGCGCTAAACGAATAAATAAACAAATGCGGGGAAGTATTGTTTTTGCTGAGAGTTGGCCAGAGGGGCTCGGAGCGAACGAGCGCGTCGACAAAAGGAGCACAACAGCCGGAGCATGAAATCGGAATGGGGGGTTGTGGGAACACTGAGGGCCGAGAGAGAGAGGCTCCCCTCTTATTGTTTTCATTGTCTGGGTTCAAGCGCTGTGGAATGAGAGAGAGAGGGAGGGAGAGAGAGGGAAAGAGAGAGAGGGGGAATGAGAGAAAGAGAAGGAAAGAGGGAGGGAGGGAGAGAGAGAGAGAAAGAGGGGGGACGTCCAGCTAAAAAGGAAGACAAACACTCTAAAATCGGAGTAAACTTTTAGTCACGCACGGCGAGGAGATAAATTGCAGGTATGCATTTGAGGCCCTAGCTGCTGCGCACACTGCAGGTACCCCACAGGACAGGGGAGTGAGGGATGGGAGTAGAGAGGGAGAGAGAGAGAGGGGGAGAGAGAGAGAGAGAGAGAGAGAGAGATGGAATGAGAGAGAGGGAGAGAGAGAGAGGGGGAGAGAGAGAGAGAGAGAGGGAGAGGGAGAGAGAGAGAGAGATGGAATGAGAGAGAGGGAGTGAGGGAAAGAGAGAGAGGGAGTTTCTCTAAGCAAAGGTGCTCTTTAGGTCTGAGTTGTGCCGTCCCCCTCAGTGAGAAACTGACTCTCTCACCCCCTCGGCCCCACGGCCCTCCCCGCTTCACACACCCGCCATGATTCACATCACACACACACACACACACACACACACACACACACACACACACACACACACACACACACACACACACACA
>JASCQY010000388.1:9429248-9441454 GCA_030264315.1 Sardinella tawilis | reverse complement strand
GGTTTCATTCCTGTGCCGCCCCCGAGGGCTTCCAGACAGACAGCGGCCATTGTGAGGAGCTACTCAACGGCGAAGAGGAATCGGAGCACATTTGCAGCGCGGCTGACTCCCCCCATTGTTGCGCACCGCGCTGGAAGATGTCGTCTGCCCTGCTTCTTTTTTTTCTTTTTCTTTTTCTTTTTCTTCTCTTCCTTCTTCTTCTCTGCTCCAACCCTTTCCCCCACCCCACACAACCACTCCACCCACCTCCTCCTTTCAAAACATCTCGTCCAGGCAGACCGAGCAGGACCGAGCCCGACGGACCTCCATCCACACCGGCGACTTTGTGCGGGCAAATGGATTCTCTCTCTCTTTCTCTCTCTCTCTTTCTCTCTCTCTCTCGCTGCTGGTGTACAGTGACTTTTTTCCCCTGTGCGTCTGACTGGCCAGAATGGGGGTTTGTAAACACAAAGGGCAAAGCCAAGCTGTCAGTCTGTTGTCTGTGCGCAGAGCTGGTTAAATTCCTTCACTGACAACTGGAGCATGCCTTGGCCGGAGTCCGCTTCTATGACTCCGATTATGTCCTAAAATCCCAAATCTAATTTTGGACAGACGGCAGAATCCAATCTAATGGGAAAAAAGTGAGCTGTCCCATATTTTAAATTAAGATCTGAATGACCTGTGGACCGCACATGTAGACAGATCCATACACAAAAACACACACACACACACACAAACATATACACACGTGGACACACACACACATACACACTCACACACTGATGCATACACACACTCACACACACACATACACACACACACACTCACAAACACACTCACACACTGATGCACACACACACATATACACACACACTCACATACACACTCACATACACACTCACACACACACACACACACACTGACATGCGTCCCCCAGGGCCCAGCAGAAGCACCTGCCAGGCCAGCCTGGCTTGTGTGAGCGTGGAGGCTCATAAACCTCTCCAGCTCTGGGGCCGCCTGCTTGGGCTGAGGGGGCCTGGGCCGGCCGACTGGGCCGAGCGACCAACTGAGCACGCTCCACAGCCCACAGCAAATTCAAGGTGACAGAGCCTGTCAAAGCCCCAGACCAGCCCACACGGTTCTAGGGCATGAGGCTTCACATCAGCCCCCCCCCCCCCGGGTGTCCTCTGAGCTGGGGCGCAGCGCTAACACCCAGGGGGGAACCAGGCTACGGCAAAATTTGAGGCTAACGCTAGGGACACTCACAGGGGGAAACAGGAGATGGGGCGCAGCGCTAACCCCCAGCCCCCCCCCCCCCCCGGGTGTCCTCTGAGCTGGGTTAGGACCAGGCTAAGGCTAACGCTACGGCTAAAGCTAAGGCTAACGCTAGGGACACATTCAGAGGAAGACACAGTACAGTAAGTGGCTAAAAGAGAAGGTAAGATCCATGCAAACACAGCGGATAAAAATGTTTGGAATGTAGATGATGTAAAAATTGTAAGGGAATATGAGAAAAAATGTAAAAATAATACATTTTAATTCAATATGATAAAATGGTAAAACAAATAAAAGAATAAATAATAATATAATGATCGGGGGTATTTTTTTATATCTGACATGTGTACTTAATTGAGAACACAAATAGCTTTACACATTCGCAAAGATATTTGAAAACACACACTCATACACACACACACACATACACACACACGCATTCCCACCAGTGTCTCTCCGTGGAGTGGCTCAGGCGAGCGGCATGGTCAACATTTTTGGAGCATTATTTGATTAATGCTGAGGGCTGCAGTGTGCTTAGACGGGGTCGCGACCCCTGGGCATCCATTTAATCAAATCTCCCTTTTTCTCAACTCACCCAGAGGAGGTCAAAACTAATACAAACCCCCACCAATGCTGCCGCCGACACATTCACACACACACACACACACACACACACACACACAAACACTACTCCTTTTTCTGTCACGTCCTTTCTCCCTCACTCCCTCTTTTCTTTCAGCTCTTTCAACACTGTCTCTCGCTGTGCGTCTATCTGTGTATATGTATGTGAGAGACTGTGTGTGTGTGTCTCGCTGTGTGTCTATCTGTGTATATGTATGTGAGAGAGTGTGTGTGTGTGTGTGTGTCTAGCTGTGTGTCTGTCTGTGTATGTGTGAGACAGAGACAGAGAGGCTATGTGTGTGTGTGTGTGTGTGTATGTGTGTGTGTGTGTGTGTGTGTGTGTGTGTATGCGTGCGTGTGTGTGTGTGTGTGTGTGTGTGTGTCACAAGTGTGTCAGGCCTCACATCTCTCTTTGTTTACTCAGTGTTAAGTAATTATTTCATGGTGCAGCATCTCTTTTCTTTCTCCCCTCACTCTCTCTCTCTCTCTCTCCCCCTCTCTCTCTCTCTCTCTCTCTCTGGCCACAGGGGAACCAGTGACCTCCTGTGAGAGCAGAAGTCCTTATTCAGCTGGATGTAATTTAGTCCTTTTCTTCTCCTCTTCGCTGCTGCAAAAGTGACACTTCAGCGAACACACCCCCCCACCATCCCACACACACACACACACACACACACACACACACACACACACACACACACACAATCAGTCTCTCTCTCTCTCTCCGACTGTGTCCCTATCTCTCTTGACCCTCTCTTGATCTGGTTTCATCCTCCTCCTGATTGAGCATAAGAAATGTGCGTGAACAATCTGGCATAATGATCTCCTTATTTGCCTTCTACTGGCCTTCCTGCCTAACGTCTCCACCTTTACTCTGCTGAGGCAATCACAATTTTAATGAATAAGGCAATATTAACATTTTTGCACACTTACTCACATTTTTTTTTTTTTTAGCTTCTGGCTTTTTTTTTTGCTCTGAACAAGCCAATTACCCTGCTGGCCTGGACCAATTACACCATATTTGTACAAGAGTTTTCAATAATGCTCTCTCTTTCAAACCATTTTCCCTTCCCTCTCTCTCTCCCTCTCTCCTTCTCCCTCCTTGTGTCCTTCGCTTTTTAAGCAATCTCTCACAGAAGGTGAGAAATAATTAGTGACCAATACTTGCATAATTGTCCTTTTATTCAAATAAAGTGTAAATATGTGTGTGATGCATATTTATTATATTGTTGTTACACATTCACAGGCAAATTAAAAAATAAGCATTTGTAATCACAACATCTAAGACATTTTTTTTTTGTTTTGTATTGAGCTTTTTTTAAGATTGTGTTCTTATTTTCTGATTGATATCAGTGTCTCATACTCTAATAAATATGTAATTAATTTTAACATAAAAATGGTTTTGTTCAGACTGTTTAGATTTTTTATTTTCACAAAAGCTACTGAAAACACAGATATCAGGTTCTACATCAGTGGAGTGCTTGAGTAAATTCTAAATGAAATCTGTGAAACCCACTGAGGCTTTTTGGAATGAGCTGGAGTGAACTTGTGTTGCATGTGTAACAATTGTTGACATTACATTTTACATTGCATCCGTTGCATTAATAAAGTGCCTTTCCATCTATTCGTTTTGCCTGACCCGCCTCTGCCCTTCACCTGGCTGTGTTTAATATCCGTCACGACATCACAGCTCTGACACTGTGGTTGCCACGGTGAGCATTGTAGTTGCCGGGTGGCCGGATGGAGCAGAGGGACAGCAGCAGGGGATTATGGGATGCGTCCAGTGTGGCGGTTTTTATTAAGGTGCAGGTGCAAGGCTGTCTCTGTTTCAATTCCAACCCGAGCACAGACAGGCCTTATTCACACACACACACACACACACATTCCCTCAGGTATCAAGGGTCATGGCTGTGAGTGACATGACTGAGACCAGGGAGACTGACACACACACACACACACACACACACACACACACACACACAGAACCGCATAGGACAACACAAACAAAAAAGCCCCACAAAATCTTTTTTCTCTTGCCATGCCACACACATTCACACAGTCACACTAACACACACACAGGGACACACCCACACATTCACTCAAGCGTCACACACTTAACTCTCTCTCTCTCTCTCTCTCTCTCTCTCTCTCTCTATCTCACACACACACACACACACACACACAAACACACGCACACACACTACTGCAGATTAAATTCCTTTAAACGTGGGAGGTGGACTACACACATGACCCCTATTTAATTAAAAGCACAGGAGTGGCCCAAAGAGTGTATCTTTCATTTTGCAGCCGCACTGCTGCACTGCACTGCCCTGGCAGGGAAGGAATGGAGACAGCAGGAATGCAAGCAGCCTTTTCCCCCAGCCCGCCTGCCTGCCCGGTGTGGCCCATCTCCCCTGGACCGTGCTGCCCGGTGTGGCCCATCTCCCCTGGACCGTGCTGGCCGGGCCACGGGTCTCTGCCCACGGACGGCTGCAGTTAAATACCCGCCTCTCTGGATGCAACCATTAAACTTTAACACAAATGCGAGCCATCAATAATAAGGGTTTCAAATTTGCTAGTCAAACATTCACCCGTCTTTGTCACTCATTCAACAGGCCGATAAAACAAAGGCAGCATGTAGCGCTGCTCCATTAGTATTTTACCACCAGTCAAATGTCACTGCGGAGCCACCCAACGATCAGTCGTTAATGAATGATAACGCATTCTGAGAGGCCTATTGTTGTTCAGGGAATTGGGACACACAAGTGAATTCGCAGAGTGGGAGATTGCAGTTAAGTTTCAGGTCAGAGGCTCGTCTGGCTTTCTTTTCTTGCTGGTTATTCTTTATATATTCTTTTGCTACCATGGCGGATTATGCAAGGTCTCTGGTCATTTTTTCCAACCCCCCCCCCCCCTCTCTTTAGTTTGTGCTAATACAGTACCACTCCTTAAGAAGGCAGGATGGGACTTTTAATTAAGTTTTGCGACAACTCGAACAAAAACAGGATGTTTTCAAACAACGTATTGTTGGAGCGAAGAAAGGCCATTGTTTTCGCTCTGCGATTGTTTCGCCTAGTGGTGCAGATGACAAGAACTAGGTATATGTGAGCCCAAGGGGGGAAGAAGTATTAGGCCAAAAGGGCCCTTGTCTCTCAGACCGGGAGTGAAGAGAGAAGAGAGGTAAGCTCGTTTAGGGGGCTTCTAGAAGCTACTCTCTATGCTTCTAGCTCCCGCTCCAAAATAGCTGCTTTACAAGCACGCATTCTTTTCTGAAAAGACATGAAGAGTCTATTAACCTAATGACAAAAAAGAAAATGAGGAGAGAGAGAGATGCAAGGAGGAAAAAAGAGAAAGACAGAAATGAAAAGAAACACTTATCATTGTGCGTAAAGACGGAGTAGGTGGTGTTCGGAGGTGTATATTTAGGGTTTAGTCGCCGCTGGAAGATGAGTTTCCTCTGACCTTTGTGTAGCTGAGCGTTTGGAATGAAACAGGACAGGGCAGGGCAGTGCTTGGGCGCTAACTACTGCTGCTTATGGTGCTGGATTAGTGCTGGGAGGACTACTGGAACACTAGTGTGTGTGTGTGTGTGTGTGTGTGTGTGTCTGTGGAGGGGATATCTGAGGGGGTGGGTTCATTTAGCACAATTGCATCAGTAATTTGCATCCCTTTCTTTGCCCTACACCAGAAATTTTTTTTTTCTCTTTTTTCATCTGTTACTTCTTCATTTTGTGTGTGTGATAAAACTGAAACAAATATATGAAACAGTGGAAACAGTGCTATTTTTCAACAGGTCCCACCTTGTCTCGTCTCCAGTTGTTGCTGGAGTTCTCAAAGGCAGGCAGTACGGCAGCATGACTTAGTGACTCTGTTTCATTTGATTTGGTGTAATTAATTTGTGTGAGGGTAGACAGACTCACAGTGTGTGTGTGTGTGTGTGTGTGTGTGTGTGTGTGTGTGTGTACGTGTGTGTATGTGTGTGTGTGTGTGTGTGTGTGTGTATCCTAACCTGCTGGTTTTGTGTGTGTGTGTGTGTGTGTGTGTGTGTGTGTTTAACAGGAAGCTGGGAGATTTCCAGCCTATAAGGAGATGGTGGCGGAGTACAGTTGGCTCAATCAATGTAAAGTGTCTTTTACAAAACACACACAGACACACACACACACTTCCTTAATTTCCTTCTGAATGAATAATGTATTTCTGTCTATCTGTGTATCTCTCACACACACTCACACACATACACACACTCACACACATACACACATGCACACACATTCAGTGGCGTTCTTCAAGACACCCCATTACAAAGAAGCCTCGCTACAGTGTCTCTATGCACAGTCTTTCTGACTGTAGCTTTTATGGTAGTTTCTCAGCTAAAAGAAAAAATATACAGTTATATCAGTTAGAGTTTTTATAGCATACAAATAATATCTCCTCATGATCCATTAGTTCTCTCTTCTCCTGGGTCACCATAAAAATCTGAGGTGTGTTTCCCACAGGCAAAGATTATTAGCAATTTAGCTGCAACTATGATGTTGGGCAATGTCACTCTGGCATGTTTTGGATGGTTCTCTGATTAGATATAATGGAGGCGTAATTGGACAAATTTAAACATAAATGAAGACGATTTCCGCCAGCATCGCTGATTGAACCTTCAACAAATGTGTGACTGTGTATACAGTATATATATGTGATTTGTGTGTGTGTGTGTGTGTGTGTGTGTGTGTGTGTGTATGAGTGTGTCCGTCTGTCCCTGTTTTTTTTCCCACAATCCTCTGTCCTTCCCCCCAGCCCGCCAGTCATCCTCCCAGGGTTCGGACTCTATGTCCACCTCTTCCTCCCTCTCCTCCGGCACCCCCCTCAGCTCCCTTAGTGGTCTCTCCCAGATGCTGCTGGCCCCAGGTGGGGAGCGGGTGGAAGCTTCCATGCAGACGGAGGCAGTGGGGGTCTCCAGCGTTCGCGGCCGGGGCACCGTGGAGCTTCTGCAGGACACGCTGATCGGAGGAGGGAGCAGCAGCCAGGGGTCAGACAGCAGGAGTGGGAGTGGCATGGGGGGCGAGTCCAGGAAGAACTCCCTCCTATTGGCACTCAGCAGGCCCAGCCCACCAATCAGACGCACCCAGAGTCACATGACTGTGGCAGGTGAGGGGTGGGCATGGGGTCGAGGGGGTTAGTGTTGGGCAACAGGTACACTCTCATCCCATGAGGTACATCATGACTGAAATTGAGTCCTGTGTTGCAGTAGCTAGATACAGTATAACTAGCACTTTGAAACAAGAAGTGGATCAAAATGGACTAATTAGCCATTATTAAACATTTTTGTGCCACATTAATGTTCATTCCATAATTAAATATTTGAACGATAGCCTTCATTCAGTTCCCTGTTGCTTACAGAGAACCAGCTCCTTTGCGCTTGTTCTGTTTATTATTTTCACCGACGTTAAACGTCAAACTGAAGGCAGAATGGAAACTGTTTGTTTGCAAGTATTCAAGTGACTTTTCAAGTCAAAATTTGTGTATGTTTCCAAACGTGAACCCCTAATCCCCTAATCCTCTGGTGTCTGGTGCCTCCCCTCGTTCGCCCCTCCAGAGGAGAGTCAGCGGAAGCAGAAGAGGCAGCAGGAGAAGGAGAAGGATCGGGCGCCGGAGGAGAGCAGCGCCCTACAGCGTTCCAAAACCTTCGTCAACCTGCTGTTCCGGGGCGTGCGGCGCAAAGACGCCTCCAGGGGGCGCTCCAAGTCCCCCTTAGGTGAGAGCAGACCCAGGCAGAGACAGTGTCTGAATCCCAGTGTCCCTTCCTAATATAACCCTAAGCCCTGAACCCTTAAAGACTGAACTGGTATCAGCTAATCATGAAGTGTCTGACCCTGAGGCTATTAATGCTGTGTTACCTATGTGTGCAATTGTGTGTGTGTGTGTGTGTGTGTGTGTAGGGAAAGAGAAGACTGGGCGTCGGGTCCCTGACGCTGATGCCCTGGCGGCGTTGGCGGCGGTGGAGGACATGTCCTGGAGGCTGCTGGGGGAGGACGAGGTGGCTGCTGTCATGACACTCTGTGGGAGGGTGAGTACGGCAAGACAGAGGGCCCAAACAGAGCCCAACACTCTCTTACTGTAAGTACTCTTGATGGGTCGTGATGGGTCATTATGTTTCTAGATGTGTAAAAAAGTAACAACAGTACAGTATGTATTTGTTAACAATATTATTTGTTATTTTGTGTATTATTTGCTATTTATTAACTTATTTGTTGTGATTTGTCTGTTCTACCATCCGGCAGTATCTGACAGATGGTATTGTGGAGAACCTAGTGCGACACCTGCTGGCCATCCTGGACCGGCCGGAGAAACTGCTCCTGCTTCGGGAGGTCAGGTGAGCACTTGGAGAGGTCAAAGGTCAAGACAGACAGCTCAGCCAACACACGAGCTAGATACAGTATCACTGAATAAAGAGGTTCCCTTCCTCCTGTTAAAACGAAGAAATCACATGTTATCACATTTGGCACTGTGAAATGAGTATATTACTACTGGCTTCTATATAAGTGAAGGCAAGGAGAGTGAATTCATTGCCATTTACATTGTCTGTTTGTGTACATTTGTTTATTTGTTTGTTTGTTGTGATTGTGGTCAGGCTGTTGATCCCTGTGGCTGAGCTGGATCTGTTCAACAGTCTGGTGAGCCCCTTTGAGCACGAGGCCTATGACATCCTCAAGTGCCGCTCAAGTGAGTACTAACAGGAGAGTCATGGCTCATGAGTTAGAGGAGGCGCTATGCTAACCATGCTAATGTGACCCACATGTTCTCCAGTGTTATTCTAGCTGGTTTGGAGTCTCACTGTAAGTGCAGGTATTTGGTGAATGCAATATTTCCACTGGCCCAGATTTAGGAGTACCAACATTTTCTGACATGAACTACATGTAACTTGCATACAAATCTTGCTCCTCTTCATCTTTGTCTTTTCTTTCTCTCTCACTTCTCTTTTCTCTACTCTTCCTCTCCTCTCTGCCTTTACATCTTGCCTTCCTCTCTTTTTCCTCCTCTCTTCTTTCCTGTCGTCCTCTGCAGCACGTTCCCCTCCTCTGCGGTCCCCTCAGTGCGGACGGACTCCACGTCGTCAGCTTATCACACCTGTCCCAGGTACAGTAAGAGTGCCTGTCCTGCTGAACCCCATGTTAGTTACACATTAACTAACGCATGAATTACCTAACAATTTTAACGCATGAATTACCTAACAATTTACAGTAAGAGTGCCTGTCCTGCTGAACCCCATGTTAGTTACACATTAACTAACACTTGAATTACTTAACAATTTACAGTAAGAGTGCCTGTCCTGCTGAACCCCACGTTAGTTACACATGAACTAACGCATGAATTACCTAACAATTTACAGTAAGAGTGCCTGTGTTAGTTACACATGAACTAACGCATGAATTACCTAACAATTTACAGTAAGAGTGCCTGTCCTGCTGAACCCCACGTTAGTTACACATTAACTAACGCATGAATTACCTAACAATTTTCCCTCTCATTTTCCCTCTCATGATGTGTTTTGACATTGTATCCACTACTTCAGCATTGTGTCCATTATAATTAGTCTAAGTTTGACATGGTGTCCTTAACATGATCTTGTTAGAAGAATTGAATTTAGTCTCACAAGCCCAGATTTCTCTGATGACTTTTATACTGCGACATAAAGTTGGTATTATTGTTGGTTAAGTGAAGTTGAGTTAAGTCTTGCCATTGCAGATTTCTGTGGCGGCTTTGAGCTGCAGCGGGCTGAGGATGTGGAGCGGGAGAACCAGCTGATGGAGGAGCTTCACCGCCTGAGAGTCTCTCAGCCCCAGGATGCACCCCTCACCACCAGAGCCTTCACCCCCCTCCTGGACATCCCCGTGGACGTCCATTACGCCTCGGCCCCCACCGTCCGTAGCCGACCCAGTCCCGCGCTCCCCAACTGGCTCTTAGCTGAGAGCAGCAGCACCACAACCACCACCCCCCACATGCAGGAGAATGGTTCGGTCCAGCCCAGCCGTTGTGATGGGGAAAAGGGTCGTACCAAGACGGAGAGGGGGAGGTTAACATTCAGGAGTGGGAGAAAGGACAAAATCAAAGAGGAGAGCGAGAGGGAGGAGGAGGAAGATGAGGAAGAAGAGCCGGTGTTTACTGTGGGGAACGCACCCAGGTACAGAAGGCCGCCACTGTCGGAGGTGTTTGGGGCTCAGGTGAGCTCAGACTCGGACTCGCTGGCGCCCTCTGTGGGTCAGGTGGAAGACATTGAGCTGAATGGGCAGGAGCAGAATGGCACAACAGCATCTGAACAGACCTACCAGTTGAAGACGGTCTGCCTCTCCAAGACCAAACAGTCCTTAGGTGAGAACCTGTTTGCCCCTCTCCCACATCCCCTAGCGACCACTGATGTCTGGATATCAAAGGATAGTAGCCTGGCTAACACCAGCCTAAATCTCAAGTGAGATTTAGTCTGGGGACCACCTATACATTTTCTCGTACATGATTTCAGGTTTCGTTTGTCCAAAAGTTTGCGCATCATCTTGTTGCCTCTCCCCGTTGTGTGATTGGTTCCCAAATTCATGCGAAATTTTTTCCCATGGTCTCCAGGCTGCCATGCAGTTTGGAACGAGCTCGCAAGGCAGCATGGGTATTCCCAGGCTAATAGGATAGTATGTGTATGTGTATTTGTATGGCTGCCATATGTGTGCCTTGTGCCTTGGTGTGTGTGCTGTAACTGGACACCTTCATTTCCCTAGGAGAAATTTAAGTATCTCTATCTATTTATCCATCCATCTATTCATCCATCCATCCATCCATCCATCCATGTGTTTAGACTAGACCAGAGCAAGGGAGAACTACAAGCATCAAAGCACAGAGACATTGTTTATTGCTCTCTGAAATGCCAAGCCAGTGCAATGCAAAAGAAATGGTTGAGATCAACAGGACTCCGGCTAGATGGTCTGAAAGATGTGAGGCTGTGAACAAGATTCTGTGTGAGCCGCACAAGCCACACTCATACTGCATCGTCTTGTGTAGGTTGTAGTCAGTCGCAGTACATTTGTTGACCAACAGATGTCAGCAAAGTCCTCTGTATCGTTTGTTGGGGTGGCTGCCCATCAGGAGAGGGAAGTTAGTATGCTTGTTCACTGAAGTGTATGAAGACATTTATGTTTACTTTTTCGCTACATACATACAATACAGTAGCACTGCATCAGCTTTCTCTTCAGTCAGGCTTCGGATTCCACAACTAGACATTCTAGCAACCAATTAGAAAACAGAAATTGAAGGCAGAACCAGCAGGTTTTGCCCACCCACGGCAAAATAAAGTAAAGGTATGCCTGCCCAGAGTGTCCAGACTCCTGGTGTAAAATGAAAGAGTCTGGTTCACCGGGCTAAGACTGTGGTGGGCTGTGTTCTGTTTTCCAGCCTGCTGCTGTTGTCTGTCTGTGGTTTCAGATAAAAGTTTAAAGGGGTTGGCGCTATTATACCCCTTTTAGTCATTTCCTGTCAAGGGTGCAGCAGAGTTTATTTATTAGGGTGAAGAATTCTTATTGAAAGAGACCCTACAGCATTTTCATAGTCATGAAAGCGCTTAGAAATCATGACCTGACCTGTCTGACCTGTTGTACAGTAGCAAAAACTGTAACTTTCCCTGCCCCATCGAGTAGAAAACCAGCCGTGCAATATTTGAAAAGCGACTTGTTTTTTATTTATGCGTGTATTGGGAGCTTGTTGTATTCTTTCTCTCCAGAGCTCCCCATACGGCTTTGGGTGCATTATGCAACAACGATGCAGAAAAGAAAGCCAGGGTTGCTGAATGCTATTTTAATATCAGTCAGTACCCTTTTCCCCCGTCACCTTTGATTAATCTTGCTGCCTTGCCTACTGATTGTTGGGTGTGTGTGTGTGTGCTTTGATTGTGCTTGGTTCTGTAGGGATTAGTATCTCTGGAGGCGTGGAGTCGAAGGTGCAGCCAGTGGTGAAGATTGAGAAGATTTTCCCTGGAGGAGCAGCCTCTACTAGTGAAGTACTCAGGGTAAGCTCATGTCGCTCTCTCTCTCTCTCTCTGTCTCTCTCTCTCTCTCTGTCTCTCTCTCTCTATCTCTGTGTGTGTCTCTCTCTCTCTCCCCCCCTCTCTCTCTGTCTGTCTCTCTCTTTCTCTCACTCTCTCTTTCTCCCATTCTCTCTGTCTCTTTCTTTCTCTCTCAAATTCGAATTTAAATACACTTTTTTGGCATGACAAATCATGTTGGGAAGTCAATTCAATTCAATAGTGCTTTATTGGCATGACAAAACGTATGCTGCATTGCCAAAGCTTTCACATCAACAGTACA